>JALIZH010020166.1:820000-1271342 GCA_030522465.1 Rhipicephalus appendiculatus
GGCCACGTAGAAAGAAGCGTGTAATTGATATCTGCTCCGCGAGGTGCCGCAACCATCCCGGCCGTTCACGAGAAGATCGCCTGCTCTTTAAGTGAACTCTTACTATTACTTTCAATAATTATCCCAACATTTCATCGGCCCGAACCTTAAGTAACCTTATCCTACGATATCTTGTGTATCCAAGTGTAACTTAACTGGAAACAGAACCATACATTTGGGAGCAGTTTTATATTTTTAAAACACATTTTCCGGGTATTCTGAAAACCGGAAGTATGTGTTTGTTTGACCGGAAATACTTTGAAGGAGATTGTCACTCGGTACCCGTGCCACTAATTAATAATAAATAAGAGGCGTGATAACAAGTGATATAGAAAGGATACCTACTCATAAAAAGCGGCGGCGCTGTAGTAGTGGTGCTAGGCGTAGGCGTTGAAGTACTAGTTGAGGCTGATTAAACAAGAAAAAGTCAGATTAATAAGAAATCGGTAAGAAATCGCATTAGTAAGAGCAGATTAGGTTATGCGTTAGTAACCTATGAGAAATAAAAGATAGCGAATGAAGGAGCACACTTTCAGTCAGTCGTAATGCTACACCAGCAACAGCCATGCCATTCATGGTCACAACAATTCGCATGGCTAATACAATGTTTAGGAGGGACTACGCGTTAGTTTGTAGCACGTGATCTTAAGAAAATATCATAAAATTTAACACAGATGAACAAAGCGACTGTGTTGTGTGCGTCTTTGGACATACTTGTTTCTTAAGATTTGCGTTTCTACAATACGATAGTCGACTCGTGCACTTCTTACAAACTAGCACCACGTCACCATCCTAACAGCTGCCTACTCAGAAGGTGAGCGGTTATGCAAAGTTCTTGGTGAGATATACAACATGAAGGTCCTTTACAGGCATTGGCATTCGACAGTGCTTATATTTACCTGATGGCAGTGAGTCTGCAGGAATCACAAATCTAACTCATCCTGTGTTGTTGCAACAATAAGCCGGACTAGAAACGCTGTCAGTATGAATGATAAGGCCAACCGCAATCTTGAAGTCTGCACCGCCTATTTAAATACTCAGCGGTTGCTTTTAGGGATGTGTTGGTCGTTTTTCTACTTCACAAACTATTTATAGCGTATTCATAGTTAAAGACGGCGCAGAATAAAAACACGGACAAATAAGGGCCCTGTACCAGTCCTGAAGCTTCGCCCTGACTCTATGGGGGGAGCTTTGTGCGCTGCAAGCGTAGGCCGCGGAGCGTCGCTGCGTCCAGTGTGTTGGCATCGGGTGAACGGCAGCGAAGGTGGCTGCTGGTGTTTCAGTGCAAAATATTGCGGCAAGTCAGCGCGCAGTTTTCAACTTTTGTGCTGTGTTGTACCGAGAGTGTTGTGCCTGAAAGTCGCAAATGATGCCACATATCTGCTGCGTACCTGGGTGTTGATCAGGATAAAGTCCACGCATATCCAGGAAGTGAATGATGACGAGTGGGCGGAGCTAGGTCTTAAGGTCCATAATGTCTACGATGAAGTCGCCGACTAGTATAAAGGGTTTGTTCTTGTAGGTGTTTAATATCGTTCCGTCACAACGATGATTGGTATTAGTGTATTGTTAAACCTTTTTTTGTGTCTCGCATATGTTACCCGAGCGTTGCCACATATAATGTAAATTGAGCGACATAAAGGGACATAAAGAGACGACGACAAAGCTCGGTCCTAACGTCCATAATGTCTACGTTGAAGTCACCGACTAGGCTAGTATAAAGGGTTTGTGCTTGTAGGTGTTTTATATTGTCTCTTCACAATTATAATTGTTGTTCGTGTATTGTAAACCTTTTTTTTATTCACATACACACATGTTTCGACTATAGCAAGGGTTTTCTAGCCACCATGACAGCGGGCAGTGAGCTTCGACGACAAATATAGGTCCTAAGGTCCATAATGTGTACGTTTAGTCTCCGACCAGTATAAAGGGCTTGTGCTTTTAGGTGTTTTACATTGTTCTGCCACAATTATGATTAATATTAGTCTATTGTTAAACCTTTTTTTTCAGTCTCACATCCACGAATCTCCCCGTGACGGACGCGGATGACGTCAAGGCTAGGCCCTAAGGACCTCGCCCCTAAAAGGGAAATGACAAAGCGTCAACGTTCTCGCTGCTCAGAGACAACGAATGTCGGGATAAGTGGAAGCGGCATACCTCGACAAGAAAGGGGTGTTTTCACATTTGACTTCCCGTATGCGCGTGTCTGCGAAAAGCGCTTCGACGAGAGTGACAGTGTTCGCGTGGACCAGCGACCACTCGGATGCCCTGCTGTGAAGTCGCAGCAGGATGTTTTGAAACTTTTGCTGGACGCTGTGCCGAGGATTTTTGACGGCCTCGCGGCGTATTTGTCTGTAGCGAAAAAAGTCCGAAGCTCGCCCGTCAACACAGCGAAAACGTAAAGTATACACGCAAGGTTTGTGCTTTGCATGTGCATTAGAGCAAACATCGGAACTAAATAAAAATATTTGGCTGGGAGTACTGGTCTCGTAGGGTTTGAATTTGGCGGGGAAATAATCAATTCTTCACCATAATGCGAAACGAGCCTGGTCCTGACACGCAAACTGTAGATGATAACACCTGACGAAGACCTAGGCGCTTACGATGGCCGGAAGCAACGAAAAATAGTTTAGTGGAAGTCGTATCAGAAGAGCGGAAAAAACTCCCAGGGTCCCTTGTGCATTCGCCTAAGATGACTCGAAGCCGAAAGACCTCATCTTTTTTATTTTGTTCAGTCGATGTACTCCTAGGCGTGCGCACAGGGGGGGGGGGGGGGGGGCAGAGGGGGGCGAGAGGGGGGGGGGGCGCATAGCCAACCCCATACATTGACATAATCGGGAGCGGGGGGAGGGGGGCGCAAAGTCAGCCCCATACATTGACATGATAAGGAGGGGGGGGGGGGCGCTGCGACGAACCTTCGCCCCCCCTGAATAGGAACCCTGCGCACGCTTATGGATGTACTAATCCTTCCCCGTCCTCTTCGAAAGCTGTCAGCCCCTAAGGTGGTTTTGCATTGCGTTCAGGATCGGGCACATAGCAAGCTTTCTGCCCGTCGCGTGTTTTCGCACTACCTGCGTGATCGGCCCAACGATCACGGAGGCAATGCAAAACGACGATGTCATGGGCTGGCCTCATCGTGTGACGTCACGTTATGTGACGTCGTGGTGACGTCACTAAATTTGACGATCTTTGACGTGATGATTTTTTGCATCTGTGGCGTTGATGCCGACGGTCAATATTCGGGTTTGATGAGGCATCTAAGGCTTTCGCCTTAAAAAAAAACAGTACAGATGGACTGTGACAACTACACAGTATTCCATGAGCGACCGAACTTTAAGCGTGCCACGGCGACATAGTGATACATCAACGCAAAATAAAAAATTGAAGGACACTTTGTACATTCCAAAGTGTGTTCGGCGAAAGCGTGTGGCCATTCCACTGATGGAACGACGGACGGAAAGACCGACGGACGGACGGACGGACGGACGGAAGGACAGACAGACGGATGGACAGACGGACGGACGGACGGACGGACGGCCGGACGGACGTGAGCATGAGACATTAAAGGCTTTCGCCTTAAAACACGAAAATTGGGGAAGAGCCGTATGAAGTATCCCTGGATCCTCGTCAGGGACATCGCACTTAAAAATGTTTTTTATTTCTTGACGAATTTTGATGAGGCTTAATGAGGTAATGTATATTTGGGTGCTGATTTTATATATGCAATAATTTTTCTTGCATAACGCATAGTTTTTAAAATACAAATATTTTATGCGAATTTTGGGGAGATAGTTTTTTTTTCTGAACTGAGAGAGTTCAGAAGTAAATAAACATATCACAATGATCTGGAATCAGAACTGTGTGCAGAGCAAAAAAGTGAATGTTCTAAATCTATTAGAAGGAAAGTTATAGTATGTTGAACATTCATGCGTGAAATCCTAGCTTCAGATTGACTTTTTGTGCAAATAAATTTAGAGCATCCATTTTTGTTTCACTGCACGCAGCTCTGATTCCAGATTATTTTGATATGCTGATTTACTTTGTAGCTCTCTCAGTTAAAAAAAAATTGCGGCCCAAAAGGCACATGAGATATCTGAAACTACACATTATATTAGAAAAATAATTGCGTACTTAAAATCAGTATAAAAATGAACATAAACTCACTAAGTTTCATCGAAATCAATTAAGAAATAAAAATCTTTTTCTAAGAGCAGTGTCCCCCATTAATTTCAAAGCAATGATTAATCCAAACGGACTGTTGGTTCGATAAATACGAGGCTATTTTTTAAAGATATCTTCGTATGCAAACACCAGGTGTATAGCCCGAAAGATTTGATGTGCGTGGTCAAGAGTTGCAACCACTGCACTTGCTCGACACGTTAAGATCTACGACGCCAGAGTCCTTGAAGGATTCTGGATCATCCACAGTTTGCGACTAGATGCTTTAGGGAAACGGAAGAAACATGCCTTTATAGTGGTTGTACAACGCACAGCGGAAGCAGCATGCGTTTGTGGCCATCAAATTTTAGATTTGAAGCATCTTATGGCGAAGCTTAATCCGGTGGTGGTGGTGGTGTGCCGGCGTGACCACCCTTACTGCGCATGCGCAAACCCTTTCAAAAAATAAAAAATAAAAAACCTCCTCTCCCCCCTCTCTCTCTCCCCTAGGCATCCCTTCCCGCGGCAACCACACCCTCACTGCGCATGCGCCTCCCCTCCTCTCTCCCCTCTTGCGCTCCCCCCCTCTCTCCTCTAGGCATCCCTGCCCGCGGCGCCCGCACTCCCACTGCGCATGCGCGTCCCCCCCTCTCTCTCCTCTCCTACACTCCCCCTTCTCTCCTATAGGCATACCTGCCCGCGGCGTCCACACTCCCACTGCGCATGCGCGTCCCCCCCCTCTCCCCCTCTCCTACGCACCCCCCCCCTCTCTCGCCTCGCGACGCCGACGCCGGAAGCGTCTGCTAGCGAGTTTCTTGGTTGAAAAAAACCGACTGCTCGCGCTGCACAACCGTTCACGGGCCACCCCGTATATATGGCAATGGATCTTGACCTCCAAGGTGGTGCCGGTGGGAGATTTCTCCTGTGCGTTGTTGAACAATAAAAATTCGCAGCGTGCGCGTTAACTAAAAGCGGAGTGCGGGTCTCTGTGTCCAGTCGGAGTATTCTGTCTCTCATTGCCCATTAGCAGCGATTGGCATGTTCCAGTAGGAAACACTGCTCCATCACTGCCTGCTTTGCGCCTCCCCAGTTTTCTCTCCTGCGCAACGCTGCGATGAGCGCCAGCGTCAACGCCGCCGCCAGTGTAAGCGTTAGCGCCCGCTGCTTCACATCTACACATGGTTCCCTTTAGCGGGAGATGGTGTAATTCTTTTATCTCCAAGGCCTCATTCAACGCTAAATTGCACTGTATTAGAGATTCCCCGAATTTACCTTAAGATAATATCACTCTGAAGGTATAATCAACGTTCACGGGTACATTTAATCACGTTTAGATGTTTAGACGCGTGCCGTAAAACTGCCGCGCCGGTGCCGCTCCGATGCCCACACACGGGCGAGGGCGCCCCTAGCGGCTGCTCCTGTCCCTATATCAAACTTTCGCGTAAGCTTCATGACCAGTAACAGTACTGAAGGACTCTGACAATACTATGGTGATAAAGGAGTTGTCACTGGACTTCATGGAAGCCTCATTTAGCGATAACTCTGTTGCCCAATCAGCGTTGCCTAATTGGTATGCGGTGACTGGTATGCGAATGGGAGCGGAGGGTCAGTGACGGCCAATATGAGCACACCTCATGAAACTCGGTGTGTTTATTTATAATGTGAACTAGTTCGTACGAAATTCACAGTTTCAAGAGCAACATCCGTGGCTAAACCGCTATGCCAGGAGATCAGTTAGAACCCAACATACAAATTCGCTGAGAAATTTCGGGTCCATTAATATTTTTATGTGCCTTCACGGCGTTTCAAGTTAATTGCTCTCGCAATCGGAAAAGCCGAAGAAAAGCTTTTTGTTACACAATAATCTCGCCTCCTAAGTTGTCCTTCGGTCACCCCAAACGACGACATAGTGCGTATCATCACAATTACTACCATTAGAACTTCTCTATGTAAAAATCATTCAGACAACATCTGTCTATTATATACACTACAAGAATTAGCCACAGTCTCGTAGGTCCTCATTTATCTTTGGCTTCGCCAATAAGAGCTCTTCAACGAGGGAGAGAGTGAATATGGTTCTGCATACTCTACCAAATCCGGGAATCGGACGTATGGACATTTTCTGGCTTGCGTTTTACTAAAACAGAAGCCAGAGATAACAGCTACGGCTCAAATACTTTGTTACTCACCAGTTTATAAGTTCATGATCTCTCCTACTTTTGCGTAAATAAGATTATCGAAATAGTTCGAAGACTGAAATAGTTCCCCTTCTCTCATGCGGTAACCGCAATGCAATCAACATGCCTATAAAGTAATAATAATAAAGCTTACAGGGCACATTGACACTTGTTGTTGTTGGAGTTGTACGGGAAGGCGTAGGTCGAGAGGTGTTTCCTGCGAAGAGAGCAGTTCATGCGATCACTTTCTCTGCAGTCCTCTGAGCAAACTGCCAATATCTCACTGTTGCAATGTGCTAAGCGTTCCTATCAAAAAAGTAACGCCTGCGGTCTCGGAATGCCTACACGCCGCTTCAAGTGTGAATCTCCCAGCTTTCGAGATACACGAAAGTGATTTGCATTACCGTACCGAGCATACTTTCTTTAAGCTGATCTTGAATTCCTCATGTTCACCTTGAGATTGTTCCAGGTTCAGTTTTAAGGTTGATATGCGTCTTTCCGTATGAGCAAGTTGTATTAAAGACGATAGTCCTTCTTGGGATACTTCAACGCAAAAATTTTGGTCTGTCTGTCTATCTGTCTGTCTGTCACCCGATTCAGCTACTCGGCCAAAGTTTAATTACTTTCTGAACGCCCAGCCATCTTGAACTGGTGTTTGCGTTCATACTTGTGAACATATTCGATCAAAAAGCAAATACTACGCATACCTGAGGCGCAACATTAATATGTAAGTATCAGGTACTGTGTTCTTTTATTAGAAAATACATAGATACTTAATTCTAAAGACCCTAGTGTGTTTTAGGCTGCGCTGAAAATGCGACGCTGTGCACGAACTGCGAAGCTTTGCACGAAAAAGCCCTGTGCCGACGACAAGGTGCTGCTGCTCGCTGTGGCCCTTGGTTCAGCACAAGCTCATGTTTTTCGTTGGCGTCCATATCTCGCGCAGCGCTTTCTCTATTTTATCAACGCAAGCCAGATACGGCCAATTCAACGTAGAGTAGGCGCTGTCTGAGGCCAGGCAAAACATAGTAGCATGGTCGGCACAAGACTATCGCCTTCAATGACATTTGCAGTGAGGCACGCCGATACGCGGCCAATTTTTTATTCAAGTGTACGCTGTTGTATATGTGTCGACACACACACACACACGCATATATATATATATATATATATATATATATATATATATATATATATATATATATATATATATATATATATATATATATATATATATATCTTTATGCGTGTTTCGATGGGATTCGAATTGATTTTGTCAGTACGACTACGTTTATTCACTTGCGTGACTAAGTTGAGGATGGGCTCCAGTCAGGTTTTTTCGGGGTCTTTCTGCTGCACGTCGACACTAGTGTAGTCCAAGTGTGACGTTGAAGTAAACCTGACTGTCTTTTACCTAACAAGGTTATCGACATATTTCCTTGTTCGTACACATTCGGGATGACTTTAATGTTTCACATGCGTATTCATAACCATCGCTTTCAAAAAAGTAGTTGCAGTAGAGAAGTACACAGGAGGAGGGCACAAAAGTGAGAGAACTCAAGTAAAAGAATCACAAATAAAAAAAACTGTTTGTGCCTATTAATGAAGTAATTCAATAAATGTTCATTAATTATCCTGACAGTTAACTGGCCTTAACCTTAAGGGGAGATGCTGCTAGAAAAAAAAGAAGTTTCTTTAATCTGTAGCCTAGGGCAATGAATTTTTTGCTGTTTACATAGGCTTTTATGCTGATTTCAAATACTATGTTATCAGTTTTATAGTAAGTTGCGTAGTTTTTCATTTTGCACCATGGCAATGTGTAGAATATAGCCCTTTTTGGACACACCTTTTCTGCCACTAAAGTTTTATGGTTATGAGCCATTAATGGCTCATATTGCTCCACATTAACTGCAGAATGCAAGAACAAGAAAAATTGTAATGTGAGAAGTTTTAAAATGCTCAGCCCATACTAATTGCCTACTTTAAGTTCATAATAATTTTATAAGTGATATCAGGTTTTAAAGGCAACAGTTGCACTCTTAAAGGGGCCATGACATGGTCACCCAACAATTTGCGGTTTTTGGCGAAAAACGAAGGTAGAGGGTCAAATATGCTTGTACACGTGTGAAAACTAGACTGTAAAAGATCACTTCAGTCCAAAATAAGCCGCGAAGTCGTCGGCTGTAAACTCCACCCACCGCCGGCGACCGCCATTTTGCTATGGCGTGCGTGAAGTCACTAACTGCGAGGAGCAGCGACGTCGTCTGCTACGTTCCACACGCGGTCAGTGTGTTCACTGCGAGTGTTGCTCTGTTGCTGTTTCAACCGCTGCAAGTCATTTAGTGCCAGAGGCAAGTTGAGAAAAGCAGAAACAGCTCGTTTGCACGCGCAGCTGAACATGGAACACGGAATGCAGACCATGCCAGACGCTCGCACAGCAAGCTACTCGTTACGTCACGGCTAGCGAGCGTGCCAGTGTTGCCCAACTCTAAGGCCGCTCACACGTTTATAAAAATATTCAATTATAAATTAACGGACCGACCAAATGCGCTAAAATTTCGCCAGCTTGTCTGTGAACGTACAAGGATCAACCTACATAACACAAATTATGGTCGAAAATAGGGTGTCATGGCCCCTTTAACATGTTAAGGAATATGTGGGAAAGTTTTCATCTTGATCTGGCCATCGGAAGTACCAAAAACATGATGTACAAACTCAAGAAGTTGCCCAAGTTGCAACTTGAGAAAAACGCATTTTAAACGTAGAAATGAAAGCTCATCTATGTGGCAAAGATATGCTTTTTAAAATAATTTCTTCCATCATGAGAGCTTGTGAATCATGGTTAGTTGGAGCATGTGGCTTTGGTGTACTCATGCGAAATGCAATGGCAAGCAGCCCAGTGACAATTTCCAGGGAAATCTAGACAATGAGCTCTCTTTTTTTTAATTACAACCTTGATTTTTTTGTCATGAAAGTAGAGAAGCTAAAATTGTGAAAGCAAGTAAAAACGAAATTGTGTAATTTTGGAAAAAACTTGTGTTTTTCGACTCGCATCTCCCCCTTAATAAGAGTAAACTAACGCTCCGTTATCGAGTATATTTATTACAACTCTTAACTTGAATCAGAACCATAGAGTTCGTGCCAGTTTTATTTTTTTCAACAATTTACCTGAACATTAGACAAACCGGAAGTGCTTGGAAGAGAAACAAGAGTCACTCGGTGCTTGTTCCACTAATATGACGTCAGCAGATTGAGAGTTCCTCTATTATCTTCAAATATTAAAAAAAAACGACTGCAGAGTTCAGCAAATTCGCGAGGGAAAAGCGATACAACGGCGAGTAATGCCTTTGAAAGGCATTAAGAGAAATTGGCTAGCATTGTTGTACTTACGCTTCCCACGAGGCACAGCTGTGTCGAAAAAGAACATGTCAAAAAGCAGGCGCAATGCTCACATTGAAATGATTCCATACATAATGTCCAAACATCGGAATGCACAAAAGCAGTGGCGTTTAGCTTGTCGGTGCAAACAAGAGAATGTATTTAGAACACGTAACGTGAATGCAACTCTGAAGGAGAGCGTCTGTGTTTCGCATGTCAAGCATGTTGACATGCTTCGATACGCATGGAGCAATGGCGCGAACAAAAGATATGCAACATCGCATTCCAACGTAACGCTAAGGCGCAGAAAGATAAAAAGCAAGAAACACAAATCATACACGTAAAATGCAAATTAAGGCGTGTAACAAGCATGCAGAATACTTGCGAAAGAAGCCACTGTCAAAATTCATCGATACTCCTCTGGACTTGTAACATCGGTACTAGCGGCGCTGCCTGCAAAGAGTTGCTATTGGAATAATTAAACAGGGCCTCCGAGAGTGCTTGTCTTTTTCCTACACGCGTACGCTCGCCAATCTCCGAGACCACGCACCCAGCGCCCTTCAGCGGGATGTGCCAGAACTTCGCTTCCAGCGTGTGGCGATGAATTTGAGAAACCGCAATGCACGTCATCGTGACTTCGCCGCACTGAATATTTTGTTACGTATACCGAAGGTATTTCCGGAGGAATCTCCCGCTTCGGAGCACAGACGTCGAAATAAGACAGGTCCGTAACTTTACTCTTAATTATATACCTGCTAGTAATTTTCAACAAAGGACAAGTTCCAACCAGTTGAGGCCCTGCTGAGGGTGAAGACCTAAAGCCGGATCAATTGGAATAATCCTTTAATAAAAATAATAATATCTGGTGTTTTACGTCCCAAAACCACGATATGATTATGAGAGACGCCGTTGTGGAGGGCTCCGGAAATTTTGACCATCTGGTGTTCTTCAACGTTCACTGACATCGCACAGTACACGGGCCTCTACCAATTCGCCTCCACCGAAGTGCGACCGCCGCGGCCGGGATCGAACCCGCGACCTTCAGGTCAGCAACCGAGCACCTTAGCCACTGGTCCACCGTGGCTTTTCTCGTGGATTAATTAAAGGGCGGAGCTTAACACTGTGAACCATGACTATGGCCTGCTGGTTGTGACGGGGAGGTAGGTGCGCCGTCCCTCGCGCTGGCACTCAGCGTGGGCCCTGGGTTGCGTTTCGAGATGAATAGTAGTCGCGGGGTAGCCCCAGGTGACCGCTCCACAGCAGGTAGCCGCTCTTGGCTCGGCAGAAGAAGCACTCCCAAGCAGTGTTGCTTTCTTAAGAAGTTGCATGTAGAGAACAAGACGAAAGTTGGAGTCGTTACAATGTTACTGAAAGTTGCGTGACGTTACGCAAGACTCAGCAAACTTGGAAGCAAAGGCTAGTTCTGGTTGCAGTAGCACGGCTAATTGGGCTAGTTGGTACTTGTTCATTTCGACAGGATACAGCGCGCACAGAAGCACGCGGTGCAGCTCGATACCTGCACCGCGCCGCTGAAGCACATAGAAGGGCGCTCGAAAAGAACGCACAGGTATACACAGGGCAAGCGTAAACTAACAACTGTCACATTAGGTACGCCTTTGTGTTTGAATTTCTTCGATTTAGTTTTCTCTGAGGCTTTGTATATATATATATATATATATATATATATATATATATATATATATATATATATATATATATATATATATATACAGGGTGTCCCAGCTATCTTTAGCCAAGGGTTTAAAAATAGAATTATTTGAGGCAGGCGAGTGAAGTCAGTTGAATATTGCTTACAGCCATCTTGCGCACTACAGGCAATTTTTTGTTTCGTAATTAACTAATTTGTTAATTATGATTAATTTTCTAACTTGATAAATAATGACTTTACGCAAGAAATGAGAGTTCCAAAGTACGAGAGCGTCTTCAGAAATCCCCATTGCATTATTTGCGATAAAGAAAGTTTTACGCGTACCATTTTTTCCGTGCTGCAAAGAAAGCCCGCGAAATACAAAAAATACCACGTGACTAGCGCATTCGCGCGCCGCGACCGTTCTGCTCTCAGCTGTGGTTTGAGCGAACAAAATCAGTTGCGGCCACGATCCGCTGGCTCCATTTCAGCAGTAGGCCGATAAGTTGACGGTGGTTTCTTCGCCCGGGCTCGCTAGAACTTTCACAGTCACGCGCGCCAAATGGCTGGCAATAGGCCAAGAAACCGCCGTAAACTTATCGGCCTGCCACTGCAACGGAGCCGGCGAATCGCGGCCGCGGCTGATTTTGTTCGCTCAAACCACGGCTGAAAGCAGCACGGTCGCGGCGCGCGAATGCGCTAGTCACGTGGTATTTTTTGTATTTCGCGGGCTTTCTTTGCAGCACGGAAAAAAATGGTACGCGTAAAACTTTCTTTATCGCAAATAATGCAATGGGGATTTCTGAAGACGCTCTCGTACTTTGCAACTCTCATTTCTTGCGTAAAGTCAATATTTATCAAGTTAGTAAATTAATCATAATTAACAAATTAGTTAATTACGAAACAAAAAATTGCCTGTAGTGCGCAAGATGGCTGTAAGCAATATTCAACTGACTTCACTCGCCTGCCTCAAATAATTCTATTTTTAAACCCTTGGCTAAAGATAGCTGGGACACCCTGTATATATTCGCGACATGACGGTAACGGCAGTAATCCGCCGAGAGTGTGCATTAATTACTATCGCAATAAAAGAACCTCGTGGGTGTCGCTCGTACCTGCGTGGCCGGAAGAAAACGCAGCAGTAACTCGACAGGATCCATCGCTGAACTCGGCCAGGGGTGTGTTGTCCACCTGTCCGTCGATAGACTGATGCGTATAGATGAAGTCGATGCCGCATTCTGTCACTAGCCTTACGAAGCCAATGATCCGACCTGCACAACATCGAGGACCTGTTGAACCTGCAAAAAAAGAAAAAAAATAGTCGCATGGTCTCTTGTGCGCTTGCCTATGACGACTAGAAGGCGACAGCCATCTTCTTTTTCTTTTTTTCCTTCGCAGTCGTTGGTAAGTCAAGTAAGATGCCGGTATGAGCCACCAGTGAACGTATATCTCTACCACTTGAGTCGACCTCAGTAATGCTTATGCTGATGGCAAACTAACATGCTCTCTGCGAAATGCAACTGCCATCGTACGCACTCTGACCTGAATGTTGAGCCTGAGGACGATGGTCTTGCTTCAAATACGCAGGTGACGTTGACTTCAAAAGCTCGCATGAGGCCGCCGCAGCAGAGTACAGCGCGGATGCTGCTGCCGCCGCCGCCGCCTTTACTGCTGCATCAGATATTGGCGATAATAATGACGATGATGATGAAACGGGCTTAAAGGAGAATGAAAACGAGAGAAAGAAACCAACAATATTAAAAAGAGCATTGTTTTGGTGTTTTTTAGGGGCGAAGCTCCTAAGGGTGTGGGTCTGTCCCTCCTCTGTAGTAGTAGTAGTAGTAGTAGTAGTAGTAGTAGTAGTAGTAGTAGTAGTAGTAGGTAGGTAGGTAGGTAGATAGCCATGTATAGTGGAATGTACCCACTCCACGTGATAAAGATGACGATGACGCAGTATAGTGGAATGTACCCACTACACGTGATAACGATGAAGTATAAGCGCGTTCCAGTATAGTGGAATGTACCCACTACACATGATAACGATGAAGTATAAGTGCGTTCTAGTATAGTGGAATGTACCCACTACACGTGATAACGATGACAATCACGCTGATGACCATGAAGTATAAGCGCGTTCCAGACCACACATTCTCTTTCTGCCATGGATGAAAACGATCGAGCTTCGCCCACTCATCATCATTCACTTCGTGGATATGGCGTGATTTTTTTACGCATTTTATCCAGCATCAAAACTTACCATACAATTTTGTAACTTGTCTATTCTACATACTACCTTATTCTTAAGTTAAATAAATATTTATAAAAGCCACTCCATTCTTGGCCAATCCCCCCATAGTAGTAGTAGTGTTTATTTAGGAAATGACGCTTGATTCTTCAGCCCAGTAGGGAGCACGGCGCAGTGTCAGGGAAAGGCGAAGTGGGAAATAAAGAGCATAGCAGTAGACAGAAAGAGAGTAGAATAAACAGCGGGGGGTCTCGTCCAGTCGTGGGGAGGCCGATGGTGAAGGGAGTGTTCAGCAAGTTGCGGGCGCTCAGCGGTAGGCGGTGATTCCTGTCGTCTCCCCAAATCCAAGAGGCTGTGGAGAGCCTTGAGGTTGGGAGACGAAGCGAACAGGAGGTCGCTGGTGGTCATAGCAGGGAGGCCCTGTTGCCTGTTGGCAGTAGTGAGCCTTGAGCCTTCCTGCGCCAAAGCAGGGCAGGCACAGAGAAGGTGCTCAAGGGTCTCGGGGTCGCCGCAACTTTCGCAGTGTCGCATGCCCCGGACTGACGGGTCTGGACCGGCTGCTGTCGTTCATGATAGTCAAGGAACTCCAGGGTGTGCTACGGTACCAGGAGAAGGGCATGGCCAAGGACAAGTTCTGGCAGGGAACTGCTCGCCAACCTGAGAAGGAACCTGCAGCTAATCGACGGAATTGTCCGTAAGTGTTGTTATAGCATCGGAACGGTACTTCCCATAGTGGCTGTGAGCCACAGTTAATAGGTGACCAATAAAAAGAATATCATCATCAGTTCAATCGCATAATTTTCTCAAGCTGTTCCAAGAAGAAGCAGAAGAAGCTTATGCCGCGAGGTGTCCGAGCACCGCAATTTCTGGCAAGTACCATTTTCGTGCCCTCAGCTACGGAAGATCGTTGTGACAATTACGCGTCGGTGCTTCGCTGCTGCTATGGTGTCCGCCGCGGGACCTGCAGACCCGAGCCGGCATTCAAACGCACCCATCCAACCCCAGGACACGTACTCCACCACCGAGGTGGGCGTCCAGCAACCCTGCATGGCACCGTACGGTCACGGCAACTTCCAGCGGCGCACCTTGTTCTTCGGCATCGCCGCTCTGGCCGCGTTGCAGTGCCACTCTAGCGCTTTCGTCCTCATCACAGGCCGCGTGGACCACTGGTGCAAGCCTCCCGCCGCTTTCCTCAATCTCTCTGACGAGGAATGGAAGAAGATCGGCATACCCGTAGATGCTGAGGGCCACCACAGCCGTTGCTTCTTTTACGCTCGCCCTGGTGTTCCAGCGGCGGCTAACAATACTACCACTGCTGAAGAGGTCGCCTGCACAGCCTGGGACTACGACCAGGAGAAGGCCACTAGCACGGCGCGCAGCCTCTGGAACATCGTGTGTCACCGTCGCTGGCTCCTCGTCCTGGGCAACACAGTGTACATGAGCGGAGCTCTGTTTGTGGTTCCCGTGGCCGGGCACGTCGCGGACACCGTCGGTCGCCAACCCGTCATTACGGCGGCCGTACTCGCGTTGGTCGCCACGACGGTGGGAAGCTGCTGCACCGAGTCCTATCCCGCGTACCTGGCCGCGAGCTTCGCCAACTCGGCTTGCGTCAGCAGCGTCTTCGTGGTCACCATCATACTACTGTTCGAGCTGACACCGCTCAGCTATCGGGCACTCTACATCAGCCTGTTGGCCTTTATCGGCGTCGTCGTGACGGACGCGTTCATCTTCGTGCTCACCATGCTCCGCCTGTCGTGGTCTCTGACGCGCGCCGTCGTTCTGTCGCCCACGTTCCTGCTGCTTCCATCTCTGTACGTCGTGTCCGAGTCGCCGGTGTGGCTTCTCACCCACTCGAAAATGCAGAGGGCCGAGGTTGTCATGATGCGGGCGGCCGTCATCAACGGCGTCGAGCGAGGGCAGGCTCTGTACTACGTTCGCCGACTGCTCGACCAACTCGACAAGCGCAGACACTGTGACACGCGCATATCGCTCTCCAGCGTCGTCACTCCCGGCGTAGTGCGCACGAGGGCGGCCATAGTTTTCTGCACCAGCTTCTCCATCATGCTCGCCTTCTACGTCACGTCGTGGGTGAGGATTCACCACGAATCGCCCGAGATGAAGGTGGCCTTCGTGTGCCTGTCACTACCATGCTACGCGGTCATGTACCTCGCCATGAGCACTTTCGGAAGGAAGCAGTTGCTCATGTGCATACTGCCGCTCTTGGGCAGCGTATGCACAGTGCGCAGCGTGATGATTGAAATGGGTCATCCGCTCCTCTCCGACGTGCTCTTGATCGCGGCAAGGGACTGCTCTATTGTGGCCATGCAAGCCACCTACCTTTGCATTGCCGAGATATTTCCGACGGCTGTGCGCTGTGGCGTAATGTGCGCCGCATATGCTTTTGGACGCCTGGGCGCCATAGTGTCTGCCGTGCTTGAGACCTTGCGACACTCTGGACGCGACGACCTGATCTTCGTCATTATCGGCTTTCTGACGTTCGCCAGCTTCCTGCTAGTGCTATGGTTGCCGGAGACCAGCTACGGCCGTAACACGATGTATGATGTTCAGCCGAACGACGACTTGTCGTTCCTGGTGCAGGACCCTCCGGAGGTCAGGGAACCCATGGCTGCTCCACCGGTAGCCGAGGAAAACGGCCGCGGCATGGCTAAAGTACATAAAGGAAGTGCCAGCGTTCTATGGTTGCCGGAGACCGGCTATGGCCGCAACACGACGTGTGATGTTAGGCGTAACGACGACGTGCCGTTCATGGTGCAGCAGACTCCGGTAGAGAGGGAAGCCATGTTCGTGCCGCCGGAAGTCGAGAAAAACAGCCGGAGTACCACTAGAGTACATAAGAACGAGAGTGCTAGCGTTCTATGTTTGACGGAGGCCAGCTACGGCCGCACCACGGCACGTGATGTTAAGCCTAACGATGACGTGTCGTTCCTGGCACACCGGACTTCGGTAGAGACGGAACCCATGGCCGCGCCGCAGGTAGCCGAGGAAAACCGTTGGAGTACGACTAAGGTAATGCCACCGGAAGTCGAGAAAAACAGCCAGAGTACCACTAGAGTGCATGAGAACGAGAGTGCTAGCGTTCTATGTTTGCCGGAGGCCAGCTACGGCCGCCCCACGGCAAGTGATGTTAAGCCTAACGATGACGTGTCGTTCCTGACACACCGGACTCCGGTAGAGACGGAACCGATGGCCGCGCCGCAGGTAGCCGAGAAAAACCGCCGAAGTACGACTAAAGTACACAAGGACGGGGGTGCCACCCCTGACTCTTCTCGGAAATCGTCGTCGAGGGTTACAAGAATTAGAACTCACTCGGACAACTCTCGCTCGCGCAACGAGAGTGCTAGCGTTCCATGTTTGCCGGAGGCCAGCTACGGCCGCACCTCGGCCACGTGATGTTAAGCCTAACGGATGACGTGTCTTTCCTGGCACACCGGACTTCGGTAGAGACGGAACCCATGGCCGCGCCGCAGGTAGCCGAGAAAAACCGTCGGAGTACGACTAAAGTACACAAGGACGGGAGTGCCACCCCTGACTCTTCTCGGAAACCGTCGCCGAGGGTTACGAGAATTAGAACTCGCTCGGACATATCTCGCTCGCGGAAGAAACCAAGCGCCGGTAATCGGTGACACGATCGATGGACTAATAATTAATGCGGTGCCCCCCAACCCTTGGCGCGAATGCGAACTGTGATGTTAGGCAACTGCTTATAGTTTCGAACAAATGTGAACAGTAAGATAGGCAACTGTTTATATTTTCGATAGTTGACTGGCTTACCGGTTAACAGCGTGAATTAAAGCCTTGCAACCACTGCGTGTCAAGCCTACATGTTAAACGTACTCATATAGAACAACGCGGCTACTTCGTTGTACAATATCATTAAACTGAGTTGCATACTTAAGGTATGTAATACAATGTCGAATTCTCTGATTTGATGTGCTAGGAAAGTGTTGCCTTGCTCGCAGACCTAAAATAAATTCGGTAGATCCCACGTACCACGGGCTTGTGGTGTAACTTTATTGGGCGAAGCGTTATGAAATTACGCTAAAAAAAATTGGGGGGACCCTTAAGCTTCGCCTTTAAGAGTTGAACGCGATAGCGATATCCCGTCCCTACTGCGTACTTCAATCACTTAGTGCATACTATGTAATGGGTAGTATGCTTTAAACCAGGAGAAATTATGCGCGGCAAATGTGGGAAATGTTTTCGAACTTCCTATGCACCCACTACGTGGTGTTAAGGGAATACGCGCAGTAAGGTGTGTGCCGTTTGTAATGGGTGGCTGGCTTTAAACTATGGAATCGTTATGATAGTCACATATTCTGACGCCCGATGGCAATGTACGCTTGTACCACGCAATATTCCTGGGATATTACATGTTATATTGCGACGCCTATATAAAGGACGCTTGCGTTTGCGAAGCATGGAAGTTATTTTCACTGCATTTCCAAGCAGAGGAAGTTATTTTCACAGTATTTTCAAGCAGAGGCATGGCTGTGTGGTAGAACACCTGCTTGCCACGCAGACGACCCGGGTTCGATCCTCACTCGGACCCGAAAATTTTTATTATTTATTTTATTTGCATCTTTCTCGATTTTTCGGTCACGGACAAGATGATTTTTCGCTCACAACCAACGACGCCGACGCCGACACCGACGCCGACGCCGGAATTTCTGCGAAACGAGCTCTTTAACGCTATCGCGTTAATACGTACAAATGTACGAGCAGATTATGCTGAACAGTCGCATATGTTTTATATAACCCGTTGTTTACAGTTGCGCAACGATGCCAACAGAAACATGGGCATTGCCAACACCAGAAGCGGTGAGCTGAAATGTAGCGCTTGAGCTTTCGAGGATGGTAGCCCTGGATAGTGCTACGTAGACCAACTTCAGTCGACGGCGCTTAACCAAGAGCAGGACACGAGAGCGTAATCAGGCCCCGTGCGCATCACCTTCTCAACTTCTAGCCTAGCTTCTGTTCTCGGTGGTTAC
Organism: Rhipicephalus appendiculatus; assembly: GCA_030522465.1. Taxonomy (NCBI): domain Eukaryota; kingdom Metazoa; phylum Arthropoda; class Arachnida; order Ixodida; family Ixodidae; genus Rhipicephalus; species Rhipicephalus appendiculatus. The sequence goes on from JALIZH010020166.1 coordinate 838,655, forward strand.
CTCAACCATGCCATAAGCAAACGAACGACTGTGCGCGTAACATTGGCTGTTTCAAAGTATCCGAGAACGCATACTGCAAGTACAGTTGTTAAGTGCCCACTACGCCATAATTCTTCCCTTTCCGAATCAGTGAAGGGCCCACTACGTATCCGTAAGGCAACACGCGAACCTACGCAGCCGATGTTTTAATGTGTGAGCGCTTTGTAGTGGGTGGACCTTGGACCTTTAAAACATCCACTCGTTGCGCAATTCACATATTTTGACGTCTTACACCATTCTACGCTTCTGCCACGCAATATTACATGCGTTAAGGAGACTCTTTCCACTACATCACATTCATATAGTGTTTTCCTAAGGTGTTTCAAGGAATAGCGTCGCTTTGAGGTAGAACACTTGCTTGCCCCGTAGACGGCCTGGGTTCGATTCTCATTCGAACCGAAGATTTTTAGTATTTTATTTGCATCTTTCTCGATTTTTGGTCATGGACAAAATGATTTATCGCTCAGAACCAACGACGCCGACACCGGAATTTCTGCGAACGAGCTCTTTAACTCTATAGCGTTCATAAAATATTGCATACTGCGATCTGATGTGCGAGAAAAATCTTCCCTTGCACACACATTTTAAACAAAAGCACTCTTTAATTGTGAATAGAAAAAAAATCGGCAGACCCCCATCATTACGGGAGTCTATGTCATTTTACCTTTGGAGGTTCTTGAGCTCGTACTTTATATGCGTGGTACACGAGCGTTTGCATGTTTCATTGCATTTTGTATTTTCCAGATTAAGGATGGCACGGCACATGTCGAAGTCAGGGTCTCCTGCTTCAACGGTGGAAGTGAATATATTTCTAAGGCTTCAAAGCTGTCCCCTTAATGTATGTGGAAAAAGATGAAGCTATATAAACACGGCCAGCCAGAGAAGTCCAAAAATAGCAAGAAGACCTTAGCACACCACCGTCTTTACGCCCTGGCTTCTGACTGACTTTCTTAGTACCATGTGCGTATTAACATATGACTACTAACGCTCAATTGAACATATATCAACGTCCACTCTCAATACTAAAACAGCAAGTCATTCGCACTTTAAACAAGAGCAGTGTTTTACGACGCGAAACAAGTATCGACAGCAGTGACATTCTCGAGGTAGCCACTTTCTAAAAATGTCCCTCCTGTAGTCTGTTGAACGCAGCCGATCGGATGGACAACATCCCAGTGCAGACCCACGGATTCACCGGAGTCCTGTCACTGGTTGTCGTCGAGCACTTTGCGGATTGCATTGATCCTGTTGTCGGTCCCGTTGCACTGCTGAGGCGCAAGACCCTGAGTGACGTTGAAAACACTCCAGCCAATGACGTACAGGCTGGTGTGAACGTAGCCCAAACGGTGGTAGACGGCGACCATCTGCGTATAGTTGAATGGACGCACCGGTTCTGACGATTCGCTTGCTTAATTTTATTGCACTTGTTTTCTTTAACGTAAGGGAAAGTTTACCAGTCAGAGTGTCTAACAACGCAATGGTTACGCGGAAAACGCCGTGAAACATTTTTAACCAAATTTTTCGATCTGCGGTGACCATGAAGTCGTATACACACGAGATATGCTGCAAACAGCGGGAGGTAAGCATGAGAGCCAAGCCCGTAGCCAGCCCCCCCACCCCCTCCCCCCCACCCCCCCCCCACCCCACCCTCCTTCGGAAATTCGGATGGAGGGGGGGTGTTTTACCCGGAGAAAAATATAATGAAAATCGTTGGTTTTCAAGGTTTTCAACAGGGTTTTCAACAGAAATGCCCATGATGACCGCCTACTCACAACCTGGCTGTTAGTGAAGCGAACGAAACCTGTATAACATCCACAGGAACAAATTATTGAGCGATATAGTGTGCTGCAATAGCATTCACTCTTTTTTTATCACGGGAGCGAAAGGTTAATAAAAAAATTACACCATCTCCCACTAAAGGGAACCATGTGGGGATGCGAAGCAGCGCTGGTGTTCACTTGTGTTTCCATTTGTTGTTTACCGATGCCGCTACAACTGGCGTCAACGTTGACATCCATAGCGACGTTGCGAAGGAGAGTGCAGCGGAGCGAGCGCGCGTCGCATTATATACGAGCACGCTGCTACGGAGAGAGAGAGAAACGGGAGAGGAAATGAAGCAGAGGCAGCGCTCACGCCATCTCCTCCACCCCACCTCCTCGCGCTCACGCGAGGAGAGAGACAGTTGGCGCAGGCGCAGTGGGGGGAGAGGACGGTCGCCAAGGGACGGACACAGCCCCGAGCAAAAGCTGCTTCGCGTCTAAAAACAAGATGGTCGAAATCTCCGGAACCCTCTGCCACGGCATCCTCATATCATATAGTGGTCGTGGGGACGGAAAACCCCGACAATTACATTATTATGCTTACCTTGTGTCGCAATGTGCCGGGCGTTTCGAAGGAAACCACGCTGTGTGTGCCATGCTTCGGTGCGAACATGCAGCCGCCGCCACCGAAGTAAACAGCGGACGTGCCGTTCGGGTCGTGCTGGAAGAAGTCTTCGCATTCCTGAAAGACCGGAAAAGGCCGACACACAGATTGCGACATAGACATACCCTATTTACCAACACTTCTGCGTAATTTAGGGGTTTCACGAAATGCAATATGATAATTCATTACGCAATAAAAGATATGAACCTGTGATTCTACAATAAGCCGGTATCGTTCTCCTCCTGCTGACGTACGTCGGGATTGAAGACTGAACTGCGCACTTTCTTCTCTCTTTCTGCTTCTTTCCTTCATGCTTTCGCAGTGCGCCAACCGTTAGGTACGAACCCACTAGACAGGTGGCGTAGCCAGGGAGTGGCACACCGGGCACGTGCCCCCCCCCCCCCCCGAAATTTTTTTCGCCATGGCATACAGAGCGAAAAATGACCATTTCATGGGGATGCACCCCCCGAAATCAAGGAGGTGCCCCCCCCCCCCCCCCCCCCCTCGAAAAAAAATTTCTGGCTACGCCCCTGCCACTAGACTGCAAGAAGGTCTTAATTATTAAAAAAGAAAAGAACCTTTACATTGCATGCATTTCCGTTTCACTCATGAAATTCATTTTGGTAAGCTTGCTTACGATAAGCTCACAATTTTTGGTAATCCTCTGGACTTCATAGCTTTGTTGATTCAACACCATAGGCGTAGGCTGATGGGGAGGGGTTAAGTAATAATACTAACTGTGGTTTTACGCCCCGAAACCACGATATGATTATGAGAGACGCCGTGGTGGAGGGCTCCGGAAATTTTGACCATCTGGTGTTCTTTAACGTGCACTGACATCTCACAGTACATGGGCTTCTACCATTTCGCCTCCATCGAAATGCGACCGCCGCGGCCGGGATCGGACCCGCAACCTTCGGGTCAGCAGCCGAGCACCGTAGCCACTCTTCCACCGAGGCGGACTGAGGGGGTGGGGTGGTTCGGGGGGTGCTCAACAACTACCCCTTCACCCCGCAAAATTTTTCAAGTTTGCATGTGCACGAGGTGTGTTCAAAAAAGAAACCAAACTTTTCCAACAGCACGCCAACGACCAGAGGAAGTAGGCTGCAGCTACTAAGTGCACGTAGCGGCAAGTTTAAACAAGAAACTATCATTGGCCGCGTTTCACTCTGATCGTTAGTTCGCGAGCTACAGCCGCTAAAGTGAGCACATGGACAAGCTCTTCTTCGGATTAGTACCCAAGTGGCAATGAAAGAGCTGGAAGAACAACTTGTGTGTGTGAAGTTCTGGTAAACCTTCGGAAAACTTTCAGACATTTCAGTTGCTTAGCCAAGCATACGGGGAGTACTACACCAGTCGCACGCAGTGCTACGAGTGGTTCAAGCGTTTTGAACACAGCAGAATGTCGGTCGGTGACGATCCCAAGCCTGGACGACCTTCCAGATTAACAGAATGATGACCACGTCGAGAGTTCGTGCTATGATTCGAGTAAATCTTCGTTATACTGCTCGAGAAGTTGCTGACGAAATCGGTATTAGCGTAGGTTAATGCCATGAAATTTCTGTCTATTTTCTCTGTCTCGAATACGTTGCTATGACGCCGTTTCCAAACCATGTAGGAGATCCAGGACAATACGAGAAGAGACCTGTGAGCCATTCCAGAAAGTGCTTTCTAGGAGGCTTTCAAAAAATCGAAAATACCGGAAAATACTGGCTACCGAAAATACGCAGTCTTCGGAGCGCGTTGTGATATACCGTGGGAAGTAAGAACACCTGTTTGTCCGCTATTGTCGGATTACAAGCTTCAAGTAAATGTCGTTCTAGTGTAACGACTTGGTGTAATTCGAAATCCTGCGTTAAATGCCACACCACTTCTGTGCAACCTGAGAAAGTCCGTAGCACGGGCACCCAGCGATTCGCAATCGTATACACGTGTCGCCTGCAGCGAGCTCCTTCAGGTTGTTTGCCCCTTCAGATGTAGCGCCGGTAGAAGCGCCGGTGGGAGGAGCAATCACGCGCTCGGCGAGGCGGTGGTGCCCTCTTTCGTGCAGCGTAGGTGTCAGTCGAATGTTCCCGAAGCGTTTTTAGTCATTTGAAATCAATTATAGCGATTACTTGATTATTTCTGTTAATTATATTATTTTAGAACTCGTTCGTTTATTTTAATTCAGTCTTGAGCGTTGCTAGCCTTGGTTTAGGCTTGTATTGAACACCTGATTTTGAGCGTGATCGCACCACATAAGATCTACGCGTATAGACGACAAGGCGGGCCCCTGAACTGCGACGAGCTTAAAATGATTTTGTAGGTTTACTTACTCTTTCGTAATAGCCGGTAGAGTGATCGTATGATTGCATCAGATTGACGTCGCCGTGGCCTAAATCACGTATGCGCAGGTGGGTGAAGGTGTCGAAGCGCAGACTGACCGTCACAGTGAACGTCACCCTTGGCAACGACACTTTGACTATAAGATCAACGGCGTCCTCCTGAAAAGAGCGAAAGATAACAATAAAAACTTGGGAGCGCTACCCTTATGGGCAAAATGAGGCAACGTGTGCGTGCCCAATGTTCTATTTCTCTTTCTTCCTTTCTTTCTTTCCGTGCAAGTAAAGCCTACGCCTCCGCGATTAGCTTCAGCAACGTGTCCTTCGTGTATTGCCGGAGCTGATCGCGGAGGCCACGGCGAAGCATAACGTCTATAGGTGCCTTTTCCGATGAAAGGATTGCTTACATAGCTCAAATTCTTTCAGAGCATACAGTTTATGTTGACTGACGCTTACAAGCAACTGCGAAATGTAGCCAGCATTGGTCAGGTGCTCCGCCTGAAGCTCAAACCATTCTTGATATTTACGGAAGCACAACTTCTGACAGGCAGAATGACAACGCAGCGTCAGAATCACCCGTTAATCTTAGAATAGTCACTGTTATAGGGTATAGCAAAGAGTTTATTGCTCTGGGACTATGCAACCAGTGAACATGACAAAGCAGAAAACTGGGCGAGTTGGTAGGTATTCATCTTCACAGGATAGCGCGCACTTACTACGGGGACAAAGGGAGAAGAACACGACAACACTTGTCCTGTGAAAAAAAAAAGTAAACATGATCATGAAATCCAGGGTTCAACGGAATCCTGTCTGGTCGGGAGGAGGCACTCTAAAGAAGGAAGCAAACGCCAACCACAATAAAAACACTAAAAAAAAAAGACATATCGTATCCCGCACGGGAGCCTTGTTCACAATGAAGTAAAAAAAATTATGCCAAGCTATGTGCGTTTCGATAGGTGCCGCATGCATCGCGCATACACGTGAGGAAAGTTGCGGTAGAGGGTGCACTATGTCGATTGTATTATCAATGATTCCAGATAAAGACGCGAAGACAATTTGTTTTAGATGCGAAGCATCTTATGCTCGGGGCTGTGTCCGTTCCCTAAGTAGGGAAGCAGCCACTATGCGAACCAGAACACTGTACTACAATAAAGCCGTCAACCACCCCTGCAGTCACCAGAGTCATAGCCGAGAGCACAGAGTGGCTGCTTAGCAATGGCTAGGCAGGTGGTGGGTGCAAGCAATGAATAACGCGCACTACCGGTGGTGTCTATCGCCCACGTTGACTAAATTCCTTGATCTTGCTTGAATGTGGTTGCGGGGGCTTTGTCTGTCCCTCCTTCCCGCGTCCCACACCCCCCTCTCTATCAACTCCTACGCTCCCCACCTTTCTCTCCTCTAGGAATCCTCTACTCTACGGAGCGGCGCCCGCGTCCCGTTGACTCCATTCCTTGATCTTGCTTGCATGTGATTGCGGGGGGCTTTGTCCGTCCCTCCTTTCCGCGTCCCACACCCCCCACAGCGCATGCGCGTCCCCTCCCCCCTCTCTCTCCTCTCCTACGCTCCCCTCTTTCTCTCCTCTAGGAATGCTGTACTCTACAGAGCGGCGCTCGCGTCCCACACCCCCACAGTGCACGCGCGTCCCCTCTATTCTCTCCTATGGTCTGCCCGTCCTCTCCTCCAGGAATCCTCTACTCTACGGACGGCGCGCACGACAGGTGGTGCGACAGCTGCATACTCCTCTGGGGCCGCCACGGTAGTTCCGCGGTATGAAAAGGACGGAGCGCGCGCGCGCCTCATTTTCTCTCCTGTGCAACGCCGCGACGAGCGCCCGGGCCGCTGCCGCGAATCGGGAGCGGCGACGTTTCTCCCACTCAAGCCAGCCATCTCCCCATTGCTTCGCATACACACATGGTTCCCTTTAGCGGGGGATGGGGAAGTTTTTTTCTCTTTCAATGATGTTGGCGTTGCCACAATCATGTACGTGGCGTTGCGCACCCTCAACCGAAACGACGAAAAATTTCCTCACGTATATGCGCGACGCTTGAAGCACCTGTTGAAACGTACATAGCTTGGCATAAATTTCCGACCATGGACGTACCATTCTGACTTCGTCCGGAAGTGGCTTGCAGGACTGGCTCCACCCTGAAGACGGCAAGGCGTACTTTGTGGATTCAGCGGTCACCGTAAGGATGAAAACCAAGCTGATATATATGATGCTGCGAGATAGAGAGGACTTTGTATAGAAAGATGGAGCACTTTGTGTGCCATGGCATTAGCAAATTGTACTACATGCAGTGACACTAAAGCCATGTCTGGTAAACAACTGAAGTTCGGAGGCCGCTTCATTCAATGCCGATATCGGGAAGGCAAAAACACAAGAGAAGTGTGCGATAAGAGATAAGAGATAGGTGAGTGTGCAAGAAATGCGGCACGGAACGCACAGCCCACATTGTTTTACCTTGCTTGCTTGCACGATCGAAGAGTACTTTTCTGTAGTTACAAAGCTTTTTTAGGGAGAAGCGCAGCGTGTGACACTACTTGCGGTCCACCAGCACCTGTGCGCTAGACAGGGTGGTCTGTACGAGCTTTACAAATACTCCGGCAAAAGTATAGACGTATGTAATACCGGTGTCACACGGGCGTTTGGACAGTCTTGGGCAGTAACTGGTTACTAGTAACGCGTTACCGGTAACTAGTTACTTTTTAGGGGCGAAGCTCCTCTTAGTCTAACCTTGTCAGGCGTAACGCGTAACCCCCAGTATCGCCTGCCATCTCAGAGGCCATGATAAGAGATGACCATTTCTCGTCTCATTTCCTAGATGGCGCTACTCTGCCGCTACTCTCCGAATTGCCGCTACTCTCCGATTGGTTGGCTGCTGCGCGCTTTGCCTGAGTGCGCGGCGATCGAGTGCCTCTCCGAGTCTCCTGGATCGTCGCCGTACGTGTCGATTCGTTGGTGGGGCATGGAAGAAGCGAAGCAGCGGGCGCGGAGGGCCGCGGCGGCTCGTGCTCGCCTTTCGGGGTCCGCTGCTCTCGCTGCTCGGAGTGCACGTTGCCTCGCGGCGCCATTTGCGCGCACCGTCTCGGGATCCGCAAGGCGCCGCGCACGCTTCGCTGCCGCTTCTCCGACTCGCACCGCGGGATCCTGACGAAACGGCATCAACCATAACCTCTCAAGCTTCGCCCACCTCACCATCATTCACCGCGTGGATATGCTGTGATTTTTTTCAGTAACTTGTAACTGTAACTAGTTACTCTTTAGTTGGAGTAACTTGTAACTGTAACACTGTTACTTTTTTACACAGTAACTGCAACGGAAAGTACCGTTACAGTTACTTCTGTTTTTATAACAATTTATCCAATAGCAAAAGGCCGATGTTACACTTCACTTTTGCGAACTTTCTCTTTACCATACCCAATCCACCTTTCCACTCTCCAATAAGGCTCCCCTCGCACTTCAGGGAGAAGAGGTAGCTAAGAGAAATATCTTCCCCGCAGAATACCGTGTTCGAAGTTTACTTGTAAAACACATGTTGTAAATCAACCAAGCTGCGACTGAACAGCTTGCTAAGTCCACGTTCTTTTTTCTTTTTCTTTTTTTAAATTTTTTCTTTTCGTTTTTTTTTTTTGGGGGGGGGGGGGGGGTAGGGGCATATATATACTCTCTTTATCACTTGGGCTTCTAGCTGTGTTCGTGGTGTGTCGGTGGAGAATTCCAGTTCCGAGGCGCCGAGCGAATCATGTTTGACAGGTGGCTAGAAAACGGCAGTGCGAAACCGCTGAAAGCCAGATGTGCCGTGAAGTTGCGAAGCATTTTAAAACTTCTTTGAAATTGATTGTCAAAGGCCTACTCCGATTTAACACAAGAATTATTAATCTAATGAAATACTTTTTGCCTCCTATGCAGGTGGCATCCTCATTATTCACTAGCAAGAAAAAGAAAAAAAAAAAGAAAAATGCCCCCCACCTCCCCGAAGGGAATCGTGAGGAAATGCGAATGCATTTCGCGCGCGCTTCACTCCATTTATATATGGTGGTTGTGGTTCGAAGAAGGAAAAGGCGCCTAATTTCTGCAGCCCGGTCGGGAGCACGGCGCAGCGCCTTTTTTTAGATGCGAAGCATCTTATGCTCGGGGCTCTGTCCGTCCCCCGTCCCGCGTCCGGCCACTGTCATTAAGGAGGGAAGCACCCATTATGTGAACCAGAACACTGTAGTAATATGTAGGCCGTCAACCCTAACACAGTCATCAGAGTCATGGCCGAGAGCACAGAGAGGCTGCTTAGCAATGGCTAGGCAGGTTATGTCTGTCGCCCAGGTTGACCCCATTCCTTGAGTCATGGCCGAGAGCACAGAGAGGCTGCCTTAGCAATGGCTAGGCAGGTGGTGTCTGTCGCCCAGGTTGACCCCATTCCTTAATCTTGCTTGCATGTGTTTGGAGGGGGGCTTAGTCCGTCGCTCCTTCCCGCGTCCCACACCACCACAGCGCATGCGCGTCCCCTCTCCCTCTCTCTCCTAAGCTCACCCCCTTTCTCTCCTCTAGGAATCGTCTACTCTACGGAGCATCCCACAGCGCATGCGCGTGCTCTCCTACGCTCACCCCTTCCTCTACTCTAGGAATCATCTACTCTACGGAGCGGCGCATGCGCGTCCTCTCTCTCCTCTAGGAATACTCTACTCTACGGAGCGGCTCCGGCGTCCCACAGCGCATGCGCGTCCTCTCCCGCTCTCTCCTCTTGCAATCATCTACTCTACGGAGTGGCTCACGCGTCCCACAGCGCATGCACGTCCCCCTCTCTCTTCTCTCCTATGCCCCCCCCCGTCCTTTCCTCTAGGAATCCTCTACGGAGCGGCGCGAACGACAGGTGGTGTGACAGCTGCATACTCCGCTGGGGGGCGCCACGGTAGTTCCGCGGTATGAAAATGACGGAGCGCGCGCGCCTCATTCTCTCTCCTGCGCAGCGCCGCGATGAGCGCCCGGACCACTGCCGTGAAATGAGAGCGGCGACGTTCCTCCCGCTCAAGCTAATTATCTACCCGCTGCTTCGCATCCACACATGGTTCCCTTTGGCGGGAGATGGGGAATTTTTTCTTTTTTTTTTCTTTTTTTATTTTTTTATTATTTATTTTTTTTTCGTATATAGCTCCGCCGAGCTCCCGCGATGCGAGCGCCCTCATGCACCAGAGCGCGCTCCTCCTCTCCACTCACTCTCCGCTACTCCGCCCACCTGCTCCGGTTGCTAGGGGCGAGGATAAAGCGCGATACAGACGGTACGATTTTGCATGCGATGCGACGTGCGGCGTCGGATGACCCGGCATGCGGCGTACGACGTTTCGAGACACATGGGGCGAACGAGCAATCAGCGGCAGGCTCCACCCACATACGGCGCCTCCGCATGCGCACTCGGAAGACTTCGTATCCTCGTAATGAAGCACAAAACAAACCACTTTGCACAGCCACGCTTAAATAACGGATAAAACTACGCCTTCGTGCACGACAAGCACGTCGCAACAGCGGCAACAGCCCCCCCGTCACTCACGACTCCGATAGGTAGGCCTAGCATGGCGGGCGCCGGCTGTCGCCTACGCCGTTCGCAATCACACGCGAACTCGTCATAGAGCGCTTGTTTTTGACAACACGACTAAGCTTTGCACTCGTATGTAATGCGTTAGCGTACGCTATTAACTTCCTCGACGTTATCGATATGAAGAGCAAAGGTGGAAGGGAAGCGCGACAGCTCGCCGAGACGCCGGTGCCGCCCGCTGTGTTTACCTGCGAAGTGGCCTTGCATCGCTGCTCGCGACCTCACTAGTGGTTTGGAAACGGGCGTTGTCTTGCAGAAATGGCACACTTCAAACATTACTTTATTCCATCCGGAAATGTATCACGTCACAAGTGAAATGTACTCGATGTTTGCGCGCCGCTGCGAGCGGCAATGTCGGCGAATGCTCCGAGGCTCGACTCCATCGACTCGCCTTGACCACGGTGACCGGAGCGGCGACAGGGAGATGGCGCCACCAGCGGCGTGACACACGTCTCCCGAGCTGTCATTGGCTGCGGCAGTGCGACGGTCCGACGCGGCGACGAAAATATCTGCCCGGTTTGATGCACACCGGGCATGCGGTGCGGCGGTCCGATGCGATGAAACGTCACGAAACGTCATCATTCCGGCTGCCGCATCGCCGCGCCGGACGCCGCATCGCATGGAAAATCGTACCGTCTGTCTCGGCCTTAAGCGCGCGCGCCCGCAGCTGTTGCTATGGGATAGGGAGTGAGAGCGGAGAGATAACACCTGCCGGCGCGCGGACGCCGCCGCCGGTCAACGCCGGATGCCTGACATAGCCCGACTAAGAAATGCATTCGCATTTAAAAAAGATGAGCGCACATGAGTCCATTAGTCACACACACGTCCTTACAAATGTTCGGTAGGTGGCTGCGCTTGCTGTTGCAAGCCAGTGCGTCGTGGCGAATGAACCACGTCTCCGTAAGACTCCCCCCCCCCCCCCCTCGCTTTCGTTCATGATCCAGCGTTGTCACATTGTTTAGGTGAAAGCTATGCCCTGTCCAGCAGTTGCATGATTGACTTTAGCGTTTCCTTTCCGCATCGTACTCGTACATTATCCCGCACTGATCGTCCGCAGGTGTACGGTATTTGGGCAGCATGTCTTCGGGTTTCGCGAACACGTGTCCCGAGGTATTGCGGTGCTCAAAAAACGGTTTGTATGACCAGCCCCTCCGCCCCTGCCCCCCTCGTGTGTGCGCACTAGTGGGGCGGGGGGGGGGGGGGCGACCGCCCCCTAATCACCTCAGGGGAGAGGGGGGTCCGCAAAATCTGCCCCATACATTGCCTTAATAGGGAGGGGGGCCGCGACGATGACTCTTCGCCCCCCCCCCCCCCCCCGCCCCCTTAAGGGGAGCCCTGTTCACGCTTATGTGCCAAGCGGACACCTTGGAGAACATACGGAATAAACTAATGGACGTCTTCTTCTTTTCTCGTTACGCACTCGTCGTTCCTCTTCGTGCGTTTTTTTATTAAATAAATTCTTGCATTTGGTATGTAATCAATTAGTTATTTTATTCACACGGTAACGGAAAAGTAACGACGTTACTTCTTAATGGTAACTGTAACTGTAACAAGTTACTTTTGGGAAACTCAGTAACTGTAACTGTAACAGTGTTACTTTTTTGGCTTAGGTAACTGTAACTGTAACAGTGTTACTTTTTACTGGTAACGTGCCCATGACTGCGTTTGGAAGGCCTTTGAACCGACGGTCTATTGACTCAACTGTCAAGCACGAGCTGCCACACGGGCGATTTGAAAGGCCGTCGAGTCAATAGTCTATCGAGTCAACGGAGCACCCAACCCGTCCGTTGAAACTTCGACGGCTATTGAGCGACGGAAGCGGAAACAGCGCAAACGTGCACTCTCGTTCACAGCGTGCCCAAACCCACGGTTAGAAAAGAAAAATTGCACCATTATGTATAAAAAGTAGCATGCGTGAGCGTAATAAATTATTTAATAAAGTATTTTTGCCACTTTGAATGTACGAACTGCTCATGCTCTCGACAACAGCAACGTGCTAGCTCGCCGTGCTCGTTATCGCCAGTCTGTCTCCGCTGCCATATTGCTCGCAGTTTTTTTTTCCTGTGTCAGTATTTGCTTTTCGCTTGTTTTTTAAATGCGAAGCATTTCTTAGCGAACTTCGGCGAGTTTGAGCGTATCTAGCTATCTATCTATCTATCTAGCCGCCTACGACTTTGTGCTCTCCTGGCCGTATCGTTAATGGGATTTATACCAAATTTGGTATGACATAACATGACCGTATGACGAACATAAATGGCTGGTCATATCATGAAAATCATGAATAACTTGTCATGAAAAGTATGATTTACATGCCACGCTCATGGCGCGCTCGCGGCCGTTTCCTTAGCTTGATATACACCAAATTTGGGATTGAGTGACGTGACTGTATGACGAACATAAATGACAGGTGGTAATATGCAAATAATGACATGTAAAACATGACATGCAAATTATGTAAAGCATGATCTGCTCCCTCCTGGCTGCTTCGCATTACATCGATTCCCACAGTGCGTGGGATCTGCCGGTTTTTCTTCATCTGCACGTGTTGATTTTGCTTCGAAGTTTTTTTATTTGTTATTCGCAGTTGTGCAGTGCTTTTTTCTTTTGCGTGTGTGTGTGGGGCATTAAATTCTAGGACGTTATTTTTTTTTTCGGTGGAGTTACTGTTTTTGTGTATGCTTTGTGGGAAATGGCCAACGCGCCGCCAAAAAGGAAAAACAAAACCGCGCCAGCTCTGAAAACGGAAATAAAGATTTGCAGCGCCACACAATTTTTGCGAGAAACACCCGAACCACTCAACGGCCGTTGAAAACTGCCGTGTAGCAGCATGACAACTCTATCGAGTCGATGGAGCTGCGGCGTTTCGACGGCCGTCGACTCGAGGGCCTTTCAAAAGTGCCCGTGTGACACAGGTATAAAACGGATGAAATGGGTTAAGCTAAGGGTTGAATGTTATAAAGTGGACATAAAGGCATGCCATGCGCTCGAATATAATTGGTAGAAATTAGTCCAAATAGCAATTACATTTCCGGAAGCCATCGGACGTAAAGTCCCTTAATACAGGAAGTAGCTACACTCTCCCGTCCCACGCTTTCCTTCTCTGTATCCTTCTCCCAAACAGCTTCGCGCTCAGCGCACGGAACGGAGACTAGGCCGCCGTGCGCGCGCTGACCCTATGCGTTGGCTGGCGCTCGCGAGCGCACCTACGGTAAAGTTTTAAAGACGATAGTCTTTCTTGGGATACTTCAACGCAAAAATTTTGGTCTGTCTGTCTGTCTGTCTGTCTGTCTGTCTGTCTGTCTGTCTGTCTGTCTGTCTGTCTGTCACCCGATTCAGCTGGCTACTCGGCCAAAGTTTAACCAATTTCTGAACGCCCAGCCATCTTGAAGTGGTGTTTGCGTTCATACTTGTGAACATATTCGATCAAAAAGCAAATACTACGCATACCTGAGGCGCAGCATTTATATGTAAGTATCAGGTCATGTGTTCTTTTATTAGAAAATACACAGATACGTAATTCTAAAGACCCTAATGTTTTTTAGGCAGTGCTGAAAATGCGACGCTGTGCACGAACTGCGACGCTTTGCACGAAAAGTCCTGTGCTGACGATAAGGTGCTGCCGCTTGCAGTGGCCCTTGGTTCCGCACAAGCTCATGTTTTTCGATGGCGTCCATATCATGCGCAGCGCTTCCTCTATTTTGTCAATACCAGCCAGATGCGGCCGATTCAACATAGAGTAAGCGCTGTCTGAGGCAAGTCAAAACATATATAGTATGACCGGCACAAGACTATCGTCTTTCGACGACATTTGCAGCGAAGCACGCAGATACGCGGCCAATTTTTTTTAGCGCTTTACCATAAAACAAAAGCGTGAGAATGTGGTGGGACATGCTTGAACATAAAATGAGTTTATGTTCTCGTTTGCGCAATAAAAGCGTTAAGTGCGAAATCTCGAGGCAAGAACGGAAACAGCGGACTGTCATAACCAACATAGCCTTTGGCATTTTAAAACCGATCGTAATAATAGTGCATGGTGTTAACGATAGAATATTTACGCTGTGTATTTGTACATCCCTCAATATTTTTTCAGCCTACTGACGTTATGCTAAATGCAGAGCGCAGGATTTCCGCATAAGTGCTGTTTTTTTTTACAAAGTTGCTTCGAAGCGGTTATATAGGCGAGATTGTTTGTGCCTCGGAGTGATATTTATGCAATTAATTTAATATTATATAAATAAAAAAAATCACTGCTGTTTGGAAGCCAATAACTTTTTCCTCGATCTCGAGGGAGAAACAATTTCACCGATCATTTGCAGAAGTGATCTGGCCAAAGATCGTACTTCAAATCTCTGGATGATTATTGACACCAACGGACAATTAGATTACGTTATGGAATTATTACTTCCTGCGGATGAAGTATCTAGCTGTGTCCATTGATAGCACTTCAGGAGGCCTTCAGATACGCACGTCGGATCAATATTTAGCGCTGTAAAGCTTGGTCATAAAGGACGCAGTCATTTGGCGTTTGATAGCTGGAAGGACTTATTCCGTACCGTTTTCTAAATTACCGAGGTCACGAACCTGGAAATACTTCTTAAAGTATACTTCGGAGTACATGTAACTCAGATCGCCTGTGAAGGAAACCAACAGACAGCGAAAGCAAGGCAAGCAGAGCGGAGCGCATTGTATGCCGATTCGACTCAACGCGCTGGACGCACGGTCCCCTGCATCGACAGCTCCTGGCCTTTATACAGGAAACTGAGCTCTTTCCCTTCATTTAACTTATGCCGCAGGGCATACTGGCGCCAATAAAAAAGAAAAAAAAAACAGCAATGTTTGCTATAACGCACAGGGAACCGCCATCAAATGAACTTGTAACGAGCTTCAAGGAACAGTAGAGCCTGGCGGCGTTCTTTTTCTGGTTTTATTTTCCTCTTCATTTCTTCCTCACTTTCACTCTTTCTTTCTATCTAGCTTTTGTCCGTTTCTATTTCTTATCTTCCTCTCCCTCTCTCTACTTCTTTCTACATCTTACTTGCTTTTTTCTACCTTTTCTCCCTTCATTTCTTTCTACCTCTATAGGTAGAAAGAAATGAAGAAATGTCTTCCAATAAGCTATTACACGATCTAAATTTGTTCGTTGTTTCCACTGAGCGCCACTTTATACCTCGACAGGCAGCCTGCTAGCTTCTCGAACAGTGAATTATCGTCCGACATAACCAAACGTTCGACTTAGGGTGCACTTTTGCGGTTGTGTACAAACTGCGGCCTCCGAGATAAACTCAATGACTCAAGCGTGCATCACCCTCTCACCCGTTAAAGCCTTCCACCAAGGCCTGGTAGATATCGCGTCGCCGGACGAAATGAGATGGTCTGAAGGCCACGAAGTTGCTGATCTCAGAGGAAAGCACGCCCTCTGCTCTTAGAGCGGCCGTCAGGAGCTGCAAAAGACGAGGTCTTAGCAGAGTGGGCGACTCGGCAGCTAAAGTCCCTAGATTTTTCCCTTTTACGTAAGTACCGACAACTGCCTCCTTTTTCGACCCCCTCTCGCGTGCAGCAGGAGTCCGCCGCCATTTTCTTCCAACTCGGAAGATTTACAAAGCCACTTACGTCTAAGTACATTATCCAAGCATCTTTCAGCGGACAATATGCAAACGCGACGGCCCCTTCTCCTCCCGCGGCGTACGCGTTTCCCCAGGTGCTGGAAAAGCGCTAGGAAGAACATGGCTGCCGAAATCGAGCGTTAGCCAATGGGATTCGTCGGTGGCGCTTCAATGGATGTCGGTACTTAAGAAAGAAGAGGGAAAAATTAAAGGGACTTTAGGCAGCCGCCACGAATGATAAGATTAAAAATGGGGGCAAGGGATGCTTGACGTCTGCGCGCCTGACCTATAGTCGGATACAACTTAAGTGTGGAGAGGCCCCGCCTCGACGACCGAAGCTCAGCAGCCGATCGTCTCCGCGACTACAGAAATTGTCTCGCTCATTGACTTGCCAATGTTGTCTGAAGGCGGGGTCAACGGCCGTCCGGCTCGTGACGTCAGTCCGGAGTGTGCGCCCATTGGTGCATACTTGTGTGCATGCGCCTTTGTGGAGGAAAATCCGCAAACTTTTTAAGTCGTATCCGACTATGAGAAACGTGCAGCACCTACAGGGGGCGCAGCAGCGCACTGCACCTATGCGCCGCCAGCGCCACGAGTGGCGACTTGCGGCCACTTCTGTGTCAACTGGCGTGCTACGAGTCATCGTCTCTCCGTCAGTTACGCCCGTGCTGTATGCAAGTGCGTGTGCGCGAAGGTGACAGGTTTGATAAAGCGGGTAGGCTTCCAGAAAGTTAACAGTGCATGATTCTTTTGGGGCTCAAAACGAAGAGAAAGGACATAAATTTACGGAATCACTCATATTTTTGATATGACGTAGCACAGACGCGTGACAGTGTTTTGAAAGGGCGATTCGTGCGGCCGGCCGGCGTAAAGCTCGAAGCATAGACCGTCACCATCGATGTTTGTAAACATTATTTCTTGCCATTTTACCTGCCTATTGTTGAGTAAACGATGGCATTTGTGTCTCGCATGTGTTAGACAACTCCTTGCTATGCGTGCAAGTAATACGTACGGTCGCCGAACGGCACACCATTTAGTAATGCGTGGCATTTGCGCGAAGCTTTCTGCGCAGTAGTTCAGGTCTGTTTGTAGGCAAGAGTCCTTGAGTAAATTTGTCACATGACAGCTTTGCACGCGATATCTCAGCTTTCACGTAGCGCAATTGAACGGCGTGGTCTGGCTTCGCTTGCACGCACAGTGCTGTTAAGGGCTATGGCAGTACACGGGGAATAAGTTCTGAAATTCTCGCGGTCGGCAATGCATTTTGCCTGGCATGCGGGACTTTTCCCTAAATGTTACTGTTTACGAACTTCCATACGGCGGAAAAACAGCGGCAGCGTACGAGGGAGAATTGCTGAATCTGTCGATTGCTTTCGCCAACGAATTGTGGACTGCAGACTCGAGATCACTTTTCCGGCTGCCCCTCGGTTCCTTCCCATTAAAAATATCAGTTAACATGCGTGGAGAGAAATTCACAGCGAACTAGCTACAGGACGTACTTCATAAACGTGACCGCGGAATCACTTAACCTAATCCAGTGTTCCCGCCGGTTTCTGAAGCACAGTCACTGCGGAAAACTGAAAAACTTTGTTCCAGGTGCTTAGTTCTTATAGTTATCGGCACAGTTTACGACACAGCAATTCATACACGACATTGCGAAGCACCGCTAACAACCTGACACGGCTGCGCTCATGTGTCGGCTGCTGCACGAAACACGTCAATTCCTTTCGTTCACTCCCGCACTACGGCGCCACCAGCTCAGTGCACGTTCCCTATAGTTCCATCCATCCATCCATCCACGGATGGATGGATGCAAACACAGTGTCCGTGTTTGCACGCTCAGTGTTTTAGAATGTCTTGGCGGACCCTGGCATAAAACGCGTTCATGTTAAAACGCCGGGAGCTGGTGTAATACCTCGAGCCAATCGGGTGTTGCACGGTTTCACGTGTGTGCGCTTTAATGGGACACTACAGTGAAACATTACACCAGTTTTAGACAGGTAAATTAAAGGGACAGACCATTACTTCATTTAATTCCTCTATCATAGGGTCACTGGAAAAACAAATGGAGGTCCGAAGTTTCATGTTGGAATTCCGATCTGAAACTTCAGTCCATGATCATCACTGTGATGTCACGAATCCCAAATTCTTTTTACGCTTTTTTCGTTTTTGGCCAAGTAGGTTCGATAAGCCTTTTTTGCAAGTTAAGACTTGCGTTAACACTTTGTCTACCCTAGAACACAGTGGCAACAATCTTTCGCGACAAACAATTACATAGGGCCTAGCAGACGCCGTCAAAATCAGTGATGTCATGGCGAGATGGTGCGGGAACCTTATGGTGGCGTCACCACTTTTTGCACATTTTCCCTTTTTGCACATTTTCTCGCTCCAAACGCCTTCTCGAGGGTATAAGTGACGCTTTCAGCATTGTGAAATTCTAATTGACTAATACGAGAAAAAGTCGTTGTTTCCCTTCAGTGTCTCTTTAAAGCGGTAGACAGGTGTGGCGCGATTTTCGACGCATTGTTATAGACGCCCTGGAAACATTTTTGAAGTCATCGTCGAATTGGCTACATTAAAGGAGCTTATTGCCTCACGAATCTAGTGCGGCAAAAATTTTTAGAATCCGGCAAGTACAGGCGGCGTTACAGGGATTACTCGCACGCTTCAAACTCTTTCTCACTGTTTTCGTGCTAGCGAGTGCGCTGAAAGCTACGCTGGGAGGGGGGATGGCAATTGCACAAAGATGCGAGCTTTCATAAGCGCGCGCCATCACCTTGAACACTTTCTTTCCTTTTTTTAGATGTGAAGCATCTTATGGCGAAGCTTAATCCGGTGGTGGTGGTGGTGGTGGTGGTGGTGTGCCGGCGTGACCACCCTTACTGCGCATGCGCAAACCTTTCAAAAAAAAAATAAAAAATAAAAACCTCCTCTCCCCCCTCTCTCTCCTCTAGGCATCCCTCCCGCGGCAACCACACCCTCACTGCGCATGCGCCTCCCCTCCTCTCTCCCCTCCTACGCTCCCCCCCCTCTCTCCTCTAGGCATCCCTCCCCGCGCTCCCACTGCGCATGCGCGTCCCCCCCCCTCTCTCTCCTCTAATACGCTCCCCCCCTCTCTCCTCTAGGCATCCCTGCCCACAGCGTCCACACCCCCACTGCGCATGCGCGTCGCCCCCCTCTCTCCTCTCCTACGCTACCCCCCTCTCTCGCCTCGCGACGCCGACGCAGGCAGCGTCTGCTAGCGAGTTTCTTGGTTGAAAAAACCGACTGCTCGCGCTGCACAACCGTTCATTGTCCATCCCGTATATATGGCAATGGGTTTATGACCCATTGCCAATGGGTTTATGACCCATTGCAATGGGTTTATGACCATAAACCATTTGGGTTTATGACGTCATTTGTACGAGAGAGGAGGGAAAGATTTGTCGCTTACTTTTGAGAATTGTAAACTACAGGCCACGTGCTGCGCTGTGATTTTTGGCTAGCGTGTTCTCAGGAGCCTCGACTGCCAATCGGCAGTGTTTTCTGAGCTTGCGGAAAAAGTGTTGCAGGACCCCCTTTAATTCGGGTAATGCTTCGCACCTACACACCCATACCGAACACATGCAGAAACAAACACAAGGTCATAGTACAATATGCACTATACACAGAAGGGGGTGAGAGAGAAGGCTATGCGCGCGCACACACACACACACACACACACACACACACACACACACACACACACACATTATGTATATATATATATATATATATATATATATATAGAGAGAGAGAGAGAGAGCTAAATACATCCCACCTGATAGGTTGCTCTAAGTGGAGTCAGTGATGCCCGTGCGCCTGCGACAGTGGTCGGTATTCGCAGATCGCCGAGGATTCCGAAGCCGTACAGCGGCACGTTTTGTTGCTTTCGGATGGTGCGCAAGCTGTTCTTGAAGTTTGGAGAGTTCAGCGCCATATTCGTCACTGCTAAGTCACCCTGAATTACGTTGATGGTGAAGAGAAACTTGTATCCCGTTCCATTTGGCAAGAAATCGTACGAGCCGGCTGCAGGGGATAAGATGAGAA
The DNA here is from genome assembly GCA_030522465.1 of Rhipicephalus appendiculatus. NCBI lineage: Eukaryota > Metazoa > Arthropoda > Arachnida > Ixodida > Ixodidae > Rhipicephalus > Rhipicephalus appendiculatus. Next base: position 858,695 of record JALIZH010020166.1, read on the forward strand.
TAAACATAAGGAAGACGTGAGCGGGAGCAGTAAGGTCGTTTTCACAGGCTACCCTAAAATGTATTTGAACAAGGTGGCAATATAGTAAGCTAAGCAATGAGCCCTAATGACCTTTAGAGTCACGTTTGCCTATGGTCTAACTTCTCGTTGCTGCATATCGGTCTCAATATCGTTCTACAGGCACGTCACTAGAGGCCTGATAAAAATTTGGAGGCACAAAGGGACGAGGACGAGAAAAGGCAGGACGGGTGCTCCAGCCCTGCCTTTTCTTGTCCTCGTTCCTTTGTGCCTCCAAATTCTTATCAGTCCATGCAGGAACTAGCCCAAGAACGCGTTTTAGTCGTCACTAGTGGAACACCTCTACTTTGTCTCACATAGACTATAGTAAGCAAGTGAGACTTGCTTCCTAACTGTTGTACGGTGTTTGTCTCACTCCTCACATATGGATCAAACAAGAGAATGTAGCGTGCGACTTAAAGTTGGCCCAATGAACTTCGATCAAGCAAATCACACAGCTACACACCCCATTATTGAGACATCCGCAGTTATACATGGAGAACTCCGCATTAGTTGTTTATGTATTTAACAACAACGGCAACAACAACAACAAACATGTTTTATCCCCCTCGTAGGAATCGTTATAACACGAATGTTAACCGTGCCTTCACAAAAGTAGTTGATTGTTCCTTCACTTCACTGACGTATTTCCGTCACGGAAACACGTCAGTGAAGTCTTGGTGGACCCCGGCACAAAACGCCTTCGTGTTATTACAAAGCCCTTCCACTACCGTGAAGATGGAAACCAACCGCTGCGGCGGCGCATTCTGCGGCAGCCGCTTCACGTCGTTTTCGCGCCCATTTGCCCCTTCTGTGCGCGTTGGTGCTCCTTCAACGAACGACACGCGTCTGTCCCATGGGAAGTCCAAAGGGCAACTGCTGATAACAGCACTAGCGCGATCTCTACGACACGAGACAAAAGGGGTGCAACGATTAGTTGGAAGTGCTGCCGCCGAGTATCGCGACACGTGAAGAGGCATCGGCGGTGGCGAGAGGGCGGGGGGCGCCGAACGTTGTTATCTCACGCGTCATTTTCGCCCGTGGACGCGATATCAATATATGGGCCGTTTTGTCCGCAGACGCGAATCCGTCAGAATCTAGCCATATACGGGGTGGCTGTAACAATTATTCTGACGGTAATGTACGACGCCTTGTATTAAGTGTATCAACGTAATGCTGTAAAAGTTTACTGTTTGGTACGATGGCTCGTTCTTATCGTATCCTACACGGGTAATATTCGACTAAGGACAAATTATCGGTAGAGGCAAAGAAGCATCAACTTTTATGGTACTTGGTTAATCCTGAATAGATATATGCATGGCGTTTTCGGCATAAATAGAATGGCTAAAAGTGACTGCTTTCAGCAGTGCATTGTATGTTGTGTTCAATGGCCTCGTAGTTCTCGCGCGATTGTATCTTGCACATAAAAGAAAAAGAACATTCTCTTGTTCTAATTCACTCAGCATTGATCTTTCTGTCCCTTGCAGGAATCAGGTTGCCTCCGCATGATACACGACCAAAGCAGCGGTAAAGTCGAAAGGCAAACGCAAATCACCCACGATTGAGCCGGTCGTCGACGGGCTTTACTGGTCCAACGATTGCACGCGTGAAATGTCCAGTAACACAGACATTCGGGAGTAGATGACATTTTTGAAATCGCCATTTAGATGTGGAAATTATCGACTTTTAAGAGCAAGTGAATACTTTGTTTACTTGAGAGATATTGATAGAATGTCTGTTAGTTTAGTTGTGAGCTTTACGTATGTGGACCTCGCGTACCGAATATGATATTCTGAACATTAAAGGGGCCATGACACGGTCACCCCAACAACTTGGGGTCTTCAGCGATAAAATAGAAGTAGAGGGGCTATTCTATTTGTACGTATGAAAAATACATTGTATAAGAATATTTCGGTACAAACTAAGGCCTAGAATTTGCCGGCTAAGCCCCGCCAACCATCCGGAACCGCCATATTACCATGGCGTGTTTGACGTCATGTGCTGCATGGAGCAGAGTCGTCGTCTTCTTCCGAAGTTTCAGCTGTTGCCAATCGTTCAGTTTCAATGCCGAGCTCAACAAATCTGAAATGGTTCGAATGCGCGAGCCGCTGATCAAGGAACACAATCGTTTGACGGAATGCAAACGCTCGCACAGCAAGCTACTTATTACGTCACGGCTCGTGAGTGCGGCAGTGTTGCCAGACTCTCAGGCCTCTCGCGTTCTTAAAAATATTCAGTTATCAATTAAATGCTCGACCAAATGCGATGCGAATTTCGCCAATTTGTTCGTGAACGTACAAACATTAACCCTCGTAACACGGATTATCTTCGAAATGTGGATGTCACGGCCCCTTTGAATGTGTCCTGTACATGCGTACTTTCAGACTTCGGTGTACCCGCTTGTGTGTTTCGTGACGGCTTAGCAGTCGTCTCTACCCTGCCATCACATGAACTTGCACACGGTCCCTCTTCAGCCTGCCGTTAAGACGTCTCTTCACCTGTTCGACACAATAGTAGCCACATTTGAATGGTATATTTCATAAGAAACCTCTATTACACACGTAAAAGGAAGTTCAAATACCTCACCTAGAAAGTGCCTTTCCTCTCCTAAACGAGGCCGATATTTTCGTACTAACAACAACGTCGAGTTGTTCCCAAATAAAACCCGATATTATTATGATAGCAATTATATGGAAACTCTCCGCTGATTTTTCGCCGTCGCCGTCTGTCGACGCCGTCATGTCCCGGATATGTATATGTATATTATAAAAAAGCATAAAAATAAAACTGCACAAAAAAATTTCAAACCACCTGACCGGGGATTCGAACCAGCTACCCCTCGCTCCGAAGCCTGCAGCGCTAGCCAACACAGTCACACGCCATGCTCGTGCCAGCGATATAACGGCGAGCTATTCATATGCACCAATTGCCGCTCGCGGTACGCAGGTCTCGGAACAGCTTGAGCGTGTTTTCTATCACGCAACGCTTTTACAGTTTCTTTCAAATTGAAAACTGCCCTTGAGATGCGCACGAAAAGGTGGCTCCCTTCTGTACCACTCAGGATGTAGAAGGGGGGAAAAAAAAAAAAGAACACTGGGCACACTTGGCGTCAGACGCCACCGCGTGGCAGGAGACGCAGAGGGGTCATTCCACGTGCCGTAATTTAAAAGAAAAAGAAGTATCAAACAGCGTCGAAAAGTCAAATAATCATATAATCAATCCTTGGCCAATCCCCCTGAGTGGGTATGAGCCATGTCAGAGGCAACAACAGCAACAGCCTCGGCTTCTGCATTGTGGACACTCGCAGCGCCTTGCTCAAATACAAACACGTAACAACTGTGACAGTTGTTAGTTCAGGCTTGTCCTCTGTACACCTATGTGTCCTTTTCGAGCGTTCTTCTGTGTGCTGCGGCTGCGCGTTGCAAGTATCGAGGTGCTTGCCGTTCTTCATGTGACAAACTTATTTCTTGCTATCGCATTCATTGCTTCGCCCTGGTGGCGAAACTATGACTTTTTATTGCGAACTGCAAGGCGTTACTACATGTGAAAATACATCTCTAAAAAATTAAATTTTCCCTTTACACAATGATTCGTTTTCGCAGGTAATGACAGCGAGGAGAGCGTACTTAAACTTACGTGGATAGGTCCCGTTCGGCCAGAACGGTAGCTCTAGGACAACGAAGTCGCACACTCCCGGTTTTGGTACCGTTTGAGATAAGAGGTAAAAGTGGTCCGACATGTTCTGGGCGTAAATCGGAGACAGCAGGTGGCACACCAGCGGCGGCTTCGCTGCATTACGAAAAAAAAACAGAAAAAAATTGGCCGCATCTGGCTGGCATTGATAAAATAGAGGAGGCGCTGCGCGAGATATGGACGCCATCGAAAAACATGAGCTTGTGCTGAACCAAGGGCCACTGCCAGCGGCAGCACCTTATCGTCGGCACAGGGCTTTTTCGTGGCGTCGCAGTTCGTACACAGCGTCGCATTTTCAGCACAGCCTAGAAAAAACACTGGGTTCTTTAGAATTACGTATCTATGTATTTTCTAATAAAAGAACACACGACCTGATACTTACATATTAATGTTGCGCCTCACGGTATGCGTATTATTTGCTTTTTGATCGAATATGTTCACAAGTATAAACGCAAACACCAGTTCAAGATGGCTGGGCGTTCAGAAAGTGGTTAAACTTTGGCCGAGTAGCTGAATCGGGTGACACAGACCATAATTTTTGCGTTGAGGTGTCTCCCAAGAAACACTATCGTCTTTAAAAGCCAGAACAAAGCTTTCAGACACGGGGAACCTGTGTGGTGTTCTAGTACGTAATGTGCAAATTTTCAATGGCACGCACATCGAGTGACATTCTCGTTCCTCTAGAAAGCATATCCGGCCGTGTACTAACTTCCCGGTGTTATGAATATTTATCAATATTCATAAAGAGTCCTCTAAAAAACAGAAAGGGATAGTTCTGGTTCAGGTTTGGAGTTATACTGGATGCATATGATAACGGAGCACAAGTTTACTTAAAGGAGTACTGACATGAATTTTAAAAATTTTCGGATTCTTGCTTTAAATAAGAGTACTGGTGTCGAGAAACCTATAAAGAGTGTCGTAGTGCTTGGGAATGCATTGTATATATTTTTAATACCGCTACCATAAAACAGCGATTTCGGTTTCTTTATCGAGGGGACGGCTTCTCAGTGACGTTTCAGAGCAGTGTGACGTCACGGGAAGACAGCAACTGGCGACGTACTAACGGCAAATCTGTCATCTGCTAGTGGTGCACGTAAACAACGATGATTGAATTGTTCCCAGTGACCCTGACAGCGATTTCTGCGATTTAGGCTGCACGCAGGACTACGCAGGACGCAGAGCTCGCAAACTCAGGAACTGTCTTGACTCGTCGGGATAATGTCCCATTGCAGTGGGGCTGGCGTGCAGATGCTCAGCGATGAAAACTAAAATTAAAATAAAATATTTTCGTACATGTTGTCTGACTCCACCGTGTGGAGAGCATTGACACTGCATACCAAGGAAACGAAATATGGCCGTTTTGCGTTGTTCCAAAATCGTGTCAGTACTCCTTTAAGCTTAATGTCGGAATAATTATTGAACGTTGACTGATTGAGTTCATTGAAAGAATTTGATGGTTCTGGTTTAAAGGGACACTAACGAGAAAAACGATATTTGGCATATTAGTAAATTACAGTTTGATATTTATGGTTCTGTGGCGCAAGGGCCATTTGTCGCCAAATGCCAAGTTTCAGAAAATTTTGTTGAGCCAACGTTGTCAAAATACCGAAAGTAGGATTTGAAATCCGTGACGTCACGAACGTCGATTTCGGCACGAAATTTAAAAACGACGCTTTGACCTCATTTTCTCCACTTGAAAAACATTTGATGGTGAAATAAACGATAATAAATTTCTCAGAATATATAACTGCAAGTTAGGAGCTTTATTGGACAGAGATGATTCTAAAAGAAAGGACTTGCAAACACGGACACCAGGAAGAAGTCAAGACAACACAAACGCCGAACTCAAATATGAAGTCCTACATGCACGTGACAACACATGCTGCAAACAGTGAGCGCGAGAGTGGTTCGTGTTCGTGCGCGGAGGTCTACTGCGCATGCGTGCACTCCGCGCGCATGCGCCCCGGCTTGACATCGTCCGCTGGCGGCCGCGAAGGCAGCGCCACTTCTCGCCGTGCAGCTACCTTTACCTCGTAAGCTGCACAGAATTGAACGGGGCTGGACAATACTGTACATTCTCTAATTTTGAGAACTAATTATGGCACCCATGAAAGCACCAGACTACGTGATTACGTACAGGAAAGTATTCGACTTCATAATCAAGCTTCAAAGCTCTTCCACGAGGCGGCGCGACGTACAGGTTTTTGTTACTTTTAAACACGATTTAAAGGGGTCGTGACATGTCGCTGCTAAAACGACAATGCGGAACCGCCGGCAGCCGCACACACTAACTGGGTGACGTTTCAGGTGACGTCAGGCCTAAGAAGAGCAGACTTGCATGGACGCTTTCCCACAATAATCGTAAAGACAAGCCTTCAGTTGTAACATGGCGCTTGCGGTAGTTTTCACGCGTTTGTCGTCGTAGATTCTAGCGCTAAAAATTCCATCAGCAATCAATACTAACTCACTCAGTTTCTTGTATTAGCGGAGACGGGGCTCGGGAATATTCGATCAATGTTTATGGAAAACTGAAGTAATAGACGTCCGTCTAGGTTACTGCCATCCGCAGTAGATACTACAAAATAGATTCGTGACGCTATTTTCGTTTCCGTGGCGATATAGCCAATCTACCAATCTATCTTGCGTGCCTAGTGAAAACAAACGCTCACGTTGTGCATGAATCAGACTCACTAATGAAAAGAGGTCCTCTCTGTGGTGTGGTTGTGCTTGGCGTAGTCGTCGTACTTGGCGTAGTCGTCGTACTTGAAGTCGTCGTACTTGAAGTCGTCGTTCTCAGCGTCGTCGTACTTGTCCGGGGTCGTTGCAGAGCTGGACGCCTTCGCAGTGGTCGTCGTAGTACCGACACTGGCCGCTGTGGTGGCCGCTCGTAGTCGATGTACTAGCCTGGCTGCTTGCCGTCGTAAAAGGTGGTGCCGTAGTCGGTGTCGCTTTTGTAGTTTTTATAATGTCTGATTTGATTAAAAAAAAACACACAGACAAAAGCACAGTGACGATTGGATCACCGCAAGTGAACTCCGTTTCGCGGAATATCGACGAAGACCACTCACCATAGACTTTTGTGTAATCTATAACTCCTGCGGGTTCTGTTATCCTCTCCCGAACATCCAGTTTCTTGGATGTGAATGCATGACCGTAGAAATGTTTCGAAATTTGTTTCAGCAAGACGCAAGAGTAATCACTGATGCATTTAGTATCCGCCTTTCGGGTCAATCATGGCCAAAGAAATAATTGAATATTTTATCTCTTTGAGGCGCAATGTCCGCATTTCTAGATGCAACTTGCAGTGACCATTTCTTTGGACGCATAGTATGACGCATAGTATAGTGACGCATGACGCATAGTAGGACGCATGAAGCATGACGCATAATATACGCATGACGCATGGTATGAATTGAGCATTCTGCTTAGTGAATGTATTTTGACTTAACCTTAATGCGCTGCGTATGACCGCAGATCACATTGGTGAATGCATTACGAGACGCCCATAGGCGTGCGCACGGGGGGGCAGAGGGGGCGGCCGCCCCCCTAAGTCACCTAAGAAGGGGGGGGGGGCAAAGTCAGTCCCATACATTGACATAATAGGGAGGGGGGGGGTGCTGCGACTCGTGGGGGAAAAGGGGGCGCAATGTCAGCCCCGTACATTGACCTAATTAGGGAGGGGGGGGCACTGCGTCGCACCTTCGCCCCCCCCCCCCCCCTCCCCTGAAGGGGAACCCTGGGCACGCCTATAGAGACGCCGAAAGACCCGTCGGGGAATAGGCGCATCACAGGACAGCGCGACGAAATGGACACAGGGAGAGTTAACCACAGGACGAACGCTGACTGCCGACTAAGTATCGCAATAAGTGTATCGCTTGGCGGGGCGCTGCTGAAAGTGCTTGTTTTACTTACTGGCCATGTTAATATGCGCTGCAAAGAAAAAAAAAGAAAGAGTAGCGATTTCTCTTGAAACAAGATCAATGAATACAAAGGCAAATAACGGGAGACGCAGCTGGCAAGACACGATACAACACACGTGGTCTGGTGATACAAACCGCCTACAACCGTATCTTTTCAATGCGTAGAATATGAAAGCGTGAATTGTGCAACGCCAATGCAGCATCGTAATTGAAAAGCAGTCTTCTACGCATGTCAAACGTGTTGACATGCTACGAGAAGACGCAGCGAAAAAAAAAATGAAGTGGTTGTCAAGGTAACCCTGCGTCGGTAAAGGAACCGCAGAAAAAGAAAGTAACACGGAAGCAAACGGATATGTGTGTAGTTCTGGTCAACCCAGAAGTTCCCACAGCAAATGACGAAGGCAAGCTGGCCGACTGCAAGCAAGAACCGGAGATGGCCCACGGCTGGAAGCCGAAACGTCCCAATGTTGCAGGACGCTTCAGTTGAAAACTGTTGACCAAGCTTGTGAGAATGCAGCTGCACTTTCGTTGCTCCTGCGAAGACAAGAAATGTGCGCAATGAAAAACAAAAACAGCATTGCGAATTTTCGCCAAGTGCAAAGCAATTATTGGTCGCCCAAAAAGTGCCGGAGCGTCATTTTCAGAAATATTTACGGTAACTGCTACCACCACAAACACAATGGACGATAATTAGTGACGTGTTTTTCTCTTTTGTACAAAGGTTCAATCTCCACTTTCCTTCTATATTTTCCATAGCGCCGCTTTTCCATATTTAGTGGAAATTTTCTAACTTACGCCGTGCCGCTGCGCGGTTCTCTCTGTTTTGCCGGCATCACTACAGTGCCAAAGCCACGGCTGACCGCGACGTGCCGCTCAGTCACTGACGTCATACGTGACGTTTCGGTTCGTCACGTGACCGCGAGTGGTTCAGGTGGAATAGGCTGCCCTCTTCAAAATGCGATCACAAGTGCCGGGGTATGGTGCCGCAGGACCAAGACTCAGCGCCACCTGCAAAACAGCTGGATAACGAATGCCGTGTAAGTACGATGGAAAGAAGTCACTAAAATCTTCATTTAAATAATAATAATAGTATATATATTATATTTTCTTAACATGTTGAAGGATGATCAATACAATACAATAGTGGCCGGCCAAAGCCTCGCTGGGCTTGAAGGGCAGAGATGACGGACAGCAGACACAGGACTAACAACGCAAAAAAAAAAAAAAAAAAAAAAAAAAAAAAAAAAAATTCAGGATTTTTTTTTGTTAGCGGGGACATGTAAATGTAGACGCGCACAAACAGCAGTGCATGAAGACAGAAGTTTATACTAACACATATGACGATACCTAGACTGAAATCAGTTTCGCGTAGATTCATCCAACAGCGACATCAAAACTTCAAAATAGAATACCATCGGTCTTTCGGTGATGTAATAAAAAAGCGAGGAAAGCCGAAAAAAAGAACACATAATAAATGCATTTAAAATCACTCTAACGTGTAGCAAGAAAAGAAAAAAAAACAAATTTTTTTTAGTACATCAACAGCTATGCGCAGCTTGAAATTACATCATAAGGTTCCAATACCACAGCGCGATTTATAGAAGGAAAAGAACATATCGAGGAGAAGTTTAATGCGACAAAGACGTTGCTTCAGTTTATATTTTATTTTTGCACGAAAGGCATTCACGGGTAGTTGATTGAGGCAGATCGCACAAGTTTTATGATGAAATGTAATTGACTAAAGCCCGCTCGACTGGAAATCACGGACATTAAAGACAGGACGAATGCATGACGTACAGGGTGCTGGCACTCGTTCATCATGCCAGCGCTTCCTTGTCGCGCCTTCCCTTTCTAACTTCATGATCAAATTTCGTGCAGCACTCACGAGTAGTGCACAGCACGAAAGAAACAACCAGAACAGGTTTCTTCCGTCTTTTGTTCCGATTCGTGAGCGCTGCATGGAATTTCATCATGAACACCAACCAACTAGCCCAGTTTACCATGTTAAAGACATAGGGTCTCTGGGTTGCCAAACTTATATTTCGGCATATACCTAGCAGTAAAAACGACTAAAAGATAATGTTAACGTTAAACGACTAAAAGATAATGTATACTTACGTACAGTCGTGAGTGCGGTGAGCGTGAACACGAGAGCGCATGCCCCACGGTGCTATCAGCGACGCCTATAGACCCTCTCACTTTTTACAAAACAGGCCCTCGACGACATCCGGTTTCGTCCACTGACGTGCCTGTAATAGCACCGGCGGGCAAGAAGAGCCTTAGCGAGTAGCCGACTGATTTTCTACACTTTTCATCCCTATTTAGCAAAATATTTTCAAATAAAGCTTCTTTTGAGCTACACAAAGATAATGACAGATTTCTTTGAACTTTATGCACCTTCCTTTTATCTAAAAAACTAAAGAAAGACTTTCCTTACCCTGAAACAACTTGAAAACGCGCTTTCGGTTTCGGTGTTAGGGGCTGATAAATCAGGTGACCGGAAGTTTCTTGGGGTACAACGCTTGCTGCTGTTATCGCAATCTTGAAACCGTCTATACATGTGCCGACACGAAGCTCTGGACAGCGTTGTTCGTGTGCGGTGTGATTCGACAGATATTCGGATGGCGCCGTCAAAAATAAAGTGGAAAGGGTAAACGCTTTTCCACGGACTGTTGCCACTTCCACCACGCGTCTGCTCTTACGATGCGCCAAAAAAATATCACACAAATAACAGCTCGATACTTTAGCGCCTGTTGTAGCACTCACGCGCAGAAAACGGTAGTAGCACGTTTTTGTTAGAACTCGTATTTTGCTGTTTCTTTTCGTGATCACACGCACGCACGCAAGTGAATGGAAAGATAGTATTTAGCAAAAGTATTGAAAGTTGGGCTAGTTGGTATGGCAGCATATTGGGTACAGCGCGAAAAACGACCAAGACGGAAGACAGAAGGGACACAGACGAGCGCTGGAGCTATAGAAAGTACACTGCCGCGCTCTGCTTGGCATTCCCGCGACGGGCCCTTGACACACAATCGGTTGCAGTTCTTCTATCAGCGATAGCGAGGCGGGCGTGGCGAAATTTAGTGGGACCGCGGCGCCTTCTTAAACTTGTTTCCGACAGTAGCCGCCGCGAATCGCCGTGCGTCGGGTGCGAGGGTATTTACGTGCACTCTGTCATAGTGTTCACCATAGTATATCTTGTCAACCGACTGCAAATAAAAGACAGCGAAAACGCTAGCAGCGTGTTAATTTGGTCTGGTTCACACATCTTAGCATAGTTTCGAACAACGAATGACGAAGCCGCACAGGGGAAGGACAGTAATTACCATGAGCTCTGTCTTGGACGTCCTTTCTTTCTCGTCCCGTGAAACCACCGTTCGAAATTCTACCGTTAGACATGAAATAAACGTTAGATTCGGCTAAAATAATGTAAAACTTGCCCACTTGAAGATGATACCCTTCGTCAATGCCTCGCGCCCACCTTTATGGCTTCGTTGCTTTCTTTCGGGCAGGTGGTTGGTACCCACTACGGTGCTCCGCGGCTCGGAGGCGGATGGCTGAAGGCACGCGGGTTACTGCCTCGCGGTAATTGCATGTTTAATAACGATGACTATAGATTACGCCCAGTAACGGACGAACTGTGGCGCGACAGGGCGCGACGCTCGCAAACACACAACACACGCTCATATCACCCACATCTAGGCAGTCTGTTTTATTGCCCGACACATCATGCGCGCCAGCTAGCGAGTTACGGACGATACGCTTCCGGAGTAGCTGTGGGTAGAGCCACCTAGTCCAGATGGGCGGGAGAAGGCAGGTGTGACGCGGCTGACACCTCACAAAATAAAAAGTATTGATTACGCAGAAAAGCAAAGATATAAAGGAGGGGTGAAGCGATATTTAGCGCAAAGTGACGCAAGGACGACAAGGGAGGACGCAACACGTGCGCTAACTTTCACCAAAACGGTTTATTGTATATTCGTGCTTCGGTTTCAACAATCTATTTTGTTGAAAGTTAGCGCACGTGTTGTGTCCTCCCTTCTCGTCCTTGCGTTAGTTTGCGCTAAACATCGCTTCATGTCTTACCAGCAGGGCCGAATTTCTCCCCATGCAAAGGAGAGAATTCTATAATTATGTAGCAAAAGAGTCATCCGGTCTGGCCGATAACCTTGTTCATCAGAGAGATAAAATGAACGTGGACCGTTCATGTCATGAGAAAGACCAAAAAATCGATAATCAGTAAGAGCGACGGAATAATAATAAATTATTATTTCTAGGGTCTTAAGTGCGTGAATTATGATGCGTGCTGTCGCGTCTCTCAGGACTACAATAAAGTTCCACCATCCATCCATGAGACGCCGTAGTGTAGGGCTGCGGATAATATGGATCAGCTGATGTTTTCAAACATGCCTTACATCCCACCGTACACAGTCCTCACATTCCGCAACCCTCATTCCGCTGCCTCGGCGGCTGGGGTCAGTGGCGCGGCCAGGAGGTCGCACACCGGGCACGTGCACTTCCCCGGTATTTCTTTCTGCCGTGGAACACAGAACACGGTGCGAGCTTAGACCACATTTCCTTGCGCGATCCTCGCTTCAGATCAAAGGAGGTGTCCCCACCGAAATAAAGTTTTGCCTACGCCATTGGCTGGGAACCAAGGTAGAGCAACGGAATCCATTCAAGCGATAGGAAGCGCCGCCGATGAATGGTTGGTTGGTTGGCTGGTTCCTCAGTCCCTTGGCGCAACCCACCCCGGGGGATAGGCCATAAATTGGACGGTGTCTTGCTTAAGAAACTAATTCACTTACTGAAGGAAAGGGAGTTGAATATGAATGACCATTACAGATTAATATTATAAACTCACAAGATTAAAAAAAAAGGAAAGAAAAGGACGAAAAAAAAACCTATAGAGAAGCAACAACCACAACAAAAAATATATATACAGCTGTAACTAAGACAATTGAATTAAGCTACACTTAACATTCCATTCTGTTAGAGCCTCGTAAATAATTGAATGGAATAGATTAATGAAGCACTTCCTTTGCTTTCTCTTTGCATACCATCGACAACGTTGTCCCGCCAGAGTGACGACAGTGCTGAATAATTTTCACGCCGTGCCACTGGCACACACGCTTCGTGTTTGCCACCCCGTGAAGGCGATCTAAAAGCTTACAAAGTCCCTTATGCATTCGCTTAGAACGACTCGAACGCAAAAGCCATCTTTTTCCTCTCAGTCGACGTATGGACCCACTTGCCCTACCCCACCCTCCTCCGAAAGCTCTCTGCACCTAACGTGGTCTCGCATTGCCTCCAGATTTGGATGCATTGCAAGCTTTCAGCACCTCGCCTGGTTTAGCAGCACTTTGCATTACTTGTGTACATGTGCTTCGAGTTGACGATGGGTTAGCCCCCCGCGCTACCACTTGCTTGCTTCCTGGTTAGCTCAACTGGTAGAGCGACCGCCCAGGAAAGGCGTTGGTCCCGGGTTCGAACCCCGGACCAGGACGAATATTTCGGCAACTAAGGAGCTTTTCTTTCTGAGAAATCCGTACGGATTTACTTGTGGCTTCGTGCTACAACCGGGTGGTTGTCTATTTTCTCTTCCTTTCTCACCTGGTTTCGCACTGAATCCGCGAACGGTCCACCTTTCACCAAGCTAAGACACGTTCTCGGGTTAGTCGGTGCATGGTCTGACGAAATTTGAAGGCACGTGGAAACGAGGACGAGAAAAAGACAGGATAGTCTGGCCCTCTCTTGAAATCGTTTCTTTCTGCCTTCAAACTTTGTCAGGCTTTCCCAAAACGACTATGCCATGAAATGACGTCATCACGTGACGTCATTTCATGTGACGTCGTGGTGAAGTAACAAATTTTGTTGATCTGTGACGTCATGACATAAGATGCATTCACCTGATGATTTTGTGCATCACTCGTGCTTACGCCGACGACTTGGAACGACGGTCGACACCAACGGGCAATTTTTTTTAGTTTTATGAGGTATCTAAGGCTTTCGTCTTAATATCTACTGGTGTTGTACGTCCCAAAAGCACGATGCGATTATGAGCGATGCCGTAGCAGAGTGCTCCGCAAATTTCGACCTTCAGGTAAGTATTCCTTAACGTGTACCTAAGTCTAAGCACACGGGACTCTAGCGTTCTGCCTCCATCGATATGCTGCCGCCGCAGCCCGGATTCAATCCAGCGACCTTGGGGTCAGTACTCGATAACCATTAGCTCTAGACCACCGCGGCGGTTCCTCTCGAAGGAGGATCTTGAGCGTCCTCGAAGTTAAATACTGTTTTGCTTTTAATGATTACAGGTAAAAGCATCTTGCAATGGGTCACCACACGTCCACTTGTGAAACGATCCGACTCCGTCGTCATACACTGTCGACCTGTACTGCGCTGCCCCTGACGTCATCCGTCACAAGGTAACGTCGCACGTGACTCCAGCAGTCCTCGTTCAGGTCGTCCAGTTGCACGCGACCGTCGTCGACAGGGTGGCAGATAACTAGTTCCTTTACGACTCCGGCGGCCCGCATGAATCCATCCATGGATCGTACTTGCATCAGGCGGTCTCGTACCAAGACCATGAGTTCTGCCCGGTCGAGTTTAGCTATCAAAGCAACCTCGTCCAGCAGAGCCGGGTGTCGGGCGACGCGCTCAAGAGCTCCGGTGACATACCTGCACATGACCATGGCTGCCATTTGAGGAAGTCGCGTTCTGGCATATGCGCTACAGCAGTGTGAACCTTGGAACAGCACCTATGGGCTGTAATACGACATAGCTTTCGGAACGGCCGTAGTCAGCGTAAAAATTCCAGCTTTGGGCGAATGGACGACTGAAGCATGAGTATGATAGTGCAAATGAAAATGGACGCGTTCTGTGGGGAATTTACAGTGAGCAGCGGAGACTTTGGCTACAAAAAAGTGTCACAAAATGCGCATGCCCTATTCTAACGAAGACCTCTTCGGTAATAGCGGCAATTCTTACGCGTTGTGGTATAACATCGTTTGCAACTTGTGAAAGAAAGGGGCAAATGAGAGCTGTACTGAAAGTTGTGGCGAGACCAATTCACCCTGAGAGTATTCATTCACTTTGTGTAAAGAATTTCCTGAAGTCAAATAACAAGCATTGATAATAATCAATAAATATAAAATCACTCTGACGGGAGTTGCCAAAAGGCCGCAATCATACTTATAAAAAAAAAGAGGTGCTGTCTTTTACCAATAAAAAAACGTGCAAAACGTTGCAGGAAATATAAGCATAAGTATGTACGAGGCAGAATTATGTGCCTTCTTTACCAACAAACACAGATCACATCACCATGATAGGTGCATCTGTCTAGGTGTTGTTCTTATATCTTTGAAGGTACTCGAATAAAACGATGGACATGGATCGATGGTACCGTTACATAAATACAGGGAACCAATAACCGATCATAGAACCAAAATCTTACTTCCGTTATTTTCAAGTGTATTATGTGATCAATGAAATATGAACTAAAGACCAGCCAGACTGACTCGGCTTAAGTGGTAACCGAACCTACTACTTCTGAGTTAAGCATCCATCGCACTGCCAGTCATGCTACGGAGGGACCATCCTCCTGTCCGATTGAAGGTCTTGGTGTTTCAGTGTAATATTTGCAGTATTAGGCCGCCCCGCTTTGAGCCACGATATTGTCAGCAAACAAAGCGATTCAAAGAACAATTTTCAGATTCCTGGATGTACGCCGTCTTTTTTTTTGTGTGTACTGCGTTGAAAGCGTGGTCTTATTTCTAGAAAATTTGAGACAAACGCATTACTCTCTACAATGAGCTATATAGAAGTCCTAAGCAAGACATACATCAGTAAGCGACATACCAGTGGCGTTTTAAAAATTGTAATGAGAGACTGGCCTGCAGAGCATAAGTAAAATTTTGTGGTTGCATGGATAGTACTCAGAGAAGCTTACAGCTCTGAAAACACAGTACATAAAAAAAAGAAAACAAAATATTCGTTCACGTCAGTTTTTCACCCACCTGTCCAAATGTGATGCTTGTTTTATCCGAGCTGCTCGTGAGACGAGGCCGGAGTTCCTCCATGTTGTCTCCTGGACAGCGAGCCAGTCGCTGGCAGCATCAAAGGTGTCAGTGTAATTCTCATTAGAGGGGCCAGTGTAATCCACCGCCATTAGCCTGAAGTTCTCCTTAATACCCTTTGAAAGGCGCCGAATGAAAGTGCTGGCCTTCGCCTGCGCCATGTAGGACAAGGAGAGTCGCCTTATGGACATACTCCGCTTGACCGAGTCGACCAGGTCATCGGTGTCTTGGACGTTCATACCACCAAATGTAAGCACCAGTAGCCTCACTGTCTCGTTCCGAGACAGCGACTCAAGCATGTCCTTCCACCGTAAGTTTCGGCCGTCTGCTTGCGCCTCTACAACACTGTAGACGCTAATGTCCAGTGTTTGCAACGTTTTAGTTAACCTCAAAAATTCGGCTAATGCCCTTAACAGCCGCGTGTTGTCAGTCCCAAAAGAGATGTGGATGGACTTCAGGTGCTGGCAATTGGGTAACCGAACCAAGGCGTCTAACTTGCGTTCATGTTCCATAGACAACAACTCGGCTCTTGAAAACGCTTTGCAGTGCAGGAATTCGATGCCGTACATTAAAGAGTAAAATTCGAGGGAAACTTTTTCTTCCGAGCCACTACGCCTCAGCTCTGCGCAAAGCCAGCGGAGAGAAGGAATATAAAATGGCGTGCCGATATGGACCTTCTTCAGGTTTTGTTTGGCGGGCAGTGCCCGGAAGAAAGCGGACCACGTTTCGGAACGCAATGGAGAGAAAGGAAGTGTCACTTCTTCCAATGTTTCATTTTCCACAAGAGGAAGCACCCAGCAGTCGTAGACAGAGTACAGCCCAGAAGGATCAGGAACTGACCTCGAAATGTTCAGTTTGCGAAGTATTCGGTTAGTCTTGATTATTTTGGATACCAGGTCCGTGATTTCTTCTCTTCCCATGAAGAGGTCAAGCGAGAGGTTTTCGATGCTCCTATTTTCCAAAACGCCTTCGAGTACGGCCATTTGCATAAGTGGTGTCCTCATTGTCACGGAGAGGACCCTAAGAAAATTGGTAGAGCCGATGTACTCTTTAACAGATTGTGGATACACGTCTCCGTGGACTGACAAGTCTTGGAAGTGGAGCTCTGTTAGGGTGGGTTTCCTTAATAAGGCGGTGAAGAGTGTGTCGATCGTCCCTTCGTCAGCAAATTTGCCGCTTATGTGCAGACTATTCAGCGATGTTGACGCCTGCAGAAGCTCACTCAGCGGAGCTACGAAGAGATCCGGAGGAAGCTCCGAGGGAGTGACGTGGAGTTTTTCAACGCTCGTCAGGTAAGGTAGCAAATGGAAAACGGTCGTTGCTGACGACGCGTCTATGTCAGCCAGTGACACGGTTTTGATCCGCCTGTTTTGACAGACGGCACTCAGGAGGGCCGGGCTTGTATCCTTCGTGGAAGAAAGCTTGAGGCTGATGCTGCCGATGCACCGATGGGTTGCCAAGAACCGCTCAAGAAGTTCCAGGCACTGTGACCACTGCTCTGTGTCAAACCTTTTCCACGATTGGTGCTGCGGTAGTAGAGTTAGTTACGCATAGTTGGTTAGGCTTTCTCCGGGTTCTCTCGGATTTGAAAGCGCGAGCCGTGGAGCAGCTTGTTCAAGGTCACCAGCTCGGCGACAATCTGACAAGTTTCTTTATCCGAAGCTGTGCAGGGTAAAAGGTGATCTACGGTACCTCCTTGCGAGGCTTCCATGCTGTCGTGTCCTCCTGGTTGAACGAATGTGACGAAGCGTCAGTCCCGGTTACTCAGCAGGTGCAGTAACAGCAGTCGGTCGCATTCCCGAGGATTCCAGTGCACCTGCATACATGTATACTTTTGTTGTTGGTTGTAAAACAACTCCTACGCTCACGAGGCTTCCTTCGGGTTCTAGCTCCGTTTGTCCCAACTTGCAGGCATCGCGTTGTATACCCACACTGACATTTTACGGCGACATTTTGCTGCTTAAGATGAGGTAAGGGGCAGAAATAGGTCCAGGCCGCGGAAGCCTCATTACAGTGGGAATTGACTTAAGTCACCGTGCAGTTTCTTTGGAACTACTGCAGCTAGTAAGCAGGCTCGCAAAAATCATTTGCGATGAAGGGCAATCATGACACACTGCCTTGGGCGTCTTATGGCATGTTATAAGTAATAGTATAAGCAGGAGTGATCTCGTCAAGCGCAGCCGAAGCTCACGTTCCAGAGGTTAAAGAAAAAAATAACCGGTAACAATTACAAGTAGTGTTCGAAAATGCGATGCACAACAGTTACTAATTACTTCTCCAAGAAGGCAAGTCAGGAATTATTAAAAGGTAATCGATGACTTCTAGCTTGCCTTCCTAAGTACCGATATTTGAGTGCACAAACACTGTGCTAAACAAAACGCCTAACTTGGCGAATCCGCAGCGTGCTTCGCAGCCCTTTCCGCCTTTTTTTTTTTTGCATCAATGAAAACATATTTTGAGAGATATATTTAATTAGCAGAGGATCACTATTAATTGCGATGAACCTTTCGCGCAGCCCACAAAGAGTAGATAAACTTTGAGCCAACTCTAGAATCACCGCTTTATAAGCCTGACATGCCCCATTGATGCGGACGTAATAATAGTAATTATATCATTCGGGGTTTTACGTCCCAAAACCTCGATAGGATTTTGGGGGGACGCAATTGCGGTGAGCTCCGTAATCTGACCACCTGGTGTTGTTCAACGTGCACAGATATCGCCCATTACACAGGCTTCTAGCATTTCACCTCCATCGATATGCGACTGCCACGGCCGCGATCGTACCCGCGACCTTCGGGTCAGCAGCCGAGCACCATAACCGTTGCACCACCGCGGCGGACAGGCTGACGTAAGCGCTCACCTTGTGGATGTCGGTGCGGGAGAGGGGCAATCCGGTAGACGATTGCTCACGACGATAGCAATGAACCGATGTGACAGGGACGGTAGTCAGGGCACCCGAATACCGTGTCTGCACGGGCCTCGTAGTCGTGACTCGAACCTTACCCGGTAGTGTGACGGACAGGCAGGCAAGGCCACCAGGCAGCAGCTACCAGGATTCGAGCAAAGAATAACCTCAGCTCCTCGCGGCCTGTGATCACATGTGCGATCACGCGCTACGGCGCTGCAGCATGAGGTAATAATGATGATGATTTCCTTCTCATATTGCTCGTACCCACCCTGGAGGTTGGTCAAGAAATGTCGGCCTGAAAATTTAAAAATTATTTGGAATTGTGAGGATGGGGGGGGGGGGGGGGGGGGTGGACAGCTGAAAGTACACGGGCTACTGTCTCGTACTGACTGCATGTTTAATAACAATGAGTAAAAATCTCGCATTTCCACGAAGTGAGTCATGACGAGTGGGCGAAGCACTGGGGATCGTTCTTACCCTAAATCACCCGTGACA
This sequence comes from Rhipicephalus appendiculatus, assembly GCA_030522465.1. Taxonomy (NCBI): domain Eukaryota; kingdom Metazoa; phylum Arthropoda; class Arachnida; order Ixodida; family Ixodidae; genus Rhipicephalus; species Rhipicephalus appendiculatus. Next base: position 877,846 of record JALIZH010020166.1, read on the forward strand.
TTGCCCACTCGCGCATGTAAATGAGCGACAACGCGCGTGCACAGTATATACAATGGAGCAGCAGCTTGTTGTCGGCTTTGCCGCTTTGCCTTTCGCGGGCGAGAGCGCGTTCACGATCGTTTTCATCCATGGCACAAAGAGCATGTGTGGTCTGGAACGCGCTTAATCTTCATCGCCATCAGCGTCATCGTCATAGTTATGAGGTATAGTGGGTACATTCCACGTACTGTGCCGTGATGGTAGAAACATAGAGTTTCCGAAAATTAACTAGAGGGTACTCTGGCGCTGCGATCGTTCAGCCACCGTGGGAATGATGGATAGTACACAAATTTGCCTAGTCTTCGTACTTGCGGCTTCGAACGCACTCGTGGCTTTGTTTATTGTTGTGTTTTGGTTCTGTTTCTGATAAAAGAATGGACCGTTGTGAACTTCGTGAGCAGATTTGAATTCCTGAGCCTAAAAAGGTCAAGGTGGTGAAGCGTAACTGCTAAACCTTTGCAGAACTTCATATTGCGGCAAAGCGGATTCAGGCCACACGGAGCCAAAATAGCGAAGACTAGACAAGACTAGGCAAACTTGTGTACTACCCATCATTCCCATGCTGGATGAAGCGCCGCCGTGTTGCAGCTCCCATAGACACTAGCGCCAGTGTTCCCTCTAGTGTATTTATAGGAAACTCTATGGGCAGAAAGAGAATGTGTGGTCTGGAACGCGCTTATTCTTCATCGTTATCAGCGTCATTGTCATCGTCATGGCGTATAATGGTTACTTTGCATGTGCTGTGCCGTGATGGCAGCGTCATCGTCATCAGGCTACGGAGGACAATGGTGCGAAGGGGGGGGACAGGCCTCGTTCATAAGATGCTTCGCATCTAATAATTGAACTCAGTAACGGACAAAACTGCGGCGCCACAAGGCGACACTCGCAAACACACAACACACAGTCGAACACGGTCTATTCTATTGTCCTGACGCACCAGGTGCCAGCTAGCGAGCTGCGGACGAAACGCTTCTGGGGTAGCTGCGGGTGCAGCCACCTGTCCAGAGGCGTGGGGCATGGCCTCCGAGATAGCGCGCCGGCAGGTTCCCGCCGGCGCGCTATCTCGAAGGCCATGCGCGGGGTGGGGCCGGCGTGGGATGGCTGACACCTCCCATTGCATTGACCACGTCCCAATTGATTAAAAATGTTGTTGGAGGCTTGGGCTTGTTGGAAAGCAATTGCAGTAGACGTAATGCGCCTGGACACAGCGACAAGTAAGAAGACGGCACACTGCGCGGTTTTACAACTTAGTTTTTCCATATTGTTCTTCTACGTTTCTCCACGTTTGCAAGATATGAAAAGTATGTTGATGATGAGTATTATCCTCCTGGGATGATTGGCACCTAGCCCCTAAAGGTGATCGTCCAAGAGTTGGGCGGAAAATATAAGTGTGAAATCTCTGAAGTTCTACTAGAGCTTATAAAGTCAATTATAACGAGGTGTTATCTTTAGAGAATCCCAATTTCTAGCTTACACCATGCTGCGTAACCTCTAAAACAACCGTAAACAAAATTATTATGTAGCGAGGACATACTCTAAAAATTATTAGCGTTTTATTTATTTTGTTAGTAGATTTGACTGGCATATGAATTTTTTTAGAGCACTGCAGATATTTCCGTCCGTGTGTCTCAGCTCGAAAGCCCCAAATGACCGCGCACTGCGTATTCTTTCTTGTCGTTGCGTCGTCGTGCTGTAAGTCCACTGTTCGGTGTGGTTAATTCTGTCCACCTATAGCAATTTATTTCTAATTTATTATTTCTAAATTTACTGCCAAAAATACAAACTTTTCTTGGGAACGTAATAATTACTCCGCAATTTTATAGAGCTGAGATATATAACCAGTGTATTTCTCTTGAACGTCCGCTTCAACATGGCAACTACGAATACACAGGAAACGGCAATGCATCTTCCACAAGAAATGTGGATGCTTAGGCTGGATAGCCTCGATGGTTTGCTCGCCACAGCGCACACAAAATTTTGGTCGCTTACTTGGAGTTATGTATAGACGTTCAAAATGCATTAGGCGGACGAAATTATTGACTATTAATAATTGATATGGAACCTAATAAATAATGTAAAACAAAAGCGCGAGAGGAAAAACTGCTTTCTGCAAATCGAAGGCTATCTTTCTTGCTGCTTAGACCGGGACTCGCAATCATCATTTCTCATTTGTGTACGCATGACGAAATCTCGTCTCGTCTTACGTGCCTACACATACCATCTCATCCAATCTAGCGCATTTGTGCAAATATACCAGGAAGAGGACGAGAAAATGAAATGGGCACCTTGACAGTCAAGTTTCCTTTAAACTAAGGCAAGTTTCCTTCAGCATCGTACGCGTATACCTTAAACATCCCGCCTGCCGGTTCTTGGACAATCCCCTGTTGTGGGTGAGGGCCCCCCAGGAAGAGGATATTATCGTCATTATCATCATCACATATCCGTTGCGGCAGACGTAGACTTGGTGTGGCTTTTTGTCTCAACTTTTGCTTTGTTTTAAGCCAAGCTTCTGCTAGTTTCAGATTTCGGTGGCGGGGGCAGCATATTTCGCGTTAAACCCGGCGCTGGCGAGCTTACAGAAACGTTCGTGCCCAGGAATAGGGCCTCGAAGGTGCGCGAGTCACATGCGTATTTGCGCGCGCCGTTTTCTAAGAACTGATGCTGTCTCGATTGTGGGCTTCTCGGCGATAAACCACTTGTGCTACGGAAATCCGATCTGTTGCCCTGGTCACTCGTAAGTTTCACGTTGCCACATTTCAATGTTTCCTTCCATTGTTGCGTTTCATTGTTTTATACCTGACCGTCGTTGTTGCTCACAGCAACAAGAGCGTTGCACTGCTATGTACGTACGTGGGTGAAGGTCGAGTTCGTGGCATGGAGGGAGGGAAAAAAGCATTGCGCAATGGTATAGAAAGAAAGGAAGAAAGAAAAATAGGTCAGCAACGCCCACGTCACGCTTTGCTTGCCCCAATTTTTTGCGGTAGGGGAAATACCCTTCAAACTAACAAAAACTGCTACTTCTTCAGAAAAGTGCACTTTTTTTTATTGCGACATAAACTTGCCCTTATGGTATAATATTTCGTGTGTATATGTGTATTAAAAGTGCGCCGTTAGGCCAGTGCTGTGTATGAAGTGAAGTAGTGCCTTGTGGAATGTGTTGTCATGTATCCAGTGGTCATAACTGATTGTGTCACCGTAGCGAAGGCCGGTTTGTAGGAGGTGATCAGTAGAGAATTACTGGTTCACAGAGTACACAAAACCTCTATTTCATAAACACAAAATTACACAGATTACAAATGTGTACAAATATAAACTATTAAGGACCTACAAAAGTTCCTCCTCTGGTAGAGTGGAACTATTTGAAAAGCTTGAACATCTTAGGAAAACTACAATTTCGTATCTTTTCCGATAGCACGCACCATACTTTGTTCCCTTCTAATGTACACAATATGGAAACGAAAGGCTTGAATACACACCGCCAACAACACTAAACTGAGCTAGACAAAAAGAAATGTGGACGTCCTCACCAATTACTAACGAAAGCTTACTTGATCTGTTTGTGCAATTGTCATGGAAACCCTGTGTTTAAATAAACATATGGCGAAATGGCTCTTGTAAAAAGTCGTATGCTTTGGCATTATGGTATTATGCATTGTATGCGTGTGTATTTGCTAAAATATGTGAACTACAGAATTATCAGCCATGTCTGTATATAGGAGCTACGAAATAAATCTTTGTCACTGCTGCTGAAAGGGTGGCCAGAGCTTAGTCAAGCTGCGTGAAAGCAGCTTTTTTTTCTCTGGCTTCCTATACTTGTCGCTGTAACACATTGTATTTTTTATGGCGAAAATAAAAGTTTGGTTGGTTCATTGATTGATTGATTTTTTTCATTACCGTGGAATCTCGTTGATATAACTTTGCGTGATACGTTTTTCGTAGGCTTGTGCGAATATTCGAACACTTCAAATATTCGAACGAATATTACGATATTTCGAATTGGCTTCGAATCGTATTTAAATTATTGGAAATTTTGAAGTATTCGAAAAGAACGAACAGGTAACCTGCATGTAACCTGAACGAGCATGTAACCTCCTGTAAAGATGGTTTCACTGCAGTGAAAGATTGCTAAGCCGTGAAAACATCTATCCAGAAAAAAATCTGCACTGCCGCGAAGCCTCACTTCAAAGTTAAATGAACATATTACACTCACATCGATTCATCATTTTTTAAGTTTAAAAACTTGTCATACCGGCTTATATGCTCTAGGTATAGTAAATTATAAAATCTAACATATTTTACAGGTTATCCCTTGCATTCTACTGAAAGTCAACTCCTGCGACTATTCAAAGTTGTTTCCACTTCGCTGTTACCAAAAAGAATTGAATTTACACAGGCCTTCTTTCAATTAAAAAAAACACATTGTGCAGGTTAGTTGGGTCATGACAAATACGGCCACTTTTCTTTATAACATGCGATATATACTATTCGCTTCGAATTCACTTCGAACCTAAAATTCATTATTCGCACAAGTCTAGTTTTTCGTGATAGTACGCTTTCTCTCATATCGTGACCAACGTCCCATAGCAGCAATGTTTCTTCATACGGGTAAAGCGATAACGTTTCCACCGGAAATCGCATAACACGACTGCAATTGGGCTGTTTTTGTTATGTCAAAAGCTCGGGGTCCTGTATTTCGGTACAACGGCTCAACCTACGAACATCGTGTTACACGGCACGCGAAATCGCCGCGCTATGAAATCGCCATCGAGAGAGCAGGCGCTGTCAGCGGAGCAGTAGCACACGAGGCCACACGAACATTTGGCGTTAAAGGGGTACCGACAAGAATTTTTTCAGTTGTCTTGTTGTTGCGTCAAATGAAATATCAAGCCCTGCAGAAGCTAGAAAATGTACTGCTAATCGTGAGTGAACCTTACAATGCCTACAGTACCCTCACGTCACAACACGGTATGAGCTCCTCGCCCGATGCTTGCGCAAGATATTGTGACGTATCCACTCCCGATTGGCAACGTGGCTCCTTTCGTGACGCACAAGCGGTCATTTTGGAAATTTTGGTACCCGACGTTATCGCAGTTAGCAAGACTGCTGTGCGACCTCACCAGTAGCAGAGCTCTAGCCTGATGTCAAGCTAGCGTCGATGTCCATATGTGCGCATTGGAAAAAAATGGATTTAATATAAAAATAAAACATCTTATCAGCATTTGCCGAGATTGACACTTGCTCAGGGCCTTCTCTGTATACAGGAGGTTAGTATGGCAGAGTAAACTGGCCTTCGAAAAATGTTGTCAGTTCCCCTTAAACTTGTGAAGTACGCCTGTTTACATGCTGTTTGGGGGGTTCGTTTCGTTTAACATGATTAGAATAAGTTGCTTTCATTTTCCGGTTAACGTGAATGAATTTCCCTATATCTTAATGAAACAAAGCACAATGTGTTTTCTTGTCTTTTTTTGCCGATAACAACGCTAGCTGAGCTAACTGGTACATTGAGGAGGAATCGTGCAGCAGAAAGAAACCGCATTTTTGAACGCGCTTGATAAAGAAAGAGCTTGTGGCTTTCTGTGTGCGCACTGTGCCCTTGTCTTCGTCAAGCATGTTCAAAAAATACGGTATGCTATTCCAACGAGCCCAAGAAACAGCACTCCTAGTCCTAAAAAAAGAAACCATGCGAAGCCAGCCCTAACTGCGGTGTCCAATCCTGCTACTTAGGTATAAAATTGCGGGTAAGGAGGACCAAGAACGAGATGCAACAACGATTGACACAAACCAGTACGGCAATTTGAAAACCGAAAAAAATTTGTTGCATGAAAGCGGGTTTCTTATTCTTGGCATTGGTAAAAAAAAAGTACAGCAATTCCCTCGAATATTGGCGGAGAACAGGCTCCATTACTCGTAACGCCAGGAGATTTCGACGTCAACTACAACAGACGATCTGCTGCCTGTAAATGGCTGGATTTATTAGCATTATCACGTAGTTTTATGCTGCATCGTAAGCAATCAGCGCTTAATTGGCGTGTGTGCCTCTTAACATGCTGTGTTCGATGATTTTCTCTAGGTACTCCGCGTCCCGCTAATACATACCTGTTTGTCAGTGGCGTAGCCAAGGGGGAGGGGGGTTGGGGGGGGGGTTCAAATCTCCCCAAAATTTTTCAATTTTGCTTGCGTCTATATACACGGACACATACAAACGCAAACACGAACACACATAAAGTATGGCTTGAACCCCCCCCCCCCCCCCCCCCGAAAAAAAATTTCTGGCTACGCTCCTGCTGTTTGTGCTTGATAAGTAGCGCTAAGGGAAAAGGGAACGCAAGACTATGGAAGATGAAGATAGTTCTTTCAGGATGAGACAAGCCTCGCAAGGTGCAGGCTGCAAGGTAATCTAACATGCTTGGCTATATAAGTCGATCTATGCATGACAAAATATCTTGCCGGCATTTCCAACAACTGCTCAGATCCTGGCGATAAGACGCGTAACACTTGTAAGTGCTGACTTTTAGCAGCCAATATGTGAAAGAAGGGAAGCGATGTTTGCCATTTCTTTGATTTCTTAAATGGCCTCTGTTTACGGGAATAACTACCTGTCAAAGTTTTAAAACGTTTTTTATCGCTTTCTTTTCCATCGAAGGAAAATGAAGGAGACTGAGTCAGAACATGGTCGACTGGAAGTTCTATCGACGGCGACACTGAAGCTCTGTGGCATCCATTTATTGAACATTTAAAGTTTGTTTTCCTCTGCTCACTTCACCTCGAAATACACAATTGAGAACGTCTTTCATGATTCATTCCTGCAAACAGCCAGAAACCAACACTGGCATAAGTGAAACATTAGGCCACGCGATCAACTTCTTAAGAACAAGAAAATAAAAAAAAATCAGCAAACGCGCAGGTAGGCACCGTGGTTATAGCGCAGGGTCTAAGAGCGAACCAGAAAAAGAAAATGAATTCGTATGTATGGTTTCCTCCGGATTTCACCGAATCGCATCGGATGTATCTTTCGTCGATTGACATTGTGCCTGAGGCGTTAAATGGCATTCTCGTTCGAGACGTTCTAATGAGAAGCGCAAAGTTCATCATACGACCAACGTTTCATAAAATGAAGTGACGCGACGAAACGAAACGTAGAAGTCAGATTTGGGAAGAAGCGCCAAGGGCGCAGTCCACCAAATGGCTGGCGATGCGTGGGACTCAGCGCCTGTTGAGGATTTCGCGCATTTTCTCCAAACGGTGCGAGGCCCCGACGCATTCTGTGGGTGCCAGACCACCAGTGACGTTGTACGCCAGCCAGCCCATGTGGTGCGATCCCGCACTGATTCGATTCAGGTGCCGGTGTGCATGAACCATCTGCGCATGCAAAGAAATAACTGAGGCTTAACTCTTGTAAACCTAGCTATCCCGAGAAAAATGTGCGTTTGGCTTTGTATTGCCACGGCCGCTGGTATTGCAATGAGTATGCACACAATGTTTCATTAATTTAGCCTTCTTGCTGTTAGTGTTGCTGAACGACGGCGGTACGTGGCTGCATTAGGCTCGATCGTGGCACGGCTCCGCGTTTGGCAGGCTTATTTATAAAGTGCTAATCCAGCCTTTGTTTGCTCCAGACGCTGTCGTGCTATTATACAATGTTATTGTCTTCATATTGACTTGAATAAGCCGAAGAATAATGTTAGTCAAGCTGCATACGAGAACAATTTGTGAGAGATAGGTTAAATTGTAGTATTTTAAGAAATCCTGCTGACTTTCCGCCATTCCTTCAGCTATGTCTTGGCGGGTGGTAGATCTCCCTCCTCCCCTTTCTTTTTAAACCAAATCACTTTGGCATTTAGCAGTGTCCTACTATTTATCTATAATTCGGCAGCCTGTGAAACAATTAGGTGCAGCGAGCAGGGCGTAGACCTGTGTGTTCTGTTGAGGCTCTTTTATTTTTATTCGCCAAGCATCTTGCTTTCAGTCGTGGGGGCGAATAAGAAACTGTTGGTCTGCTACACAGCGTCTACACGGTGTAACACCTACGTATATTGCACCACGTTCGGCAAGCAGGTGCGTGCACTCCCTGCTTCTTCTCGCACGGCGACGAAGAAAGACGCAAAAGTCCGCCGAGGTCGGACAAAATGCGAAAGTGAGGCGCGCGTCACCCCCCGGCATATGTGGACAGAATACGTCTGGAATGGCGGCCTGAACTTTTTAGTCTACAACACTAACATTCTTTACACCGAGGGGCATAGGTCGGCAAAACTTGTCGAGCTCACTCAGACTCACTCATGAAATATAGTTTGCGCTTAGGGCTCACTCGGACTCAGACTGACCAAACTTTCTGAGCCGGGCTCACTCGGACCCACACTCGCGAAACTTTTCTTCAACCGGACTCACTCGGACTCAAACTCGTCAAAACATTACTCACGCGGACTCACTCAGAATCAGACTCACGGCTTCATCTGAGTCTGAGTGAGTCTGGGTGAGTCGACTCATGAGTCCGTTAGCCTAGAATTATCTTTTTCGACCATGGTGTAAACGCTCTATAACACCAATATCTCACGTAATCGGTGCTGTTCTTGGTGCCTTTTGATATAGTACCTTGTAATACGAGTTATGAGCACTCGTAAACCAGTAAGATCATTTTTCTTGAAAGAGATGACAACATAAGATATATTTACCAAGAACTTCCTTGGAAGACTTGGCAGGGGGGGGGGGGGGGCAGGTCAAGGCACTCCACCACGTAATTCGCGCCTCTGATCAATTAAATATTGAAATGGTGTATGAAAGACACTGCTTTGGAATATGTGTGAGTAGACGTGAGTATAAACGTGAATCCAGGTAAGGATGATAGTCAAGTTGAAGATGAGCAGATATGACCATAGGTTGGCAAAAAAAAAAGTGGAACTCACTCAGAATCAATCAAGAAATATATCTTGCGCTTTGGACTCACTCGGACTCCGACTCACCAAAATTTTCCTGAGCCAAACTTGCTAGGAATCACTCACCAAAAATTTTCTTCGACCGGACTCACTCAGACTCAAACTCACCAAAATATTACTCACCCGGACTCACTCAGACTCAGACTCACGGCTCAATCTGAGTCTGAGTGAGTCCGAGTGAGTCGACTCATGAGTGAGTTCGCCGACCTATGCCGAGGAGTGAACAAAAACCTTACGTTATATGGCTACAAAGTGAAAGACTGCAGAAACACTGGCGCTGCGTGCGTCTTCTAAGTCGTGTCCACGTTTTTGGCTCATATTTACCGCACCCTAATGTACACCAACTATGCAGCTCCATGTCATCATACCACAAGAAATGCAAATATTTTTCATGGTTTTAGTGGCGGGAGCTACAAGTGAGGCTCTTCTTTCTGTTCTACGCACCTCCGGTCAACCCCTTACTTACGTTTTTCCGAATATTTAGACAAACTTGTTTCAAAACACAAAACTGGTACAAAATCGATGGTTCCGGTTCAAGTTAAAAGTTTTATTAGATACATACCATATCGGACCGTAAGAGTGCTTAAGGGCCATTACCCGTCAGGATAGTTAATGAAAATTCAATTGAATTATTTTATTGAAGGGGAGACGTTTTTCGTGTGAGCAGATGGGATTGCTGCGGCACCTGGAGGTGCGGATCTCAACCACGCACATCTTTCTACGTGGCATCCGAGATCCGCCTTGCCAGTGCGACAAAACACAAGCCTGTTAAGGGGTCGTGACGTTGTCGAAGGCAGCAGTCTGCGTGTCCAAGATGAAACTCTTTATTTGGGCCGAAGTTGTGGCCGGGAAACGGAAAGTCAGACTACAGCAGTATACGCTGTTCGTCGGCCGTCGATAAAACTGATCATCGTTGGGATGTGCCGTCTTTTATAGACTATTTTACCTAAGACATATGGGCGCCGCCATCTTGGGCTGTTAAGTCGTTGTTTTCTTGTTTTTGTATATTGCGATGTTAATTTATAAGGTCATGAAATATCGTATGCACCAACTCGACCGTTTTCATATGTGTGCGTCTACCGTAACACTGTTCGTTTAGTTATTAAAGATTCAAAACACAAAGGTTAACAGCCTAGCATGGTGGCACCCCAACACCTCCGTAAAATAGCCTATACATCAGGCGTCGAACTTTCCAGCTCTATCACTGGTGGTCGCGTAAGCTCTGGAATAAGTTGACTGTTCGCGTACGGCACGCAATCTTAACAAAACGATCTACTACAATCGCGAAGCTTCTCGCCCAATGAGGCGTGGCCTGCGGCGAGCATTGCTGACAGTCTTTGTAGGTGTAAACCGAATGCAGCAAAATTGTAACAAGAAACGCACGTGGCAAGCATAACTAAATAAGTGCACTAGGGCTGACGCGGAAGTGCCACTGCGAGAACTTGGGTTTCAGGGAATGGGGTGGCCTCAAGAATTTTATTTAGGCCAATGACCTTCGCTTAATGCTTAAATGCATGAAAAAGCGAAGCTGTCACACTCGACGACAATGTGTTGTTCCGGCTGATCAGTGTCCCTCACCTTGTATTCGAGTGTAGCTTGAGTCTCGAAGGTGGCGAGGTCCGATTGGTCGACCTTGGCGAAAGCGCAGCCTCCGTCGCCAGCGTACCACACAGCTTTCCCTGGGGAAAGCTCTCCATACACCGTGTGGCATTCCTACAAAGGTGTCGCGCCGACAGACAAAAAAAATTAAAGTACACTTTGTCAATTCCAAAGTGTGTTCAGCGAAAGCCTGTGGCTGAGCACAGCGACGGTAGGCTAGCAAAAAAAATTAAAATACACTTTGTCAATTCCAAAGTGTGTTCGGCGAAAGCCTGTGGCTGAGCACGGCGACGGTAGGCTAGCAAAAAAAATTAAAATACACTTTGTCAATTCCAAAGTGTGTTCGGCGAAAGCCTGTGGCTGAGCACGGCGACGGTACACTCTTAACCGCGTAACCTTTAGTAGAGGCATACATTTTTAAGATTCGTATCTGTCTAATTTAAAGGTTATGCATTACCGTTTAATATGGTAACTTCTACCATATAGGTCACGACAGTTTTCTAAGTCACAGAGAAACCTTTAAAGCAAAAGGTAACTAGCAACCTCTAAAATTGTAACTTTTATTAGAGGTATAGCGTGTTTGTGTCCGTATAGGTATTTGAAAAACTTCTAAACAGAAAGGTTATACTGTAAACCTTCAAATGTAACTTTTATGACAAATACAGCAGATTACTGCATGGAATTAACCTTATACAACCTCTGCATGCCTCGTGCAAAACTCTTCCATTAGAGAAAGAACATCACACGGGACATGCAGAAGTTGTGGGTTCATATCCCTTCCATTCAGCAAACTGCATTTTCCTTTCATTCCCCTGGAAAATAAAAGTGTCCTGAAAGAAAGACAGGCGCATCGGCTTACCATGCTTTTTAGCTCAGTGGTACACAAACTTTCTAATCAATAAATGTTTATAAAGCCTGCGTGTGCATGGTAATTTTTGTGAGAAATATGTGAAATTGTTCGGCACACACAAAGCCGAACAGTTCATGCAGGAGCATAAGCTCTCAGACATTCGTCCGGATGCAAAGCAAATTAAACGAATTAGTCAGAGAAATAAAAAGCATGAAGCCCTTTATTTAAAATGCAAAAATATGCAGTAATTCAGCTATACGTAACTGAAAAGTTTTTCTTGGAGAAATATTTAGATGAGAACTTCCAAACATCTGCCCAAATAATATTTGGCAATAAAGTTTGACCAACCAATTGCATATACAGTGATCAGACGTTTTTTTCTTCAAAAGCGCCAAGAAACACTTCAGTCGGTTTGAAATAAGCCCACGTGGGATAGGTTCTTGAGGTCTTAAAAATTTTGAACCATATTCAGGGTTTGCAAAAATGCAGATGGGTACATGAGGTTTTTCAGGTCGTAAATGAGAAAGCATATGACGACGGCACGCTCAATATTCAGTTCCTCCAGATGAATTATTTCTTCTTTGCTGCTTCCGTACACCCAAGCTTGGACGTATACATGTGGTGCAGCAATTTTTATTTCTGTCGGTAGAGCAGCCTGTAATTAGAATCATCAAAGACCCAAAAAAGAGGGTTATATACTAAATGCAGCCATTTGCTAGACATTCAGCATTCGTCCAAGTCTATTTTTCGCACGTCATTTGACACATGAGCACTTATCAGTGTACTGCGTCTTTCACGCTTTTCGAATACAGTTAGGCAGGGAAAAAAAGAAAATAACTTACCTCAATGATCAGTGAGTGCTCTGACGAACCTTGCAAGTGCTTCGAGAGCTCTAAAAATGAAGTTTCCCTTCCTTCCTTCTCGGAGAAAACTTGTGCCGCCTTTTTTAGCCGTTGTTCCGCTTCATCCACAGTGAACCCAAAGCGCAGTTGGAGCTCAGCACAAAGCTATGGCAGAAGCAACAAAACAAGAAAAACACTTATTTTCCCTTCACGCGCCTTAAAAAAAAAGTGAATTGCAAACAAGTCATTCGGCTAGACCTATGTTATATTAAACCTTGAGTGTAAGGAAAAATCAATGGAGTCTTGAATACAACGCCACAAGATTAATTTTCCTGTGTGAGTTTACAACTCTACTGTGTGCCACTGCTCAGAAACAGATGCTTTACGATGTTTTAAATCAACGCTGATATAAAGTATAAACCTACAGTTTCTTCCACCAAAAAATAATTTGGCAAGGGGTCTACATGGTGTTGGCAGCGGTCTTGGTATGTGGCTCTCAAGAGGCACAAAACCCTTTCGTAGTTGATTGTGGCCCCTTTTAAGCTGTTCGAAGCCAATAACTAGAATACACAAAAATACAAATATGACAAAACAATTAAGGCCCCCCATTGACATGGAAGGATAAAGAACATAAACTTCCTTTGGGAGAATTTTGTCTCGTATGAAAATTAAATAAAAATTGCAGCCTACCTGCAACTCTGCCAATGCCACCTCTTTCTTTAGTTCTGGCCTGGATTCCTCCAAGAGAGCAGCATTACTTCTTTTCTGTCGGTGCCGCTGCATTTTTATTTGCAGAGAAAGCCTCCGTATGAAGACACTCTGTGGAAAACAGTAGAAAGGAATGAGCATGAAAACATAAAATTATGGTGGGGCCTATTCAGGATAGAGTAATCTGCACACAGGGAAATAAAGCTCAATACATCGCACTCAGAGTTGAAAAATTTCGTCAGGGACTGCACCATTCATAGATCTCATTATGTTAAACTGCTACATCTATCAGTTTCAGCAAGGCCACTAATCTCACGGACCAATAATTTTAACTGAAGCATTGCTTTGCGATTTTAACCCATTTTATACCACATTCTCTCACCTGACCACTATATCTAATTTATCTAATCTATCTAACCAACGGCCACCTGATTCACGAGTTCGTGTTAGCTATTATCATCCTAGCGAGAGCTCTTTTCTAGCACACCTCTGCAACGGAAAGAGGGGGCACCTCCTTAATGGACTTGAACGGGTGTACAAATGCTGACGTCCTTGCCCCGGCAATGCAAATGTAAGGGAGGGGGTGACGCATGTATATTTACAACATACCAGAGGGGATTATAGCAGCACTCTGAGAGCCTTGGTTGAAAAGAGTTTTCAATGCGGTGCTCATGTGAACGCGGTTTTGAGAGATGACGCAACCAGCTATGTTTACACGAACAGCACTTTGGGTCCCGCCTCACTCAATGCTCTTTTAAACCGAAACTTCACTGGGCACTAGAACAGTATTCCAATTATTAACCATCACACGCTCAAGTAAACCAGCTTTCCGGTCGTGATAAATGGGCCGTTAGCAACAGAAAACACAAGGTGCAAAATTCTTTTTTTTTCAGTGCCTGTTTAATAATAAATACGCAGGGATTCACTGCTCACGCCAACCAGTATATGAGCCTGGAGGACGGTACAAACGGAGCACACGGTCAATCAAATCACACCGAGGTTGAACACGGCTCCGCAAACGCGGACAAGCCCGTTTTAATTCGTGAAAAGGACACGAAGCACCTCATCGATATCCCTCTTCTCGCACCACTCAGCATTGATTCATGAGCAGATTAGATGCAATGACACTCCGCAGGTGCGTAGCCACGCGTAGCCGTGTTCCCGAGGCGAGGTACGCACAAAAACTACAGCGCAGATTAAGAGCCCACGACTGGCCTCATGCCCATATGCCGCCTGGCATACGTGTGCTTATATAACACCGGCATCAAGCAGCTCACACATGCACGCAGATTCTCCTACCATATATACAGTGGCGTACCAACTCGTTCGCGAGTGGGGGGGGCCGAGCCTTCCTCACTCCGTTGGCCATATATATATATATATATATATATATATATATATATATATATATATATATATATATATATATATATATATATGTGTGTGTGTGTGTGTATATATTATAACGTTAAACTACCCCGCGTTGTTTCCAGGCGCATTAGTCGTAAGCTGTTTATGATTGGTCGCAGTTTTTTCGGTCATGCACACAACACCTACTCGTAACGCGGTGCATCAAATGATCCCAATATGATCCATCGCGTAATGACCCCTCATGCACGACTACATAAAAAAAAGAGAATGCATTATTTTCAACGCGACATATTTTTCACCATCGGTTCTTCGCCAATTTAAAAAAAAAAAGTTTCGCCGCAAGGGCGAAGCAATAAATTCGAGAGCAGGAAATTGGAATGTCACACGAAGATCGACGAGCAGCTCGATAGTTGCAGCTTCTCGCAGAAACGCAAAGAAGGACGCTCGAAAAGGACGCGCACGTATACACAGGACAAGCGTGAACTAACAACTATCACAGTTGTGACGCCTTTGTGTTTGAGCATCGCGCTACAAGTGCCGACAACGCAGAACCCGACGCTCTAAAGGCCTGACCACACGTGCGCGTTGCAGCGTGTCAGCGCGTGGACTTTTGACGCGGCGTCGCGCCCTCTCTCTATGGAGAGAGAGGGCGCCCGGCTACGCGAAGCTGCGCGCCCTTTCTCTCCAATGAGGAGAGGGCGCGACGCCGCGTCAGAAAGACACGCGCTGACACGCTGCAACGCGCACGTGTGGTCAGGCCTTTAGATATCCTGCCACGCAGTGGCTTCTGACGCAAGGTGTGCGCGGTGTTTTTAGGGACGAAGCACCTTAGGGTCTCGGCTTGTCTGTCCGTGTGTCCGTCACGGCACAGCAAATGCAAGGTATGCAAGGTACCCACTATACGCCCTCCGTAACTTTCATGAAGTAGAGAAGCACCCCCTATGCCATTATTCGTCATTCTGCTGATAAGCGGGGTACCCGCTACACACCTGTAAGGCATTATGCGCACTTTATTTGTGCCGTGGCTGATGACGATGAAGAATAAGCGCTATCCAGACCACTCATTCACTTTCTGCCATAGATGAAAAAAACGAAAGTGAACGCGCTTTTGCCCGCGAAAGGCAGTGCTGACATGGAGAACAAGCTACCGCAGGTGCAAGAGCTCGCGAAGCAGCGGCTAAGCGGCAACACCGACAAGCTGCTACACACGCGTTGTCACTCATTTACATGCGCGAGTGGGCAATGTCGCGGATGATTTACGGTAAGAACGATCCCCAGTGCTTCGCCCACTATCGTCATGATGGGACCCTTTTTCGTTTGCGTCTCAAGGGCAGTTTTCAAATTTAAAGAAAATGCAGAAGCGTTGCGTGATAGAAAACACGCTCAAGGTCCTCCGATATCTGCATACCGCCAGCGGTAAAGGTTGTCTATAAATATGTTGCCGTTATAATGCCAGCGCATGCATGGCGTGTGGCTGATTCAACCAAGAAAAACAAAAAAATGGTGCCTGGCTGAGTGGTGTAACGCAGCGCGCCGCGGAGCGAGGGGTCGCTCGTTCGAATGCCCGATCGTGTGGATGCCTTAGAATAATTTTTTCTTCTGATTTATTTTTCTTTGTGCATTTTATATACATACATACATATAAATATCCGGGGCATGACGGCGACGCCAAAAATCAGCCAAGAGTGTCCATATAATTGCTATCGCATAAAATTTCGGTGCGTAATAAAATTGCGTGCTCGCTACGCGACGTCACAAATCTGTGATACGTGGCGATGTTAAAATAACATAACATGTGCACACTGAACAGCCCACTATTATGCAGAACAATACCTAAGAACTTGGAGTAGCCGTGCAATATCTCATTCAGAATGTAATTCAAGAAGGCTGCCCGCCGATCAGATCGGCAATGGTTACTTATAGCAGCTCAGCTGGCGAGACGGCTTCATGTGAGTATAATAAATATTTTCAGTTGTATTATAGTGATGATGAGCTGTCTCAGCGCGTATTGAACTCTGTAAACTCGTCATTGCTGAGAGAGAGAGAGGAAGAGAACGAAAAAGAGCTGCGCGTGTGTGCTTCTTCGCCGCCCGAGTTGTATTTTGCCCTGTACAAGTAAATTCTAGATGACTCAAGACCAACTAGCCCGGCTCCTCAATTCATTCTCCGTAGTGCAGAAAACCGTAGACCTTGACCGTTTCCCTGGTCCGCTAGATCAAGTTGCGGGAGAAGCATGAAGGTTGGGCTTCCCGGTGTACTCAAGTCCATGCCTTATTCCTCGCCCCGTTCCAAGCCGGCGCTATCACTGCAAGCTACCATATGATAATCACTTGCGAACAGTTTAATCGGAAACTAAAGCGGAAACATTTTTCTTAGCTCCACCAATGTGGGCCAATTAAAACACTCAACACTTTTGCACACTCACCGACCGATACCAAATCGGATATAGAGCAGCGGTAATGCTAATCCTTTCCGATCGAAGAAAATTCATTTCCTCAAACCAGAAGAGCGTTTCGTTAGTCCTCAAAAATTACACTGATTCCTGCCCGCATTTTCGTCGAAGATTATGTAAATATCCGGCCAGGCAGAGTAGAATCAATTCAAGACAGAATGCTCTAACGTTATAGAGCCCCTACTCAGAGATAGCCCTTTCTGCCAGGCTGCAGCGCGCAAGCGTGACATAGGCGCCCCGCACGGCACAGGATTTACAGTGCGTGGTCATGATACGCGGCAGACAATCTCCACAGCAGAAGCGAAAGACAAATTTCATTATATAAATAAGTGATTGCTGTGTAGAAGTAAAACTTCTCCACAGCAAAGTTGATGGTTTCCCAGTGTGCAGCCGAAAGAGACCACTGTCTAAAGTGGGGGGGGCTCCGCCCCCTAACTTTCTCAGTGGGGGGGGGCTAGAGCCCCCCCTTGCCCCCCCCGGTAGATACGCCTATGCATATATATGCTTGGGTGGACCGCATCGGAAGCGATTATTTCGCTTTGCAGCCGTACACTCGGTTGTTAGATGAAGGAACGCACTGGTAAATGCTTATCCACTCATTTCAGCATCGTTCTTCAACTGCGCTCGCGGTAACATCAGAAGAACAAGGTGGTCGTGGAGAGCGCGAGGGGCCACACAAGTGTGCAACCGAGAGAACGCAGCCGCCTTTCCATTCGCGTGCGCCTGAGTGAGGTTTGAATAAGTCCTGGGGCGGAAAACGCTTTTTGCACAAACACTACACCGCAAAACGCCACATCAGCCAGAACATGGTACGTAACACACCTTAACTAACAACGTTGCGAAAAGATGCTAAGCTCACACGTGCAGGCAAAGCAAGTATTACGTGCTCGCGTGATAAGTCCGTCAATTGCAAGTGAGCACTAATTTTAACAAAATAATGCCACGAAATTTATATCTTAATACTAGATTACCTAATTCTTGAATACGAGAGCCAACAAGATTTGTCAGGGCACACAAAAGGGAAAACACACAACGGCTGCAAAACAAAACTTTGCTTACCGAGATCAGCAATCCTGTTGTGGGCGCTGGAACGCATCGAATGCGCTCCTTGGCATCGTCGACGGCGCACACCACCATACATTGCTTGCAATCGCATTGGAGCTCATTGCACCGGCCACGTAACACGCCATAAATGTCTTTGTGCTTGACGGGCATTTTAAAATCATAACGAGCACGCCGCCACACGTCTACAACGAGCGCGTCACCTTCAGGTAGTGGGATGAGACTATGGTGTAACATAGTTGCTGTATATGGGCTCCCTGAGAGACTCGTGGTGCCATGAGAGGGCGCTGAGCGCAAGAGAAGTGCTGTAATCGCGGTGCAGACAGCTTCGTGAACAGCCTCTGTAGCAGTTATTTCCGCGAGACTTCATATCGCGCAATTTCGCTGTGATTGTAGAAGGCAAAGTTAGTAAATTGCTTGTTTCAGCCACCATAAGCTGAATTTAGAGCATAAGAGCGTTCCAGTTAGCGCTTTATGGGCGTAGTTTCCTGCAGCTCTGCATGGCTGTTGGTCGCTAACGTGTGCTTCTGTTCGGCGTGCGTATATATATATATATATATATATATATATATATATATATATATATATATATATATATATATATATATATATATAGAGAGAGAGAGAGAGAGAGAGAGAGAGAGGCTTGTCGATGGTCTGCCACCGGATTTGCGAACAAGGATACAGCTATCCGCACGAGGGACCATCGTTATTGACGCGCGTTAGAAATAACGCCTCCTCTCCCTGGACCCGTCGTGTTTTCGCAGTTCCCTTCGGCAAACATTGCTCCAAATCACGACCGCCGACTAGCAGGATTAGGCTGAAAACGACGCAGGAGACGAGGTACAGAAGCAGGTACCATTCTTTTTTTCTCCTTACCGCGAACGTTGCGGTAGAACACCTCAGAATGCCACGGCCCTCTAAGTATTTCATCGCTCTAACAACCACCTCGCCCACATTGCCGCGCGCCGTGGGCGGCGCACTTGCCAGTATTCTAGCACACGCAAGCACCAAGCCATTTCAGGGCTGCTTGCGCGCGATTGGAGCAATACAATTTCCTTTCCCGATCGCCCTCGCCGAATCTGTAACCCTTGCCCGTTTAATGTAAACGCCTAAACGTATACGGCGAAGACTCTGTCAACTCTAAAGGTCACCGTTAAAGGTATACACGAGCCATATACCTTTAAATTTAGATTGTAACCTCTGTGAATCAGCATGTAAACCTTTAAAACTTGGGAAGACAAAAAACACAAAAACGTCGACCCATGTAACCTATAGGATAAAGGATAAATTTTGGTAAAGGTATACATAGAGGATACGCGGTTAAGAGTGTAGGCTAGCAAAAAAAATTGAAGTACACTTTGTAAATTGCAAAGTGTGTTCGGCGAAAGCCTGTGGCTGAGCACAGCGACGGTAGTCTAGCAAAAAAAATGAAGCACACTTTGTAAATTGCAAAGCGTGTTCGGCCAAAACCTGCGGCCATTCGACTGACTATGCCATGTCTTTTTTTTTTCTTTACACTCCCCAGTGGAATGGCACACAAACGGAATGTGTGCGTGTTTTCTTTTTAATGTTAACCGCGAATTGCAGCGAGATTCGAGACTAATCTGCCTCCGTTTCGCATGCGATCGTAATCTCGCACTTTGAGCGTCGTGCAGACGCCATCCGCGTTCCAGCGCTTATAAGGCTCATTCATCCTCCCGCGTGAGGGGGGACGCCCCACAGCTGGCACCGTGCCAGGGGGGCCGGATGTCGGTCACCGCGAGTATGCGACATTGAAGGCTTTCATTTCGCCTTAAAAGAAAGATTAGGAGCCATTCCCCAATTCAGGAAACGGAGGCAAGCGAAGCTGGCGTGTGCGTGCATGCCCTACGACTTTTCTTTCCTTCTTTCCCTCTTTTGTTTTCTCCTTGCATCTTCTCTTTCTTTATTTCGCATTGCGCAATCCTCCCTCCTAACCTTTTCCTTCCTCCATACCGGGAATCGGACTTTCACCCACGTGCTTAGGAGCTGAACATTTCAGTTGCTGCAGGTAACAACGACCTGCAACAGGCAACAACTAAATTTGGCAACGTGAAATGACAAGTGACCATAATAAAACATCTGATTGTCGTACCATAAACGGCTGATCGCTTACAAGCTTACGATCGACGTAGGCAACGCCACTGCAGAGGCAACGTTGCTGTGTTTGTACGATTCGATGCGATAATCTGAAAGCTTTTTAAAGTGCCTTTGCTTGTCAGCGCTAACAGAAGCTTTTTATGGATAAACGTTTAAGCAGGAGCTGTTAGTCCGGCGTATATTCAAATGAAGTTGAACTGAAAAATGCCTTCACCGAGTGACAGATAAACAGCGGCCACTTAGAAAAAAGTCAGAGTTTCGCCGCAAGGGCGAAGCAATGGATGCGACAGCAACAGTTTGGGATTTGACGCGAAGAACGGCAAGCAAATCGCGGACTTGGAGCGCGCCGCTCAAGCGCAAAAGACGCACGAAAAGAACACACAAAGGACAAGTGCGGACGAACAAGGGTAACAGCTCGACACTTAACGTACTTTTCAAACACAAAGGGCGTCCGAAACATACTCACAGGTATACACAGGACGAGCGCAAACTAACATGTGTCACAGTTCTTCACTGTGTTTGAACAGGCCGCTTCTTTCGTAAACGTGGCCTCTGCAGCGAGCGAAGTGACCTTAGTGCGCTCTGTATAATCTAAACGCAATATTTCCGGCGAAAGCGCACGACGTAAAACTGTCCCCATCCCCCCATCCCAAGATAAGCGCGCGCACGGGCTCGGGCGATTACGCCCCGTAGGGCAAAGTGCAAGTGAGGAGCCAACGCATCGCAACGAGTGGGCCGCCTTGCGCGCACTTCGCGCCATCTCGGTGGTTGGCTGGTAAGGCAGAGAACACACTGATATTCCACCGAGATCGGCGTACCACCGGCGGTGAATGGTGTATATAAAGAGCTCGCCGTTAGTAAGTTGAAGAACGTGCGCTTCTGCGGCTCAGCGGTTTAGCGCCGCGCGCTGCGGAGAGAGAGGTCACCCGTTCAATGTCGAGCGTCAAAAAATATTTTTTTTGAATTATTTTTCTTCGTGGCTTTCATATATATATATATATATATATATATATATATATATATATCCCTTTCCGACCCAGCGACCAGTATACTGGACATAAGGAAGAAAGCGGTGCAGAAAAGCAAGCAGAGCTACAATCTGAACCGAAACCACTTTGGCAGCTTTTGTAAGGGTCCAGCAACATGTTTTTTTTTAAATGTAGTTCCTCCTTCAGCCCCATTTTCTGGTGGGGGGCGCCTCAGAGTAGTGGCGTCATCCACGCGGAAACGCGCGCGCACGATGTGGTCAAGTGTACAAAATTATTTTGGGAGCTCTCTTCGCGCAATTCAAATAATTTAAATCGTGCGTGCTGTCCTATATCTGCTTGATACATTGTTGCAAAAAGGTAGCGCTTGTAGTCAGAAGTTTGCTGGCAATGTGAGAATGTATTTATGTCCAGTATACTGGACACCAGGATGCAAGTGGCGCATATCGTGCTAAACATGGAGCGGAAAAAAGAAATAAAGGGGCAGCGTCACATGACAATCTTGAAGCCAAGCCATAGAAAATGAAACTGGGGCATGCTGGGAAAATAACAAGACCATGGAGCACGAGGTGGGAGCGTCGTCTGATGAGGTTGACTTGTGGACGCTAGGCGAGCTCCCTCCCAGTTTTCTTCCCCTTCGTGGTGCTGAACGCTATGTGTGACAGCTAACCGTGAGAAACTTTTTCTTGGGTCAAAACGAACTGTTTTTGTGTTTTAGACGATTGACCTTCTCACAGGGCCAAAAGTAACACTCTTTCAAGCAAAATAGCAGAATGTGTGTACCCATATGGGCCACAAATTAATCCTAGTATCCAGTATACTGGACATGGTTCTCCTGAGAAAACCATTGTACTTACAAGTGTCCTTTATTTTTTTGCATGCTTTTCAATGGCCTCTTAGCTAGAAAAGAACATTAAAAAATTTTTGTTCTACCCTAGAAAAAATTCGGGTCGGAAAGGGATATACGGCGCATGACGGCGACCCCGACGCCGACGGCAAAACGCAGCCGAGAGTGCCCATATAATTGCTATCGCAATAAAATCTTGGAGGACGCTTGAGCTTCGCCTTCAAGAGTAGAACGTGATGGCGTAATTGGGCACGGTGCGCATCGCCTTCTCAATTGCTAGCCTAGCTTCAGTTCTCGGTGGATGCCCCAACCGTGCCGTCAAGAAACGAACGTCTTTGTTGGCCGTTACAAACTTTCTTCTAATGCCTACTGCAAGCAGAGTTGCGGCGTTCGCATACCGTCATAATTCTTCACTTAGCGAAGGGCCACACGCGCCTGTAAAGCAGCACATGAACCTGTGCAGCTGCTCACTTCATTGATGCTTTTGCTGACGATAACAATTAAATATGTCTGAGCGTTTTGTAAAGGGCGGGCCTTTAAACTCCCACTTGTTGCGCATTTCCCATGTTCTGATGCATGGCGCGATTCTACGCTTCAGCCCCGCAGTATTGTTACGACTATGCTAATGTTATTATTGGTAGGAATATGTTAATACGAGAGGTACTGGGATTGACACCCAGCCCCTTCACCAAAAAAATATTATTGGAAGATTCTACTCAGCACTGACGGAGATAGCACTACACAGAACGCACAGGATCGCAGGTCAACAGGGCAGCTCATACTCAGCCCCACAACAACAACTTTGTCGCCTTCATCCATTCGGCGTCATTTCAACGGCCGTGCCGAGTGGCATTTCCATACCCATGACAATATTACGTACGTTAAGAATACTCCTCCCACTACATGACATTCCCATAATGTTCTTTTTTTTTTCGAAGTATTTACAAGCAATAGCGTGGCTCTGTGCTGGAACACCTGCTTGCCCCGCAGAAGGCCAAGGTACTATTTTCACTCGATCGGAATATTTTGTATTTTATTTGCATCTTTTCCGATTTTCCGCTCACGGACAACGCTGATTTTTCGCTCACAACGAACAGCGCCGATGCCAACGCCGTAATTGCTGCGAAACTGGTTCTTTAGTTCCCGCTCTCACTTGTTAGCATTTAATGAGGAAATACTCACCTCCTCGTAGCGGAGAGCGTAATGTCTTCTGGCGAGAACCACGTTGATCTTCTTCTTTGCCACCCGGTCCGCCTTTACATGCGTGAAAAGGTCCCACCGTAGGCTCACCGTCAGGGCGAATGTGAACGATGTGTTCTTGATTGTGGCAATAAGCTCCACTGCGTCTTTCTGCGGACATGTTCCGAAGTAATTGTCATATTACCATAGGAAAACAATGACACGCTGTCCAGTGTGGCTTGTCCTTATTAATACCA
This sequence comes from Rhipicephalus appendiculatus, assembly GCA_030522465.1. Taxonomy (NCBI): domain Eukaryota; kingdom Metazoa; phylum Arthropoda; class Arachnida; order Ixodida; family Ixodidae; genus Rhipicephalus; species Rhipicephalus appendiculatus. Next base: position 901,089 of record JALIZH010020166.1, read on the forward strand.
GCACTCAAACCGCCGTACGTGCTCAACCGCATCGCCATCCTTGTCAGAGGTAAGTTAGAATTTATCGTTCTACGCGTTCAGACGTGCTGATGGTTCTTTGCTAAGCTGTATGTTGGTTAACCGTGTTTCATCTTGCTCACGTACCGTCTTGTTTCGGGCCCGCATAACAAACGCAACTAAAAAAACGGCACATTGTGGGAATCGATGTAATGCGAAGCAGCCAGCAAGAAGCAAATCATGCTGTACAAACATGCATGCCATGATTTACATGTTAGGACCTGTCATTTATGTTCGACATACAGTACCAATTTTGCAATACCAATTTTGGTGTACATCAAGCTAGCGATCTGGACGCAAGTGCCCCATGAGCGTGGCATGTAAATCACGTCCTTGTCATGCATGTCGTGATTTTCATGTTACCACCTGCCATTTATGTTCTTCACACAGTCACGTCGCGCAATACCCATTTTGATGTATACACCAAGCTAGCGAACTGGACGCAAGCGCACCATGAGCGTGGTATCTAAATCATGTTGTACAAGACATGTAGTTCATGATTTTCATTTTACGATCTGTCATTTACGTTTGTCATACAGACACGTCCCGCAATACCAAATTTAGTGTATATCATCGTGAACTTGGTTAACAGCGCAACACTAGAGACACGAACACAAGGCAGGAAGAAACGAACAACACGGCACTGACTCTCAACTGATTTTTATTAAAAATTGAATTGTGAAACATGTATATAGCAAGTGCAAAAACCCGTGACATGCGCAAGACACAAGGAAACATCCCGGCAGCGTCGTCATAAATATAGATATTCAAGATCGGCACAAATAATCAAATTCCTTCTCATGCAGAAAAACGGACGTTTCACTGATACAGGTTTTGTCTATAATCGATATGTTATAGGCCTCAACAATTTCTCTTGTCAATTGGTTCACGTGTATAAAAATGACGGTGGTTTTGTTAAGACACCCACATGATCTGCAATGATCCGGCAGATGAAGTCGCGCAACCCCTTAAAGTGAGGCAACGAAACGGTGTGTCAATGTTCGGTTGAGAGAGCATTAGCTATCACCGTTTTTCTTCAGACAAGGTCCTTGTCTCTTTTTTGCGCTGTTTTTACATCCCAAGCACGAACCACCAACTAGCCCAACTTTCGCTTCTAGTGCTGTGTTGTTCGTTTCCTCCTTCCTTGTGTTCGCGTCTCTAGTGTTGCGCTGTTAACCAAGTTCACGATGAATCCCAACCAACTTGACATCTTACTTTAGTGTATATCAAGCAAGCGAACTGACCGCGAGCACGCCATGAGCGTGGCATAGAAGTCATGTTGCACATGACATGTAATGATTTCCAAATTACTACTTGTCCTTTATGTTCGCCATACAGTCACGTCCCGTAATACCAAATTTGGTGTATATCAAGCTAGCGAAGCGGCCGCGAGCGTGCTATGGATGTGGCATGTAAGTCATGTTGCACATGACATGTCGTGATTTTCATATTACCACTTGTTATTTATGTTCCTCATACAGTCACGTCACGCAATACCAAATTTGGTGTATATCAAGCCAGCGAAACGGCCGCGAGTGTGCCATGAGCGGGCATGCAAGTCATGTTGCACATGACATATAATTTGCATGTTACCACCGGTGATTTATGTTGGCCATGCAGAAATGTCTCATCATACCAATTTTTGGATGTGTCAAGTTAAGGAAACGGCATGAGGAGCACCAAAGTCATGGCGTGTAAATGCCGTTCATGAAGAGTTAGTCATGATTTTTCATGATATGACCAGTCATTCATGTTCATCATATAGTCATGTTATGCCATACCAATTTTAGTATAAATCCCATTACGATACCGTCTGGAAAGCACAATGTCGTAGGCGGCTAGATAGATAGATAGATAGATAGATAGATAGATAGATAGATAGATAGATAGATAGATAGATAGATAGATAGATAGATAGATAGATAGATAGATAGATAGATAGATAGATAGATAGATAGATAGATAGATAGATAGATAGATAGATAGATAGATAGAAACGCTGAAAGTACCTGCAGTTCGCTAAGAAATGCTTCGCATTCAAAACTTTCGCGAGAGTACATGCGGCTTGCTGCGCTGCATCACAACATCCGCAGAAAGGCACCACCCTTGATTGCACCTTAGGACTGTTATCGTACTTGTTTGATTACACGATTTCTGTGACTATACTCGCTTGCTTAAAAAATAACAGAGTCGTAGAACGCATTTAAAAAGAAAATAGATTGTGACAGAGTTAAAATAGAGCAGCAATTTAAATTTCCCTGTACAATTACATATGCAGGAAAAAAGGATACGCCATTTAGGCACAATGCCAGAACACTGAAGAATGCTTGTTATCAACCGTGTCCAAAGAGAATAGTGCGGTTTAATGACAATGAGAATAATTACATGGGCGAACAAATACAGCCCATCTTTTACCATGGACTTATAAGCAGTAGTCTGCTTCGCGCGCATCATGTGGTACCGGCTGGCGTGAGACCGCAGTAATCGGAGAGCACTGGGTGAAGGCAACTACGGGCGCGGGAAGTCAATGTTAACGTATGGTATAGTTGCCTCAAAGTATGGTGAACAGGTTATAGACCCACCATTGTCGCTTCGTTGCTGGAGACAGTGCAGAGCGAGTCATACGAGGAGGACGGCTGGACCACTAGAGCCCTTTCGCTCGTGACGGTCAGGAGGATCACAAAGCGGAGATCGTCACTGCAATAACAATTTCAGGGGACTCTGTGCGTGTTACAAAGTGACATTACTGGGATTCCGCGTTGAAGAGGTACATGTATGACATAGAATACTGGCATGAAATCATGACCCACTCGGCCACCACGCATACATCCTCTAATGTACTAACGGCGAGCTATTTATATACGGCATTTACTTTTGGTGGTACGCACGTCTCAGAGGTGTTTTAGCGTGGCAGAAGCTTTTCTATCAACAGCGAGATGGAGAACAGGGCACGTCGACACCTGTGGGTGCGCTTTCCGTGTTTCCTCCCACCGCACGCACGGACATGGGAGTCTAAGGGCGTCCGCACTTTGGCTTTTCTTGCGGCATGGCTTACGTGTCGACCGGGAAGCGAAGCGAGGTTGTAGTGATGGTAAGGCGATACGAACACGGTCCGATTTCTCTATCGCGTTCTACTCTTGAAAGCGAAGCTATACACATATTCCATGCTTGTAAACTGCGGTATGCGCCGTCGACATACTGAGGGGCGCTGGTAGCGACGTCGGAGAGCCTCCCCGACGCGCTGTGCTCGGAGGCAGCTTTGCAGCTGCTGTGCCAGTTGTCACGCGATCATAGAGGGCGGTGGCGAGCTTTGGGCTGGGCGGAGCCCACGCGCCGCGACGTCGCCACAAGCGTCCCCCAGTATGTCGACGGCGCCTACCGCTGTTTACAAACATGGAATAGGTCTATACCGTCCTCCAAGCTTTTTTTGCATCCTTCATGAAGTTTGTTTGCTTTCCAAGTCGACCAGCGCGCGGGGGGGGGGGGGGGGGGGGACGCTATCCTAAAGGTAAAAAGGTGAAACAAGAACTTTTCATACTGTTCACCCTGCTTCAAACAATTTCGCCAAGGCCGTATGCACCTTAGCAAATGGTCGCTCATTGCCGCATTGTGGTAGAACGATTGGATGAATTTTCGCCACATTTGGCTGCATTTACTGAATTACGGCCCCGGAATATATGCATTTTTTTTTCTTCGTGCTCCCGGTACCTCAAGCGAAATATAGGGCTTGTCGACATCAACAATGATTTATCTTCAACAGTAAGCAGATCGTGTCTACTGTTATTTACGGTGAAATGTGTAGTTCAGGGCAGTGGTAGGGACACCATCCGAAAGAACACATTCGTACCGCTTATCTGCTGCGGACAATGCCTTCTACACATTTTTTTTTACAGCGACGCTTTCGTAGCACTCTGAAGCCCGGCTCAGAAAAAAAAACAGAGGGGTTTATTAATACTTCTAAGCCATTGTTCGAAATACTCCATCCTCTTTTAAGCAGACCCCGCGCTACTAGTTCATGTCCCAATGGGCGGTGCGCCAGAAGAAGAAATGTCTGCCACACTTTTATTAGGCTAGCGTGTAGAAACGGACTTGCGAAGTGCGCGTATTCAACCCGCAATGCCAGGCAGAATTGAAACAGAATGAAATCGACCCGCACTTCATATGCCGTTAGCTACAGCAAACAAACACACCACGTCCAACGCTTGGCGGCGCCGACGTCAGTCTAAGCGGGTCGAGGCCACGCGGCGGAGCGTTCGAGCTAAGCGTGCTGACTGCTGTACTGTAGCGTCATGTGGTGAAAAACTCGACAGGGTAGTGCGGGCAGCGGGAACGCATCCGTGTTTTCGGTCTTGCACGCATAAACTTCATCTGCCCTACGGGCTTCAGTGAAAGAGCTCAGTGTCACTCATAACATCATACTGCTCACCCGCTGGTGGTATTGAGGCCTTCCAGGAGTGCTCGATATGACCTCGTTCTTGAGGCCAGGTTGAATACTCTAAACATGAAGTAATTGGCAACATCGTTTTCGTCAACGCCAGCTGCTTTCATGACTTTGGTGAGCCCCTGCGTGGTGTGATAGACGGGATGAGCGTCATGCAGTCGTAGGAAATTAATAATAATTGGGGTTTTACGTCCCAGAACCACAGTACGATCACGAAAAACGACATAGTGGAGGGCTTCGGAAATTTCGACCACCTGGGGGTTCTTTAACGCGCACCTAAATCTAAGTACGTGGGCCTGAGCATTTTGCTTCCATCTAAATGTGGCCACCGTGGCTAGGATTCGATCCCGCTACCTTGAGGTCAGCAGTCGAGCCAACCACCATAACCACCAAACCACCGCGGCGGGTAGTCACAAGATCCGCCTCAGTATATACAGGGTGGGCGGAAAGTAACTCCCTATAATGAATTGTTCACAACTTTCGTAACACCGAGTCAATGTTAACGAAAAAGGTCATTTTGTTCCTTACAGTCGAAGAATTGTTATACATTCCTGGATTTCTGTGCAAGAATGACCATTAGCCACCTATTTTTTTGACAACGATAGGATGTATTTATTCCGGCACACTCGTGCAGATATTAATGTGGTGCATTCGCAAAAACTCACTGAATCCGCTACTCTAATTCATGAGCACACTTTTCGTATTGGGCAATAAACTCTAGCCCATCCCAAGGAACAGGACGTTTGGCGTCATGACTCCTTGCAGGCCACTTTAGAGGACCAAGAGGCCTCAACCAGCCACCCTGGAATATATTCCGAATAATCTGTGGACCCACAATTTTTGTTGAGGTCATGTTTCTTAGATGTCTAACGAATTCTCCGAGAGCTAAAAAATTAGATGTCTCACGAATTCTCCGAGAGCTAACCAACAAAATGCTCTTTTTTTCATTAAAAATAGCCAAATTATTTAAAAGTAAACAGTTCTTAATTGGCAGTTACTTTCCGCTACGTGACGTGCTACGTGACGCCAACAGGTAAAAAACTCGCCGTAATGACTACTGGCGGCGCTGACTGGCGCTTCCACGTTTAAAAGCACATATACACCCTATAAAGTGGACAGAGGGATGAGCGCCACCGTAGCTCAGTGGTAGAGTATCGGACGCGTTATTCGAAGGTCGCAGGTTCGCTCCCTGCCGGCGGCAAGTTATCTTTTCGTCCACTTTTCTTCACATAACAATTGCTTCTAATGACATCCGGTATACTTTCCTTGGCATCATTGTCTGTTAATTCTCATTAATATTGTGTCTAGAAAAGAAAACGAGCCCTTAAATTTAAACTCCTTTCATTCCGCCCTCGTGGCAGATAAAACCGTATACAAGTACTCTTTGAATAATTTACTGAACCCCATATATATTCATGTCGGTGAGGCTGCAGTTTCAACGCACAGCCATCGTTCATCGAAGAATTTCAGTAAGCAGGAATAGCGCAGTACATGCATTATTACAACATTTCATTGGCCGCAGGGCACACAGTAAGTGTCATGTTTCTTTAAGGATTAAAATCTGCGGAGGAGCGATCCACGGTTGCGCAGAGGTTGCCACTTAGGGATACAACTTTTAGTTTGTCCCGCAAGAGCTCTTTCGACCATTCAAGGGACGCTAGGGCAAATGACATTTTATGTCAGAGGGGTGGTAACTCAATAATTGTATTATACAACGCAGCGCTTTGGTAATCGAGAAACTAAGGTACATGTAAGACACAATTTGTTCCAGTAGCGGGACAATTGTGAAGCAAGCCGCGATGACGTAGTGGGTACCTCAGTATATTTAATAACAAATACTGAAACTACGTATGATAAAAAGAGAAATTTTTTTAGTGGATCACAAGCCGGAATGATGTTTTGATTCGTGGAAGAAAGAACTTCATGACGTTACTCTTGAGAACAACGAGTCTGGTTGAAAAGTTCCGTTTTTCTCGGCCGGAGCTGTGCTCCGCTGGTACGCAGTGTCGGCTGTCGGGCGGTGAAGGGCAGGCATAGCGAATGCTACGTCAAAAGGCCGTTCTCAGAGGCGGGTGGTTTTAATTGTGCCACTGGTATGTGGACGACTAAAACATGATTTTTAAAGACGATAGTCTTTCTTGGGATACCTAAACGCAAAAATTTTGGTCTGGCTGTCCGTGTGTCTGTCTGTCCGTTACCCGATTCAGCTACACGGCCAAAGTTTAACTAATTTCTGAACGCCCAGCCATATTGAACTGCTGTTTTCATTCATACTTGTGAACATATTCGATCAAAAAGCAAATACTACGCATACCTGAGGCGCAACATTAATATGTAAGTATCAGGTCATGTGTTCCTTTATTAGAAAATACACAGATACGTAATTCTAAAGACCCTAGTGCCTTTTAGGCTGTGCTGAAAATGCGAAGCTGTGCATGAACTGCAAGGCTTCGCACGAAAAAGCGCTTTGCCGACAATAAAGTCCAGCCGCTGGCAGTGGCCCTTGGTTCAGCACAAGCTCATGTTTTAAATGCGAATGCATTTCATAGTCGGGCTATGTCAGGCATCCCGCGTTGTCCGGCGGTGGCGTCCGCGGGGAGGAGGATAGGTTGAGGAGGTGTCCGCGCGCCGGCAGGTGTTATCTCTCCGCTCTCACTCCCTCTCCCATAGCAACAGCTGCGGGCGCGCGCGCTTATCCTCGCCCCTAGCAAAGTGGAGAGGAGGAGCACGCTCTGGCGCGTGAGGGCGCTCGCATCGCGGGAGCTCAGCGGAGCTCCCGCGATAAAAAAAAAGAAAAAAAACAGGCGCTGCGCCGTGCTCCCGACCGGGCTGCAGAAATTAGGCGCCTTTTCCTTCTTCGAACCACAACCACCATATATAAATGGAGTGAAGCGCGCGCGAAATGCATTCACATTTCCTCACGATTCCCTTCGGGGAGGTGGGGGGCATTTTTTTTCGATTGCGTCCATATCTCGCGCAGCGCCGCCTCTATTTTATCAATGCCAGCCAGATGCGGCCAATTCAACGTAGAGTAGGCGCTGTCTGAGGCAAGGCAAAACATAGGAGTACGGCCGGCACAAGACTATCGTCTTTCGACGACATTTGCAGCGAAGCACGCAGATACGCGGCCAATTTTTTAAGAAGTAATCATTTCCATGACATTCAACGACCACTGCAAGGTTTCTGGAATGCTATCTCAAAAATCCAGGCTGACCTAATGTTTGACTTTAGTGTCCCTTTGAATTTGATGTCACTTTCTGCACGCTTTTTGCAGTGAATTTTGTTACGTTGGGCCCTCTTCCCAGCTTTTTTCTTGCTCCATATATTAGACAGCAAGAATACACCTGGTAAACTTAGCGTACACTATCAGGAAAAAAAAAGTCGTTTGAGTCTTTTTGTTTGTCCGGACTTGCCGCGCTATGACTCCGTCTAAGGAGACATGTGAACTTTCTTTGGAGATCCAATATACTCCCTTTGGAGGGCCGTGGAACTCAAAAGAGAGTTAACGTGATTCTTTAAAAATAGTAATATGCGAGGGAAGTCAGGACTCAGGACTGACCAAAAAAAATTAACACGTACTTTTTTTAAAGGTAAACATATCTGACAGAGATCTGTCTGGCTGGTTAAAAGTATACGAGCAAACAGACTCTCCAGCCGCGTTCAGTTTTAGTTTTTTTTTAATATTAAAGACTGCCCCTACGTTTCGAGACCCAGTCACCCCCCTGAAGGAGAGACCTAATGGGTCTCGGAACGTGGGGCCAGTCTTTAATATAAAAAACTAAAGACTAAACGTGGCTGGAGAGCTTGATTACTCACATACTCTTTTTGCCCAGAGCGCAGGCATTGCACTAATTCACATTTTATAAGAGGCAATTCTTAAAAGGTAAAGCGGGGAATGCGTACACACCGCAGTACAAAAAAGTCTCGATCTCGGAAAAGTCGATTTCATCGTGAGTACTTACCCTGTATAAGAGTTTGAGGCGTCTAGCGTTCTCTCTGATTATGTCGGGGCTGTACAACGACGCGTTTAGCCAGTTCACCTCGCCGAAGAATCCAAAGCCGTGCAGCTGAATTGTTTGCCGGACCTCGTGAGCAATGTTGCCAAGCAGGAATAGGTTCACCGCCGATTGAAACAGCAGCACGTCATTGTTTAGGTCGATGCTCAGCATGTACTTGGAGAGGTTGCCTCCGCGTTCTATAAACGACCACGCAGCCGCTGCGAAAGCCATGAGTAAAAGCTATATCTGCACTGCGGTTTCTGTCGTGATTGTGGACAAATTATAGTCGGATACAACTTAAGAGGTCCGGAGAGGGCCCGCCCTGACGACCGAAGCGCAGCAGCCGTTCGCCTCCGCGACTAAAGTAGTGCCGCTTATGCACACGACAGTGTTTTCCGAAAGCAGGGGTCACCGGCAGTCCGGCTTATGACGTCACTCTGCAGCGCGAGCCCATTGGCGCAGGCTTCTGCGCATTCGCCTTTAGTGAGGAAATGCCGCGGACTTCCGAAGTTGTATCGGACTATAGTAAACTCTATAACGTGGCCTCTAATACATGCGCGCCACCGGTATTGCAGGCCAGACACTTAAGAAACGTATTCAGTCAAAGAAACAAATCCTCACAAAAAGTGACCGACATAACGGGTGACCCGACGACGCATGTGGCTTCTGCTGCCGTAGTATCCTTATCAAGTGTTTTATGGCGAGATGAGAAGTGTTACTTGCGCTTGCGCATTTTCAAATGCGATCCCGTTAAAGCACATATTTTGAACTTATAGCCTATCTTGCATGACATAGGCGCTATTTTAATACGTATACGTTTTACGCGCTTTACTGTCAATGTTTCTTATACAAATGAACCCTCGTTATAGCAAGCAACGATATAGCGAAATGTTGGTTATAGCGAATTAAACAGGAAGTTTGGGCTGGTCGCGCTTCATCATAGAGCCTTAAGAATGTTTGAATCTGTTATGAATTTGAATCTAGTGGACAAAGACGGGATTCGGGATTTCCTTATATAGTACTGCGTGTGCTACAAAATTTGGTAGCCCCAGACAACAGCGAAGTCCTTGGCGTTGAAGTAAAACTAGCGGACGTAACTTCCATGCTGGAGCGCCAGAAAATAAGGGCACATCCAAACTCCAGTATAGGGCGTATATACACTCGGTAAATCGTTATCAATGTGCCTGTGCGCATGCCCCATCGATTATTGCTAATCCTTCTGAGTATGCCCATCGCACGTGACGCTTTGGACGCTGTATGTTGAATATGCATACGCCAGTTAAGCTTTTCATCATAAACAATTCCGAGGTACTTGAGTGTTTGCTCTTAGGGGATGTCTATTTGGTGGAATGAGAGGGTTATATTTATAGGGTCTTGCGGCGCCAACGCGGAAATCCTAACGCGCGCGAGCACCGCGCCATTTCCTATCGGACGTTGTTAAACCTTACTGCGGTTAATCCGCGATACGCGCGTGTGCCATGAGGCGCAAACAACTTTGCAGGCAGTAATAGCACCGTCACAAATAAAGAAAAAAAATACTAAGAAAAATAGAAATAGAAATAAAATAAGTTCGTCAAACATACGATTGCTAAAGTTTGTTCGAAGCGTCGGAACAGCGTTTGGAAAATTTGCTGTGAAACGTGCTCGCAGTGTTTTGCTTTCTGCACAGAGTGCGTCTTCTAAAGTGGGACTAAAGCTCTTTGCGCAATAGTATCCATAGCAAAAGCGTCGGTTTGTTAAAACGCTGCACTTACGATCGTAGGTTTTGGACCTCGAGTGTGGAACATCGAGCACAGTGTAGTCGCAAAGACCCGGACGGGGCAAGACACTGGCGGCGATTCTCGCTCTTTCGATGGGGTTCGAAACATAGTACGGGGACATCATGTGGCACACCAAGGGCGGATTCTCTGTGCACAGAAAGAAACAATGGCAGTTTTTCCAGCAGTGCCGAAGTAATTAAGGTGATAGCAACCAATTGCAATGTTACATGATTAATTAGAACTATCAGACAAGAAAGCCAAGAAAATTATAGGGAGTGTTATTTGTAGTAATTATAAGGTAAAGCTGAAGAAAGTAAAGTGAACGAAAAGATAAGTTGCCGCTGGCAAGGACAGAACCTTCGACTTTCGTTATGACGCGTCCGATGCTCTACCAACTGAGCTAGAGCGGCGGTCATCCCCCCGTCCACTTTGTGGGGCATATATGAGCATTTAAACGTGGGCGTGTTAGTCAATGCCGCTAGTAGCCATGACAGCGAGAGTGGAACATTTTTTTTTGTCGGCTGGCATCAGGAAGCACGTGATCTTATTACAAGCTGGCAGATGACCAATAAACCCTCGCATACTACCTCAAGACATCCGGTCTGCCAGAAAGAGACCCTCGCTATGAATTAACGAAAGAAGGGTAACATTAAGCGCTAGTTTTTTTTTACTGACACGACATTTAGAACTAACAGACAAGAAAGCCAAGGAAGGTGTAGGTGATGTCACCGTCATGGCTACTAGCGGCGCCTACTAACACTCCCACGTTTAAATGCACATATATACCCCATAATGTGCACAAGGCGATGACCACCGCTGTCGCTTAGTTGGAGAGCGTCGGAAGTGTTATTCAAAGGTCGCAGGTTCGGTCCGTGCCAGCGGCAAGTTATCTTTTCGTCTACTTTAATTTCTTCAGATTTGCATCATAATTACTGCAAATAACATCCCCTATATTTTACTTGGCATCATTGTCTGTTAGTTCGTATTAATATTGTGTCTAACAAAGAAAACTAAATTTACGCTGCTTTCGTTCAATGTTACATGATGTAAGACTAGCACCTACTCCTTTAGTAGACGTGGCAGCTGGAGTGAGTGCGTGCAGTCCACTGCTTCAGTGCGAACTTTCGCGATGAGAGTACGACACGCACAAATTTATGATCCATCTGCTGACCACCTTCTAAAGATACGGCGAGCGCGACCGCGGGCGACCACGTCCGGTCAGGCAAATGACGCAGTTCCTGTTGAAGCTACGCAGCCACATCTCTGGCTCCATCTCCATGCCCTTTTCGCGCGACGGATGACGGCCTGCGCGTTTCCTCTCTGCTTGGCAGCGATCGCTGGCAGCCTGCCCACGCTTTCACCCGCACACAGAACAATCGCCGCGTGGGGCGATGTTATTGATTCAAAGTTTATATGGAACATCACGGCGACGGCAGAGTGTCCATATAGTTGCTATCACAATGAAATCGGAAATGCAGTGGACGAGGGCGTTGAGGTCACTTCGCTTGCAAGTGGTCTCGACTCAGTAGAGCAATCACTGGTTGTTAGGGAAGCGCAATGCGCGGATGACGGGATATGCGCGATACCTCTAATGTCTAAATAATAGTAAATTAATAATACTTTCAAACGTAATATCAAATAATCCCATCGTGTGGGCACAGCTATTCTGTATGATAACGATGTTAATAGAAACGCTTAGGGCACGTCTACGAACATACCGTGCAATACCGAGAGATAACTCTAATGCATGCAGGCAAATCCGCGTGTGAAGAGGCTACATCCGTAGGGTTGGAAGTAATATTACGTCCGTAGGATTACGTCCAACTTTCGGACGTAAGGGTTACGTTCATTAAGGTCACGTCCACTAGCTTGAAAAGTAACTGTACGTATGTAGAAGTGTGTTAGGCCCTACTACCGACGTTAGGGTTCCCTGCTGTCAACCCAGATATATCGTAAAAATTAAAAGAGGGAGACTGAAAGGAAGAGTAAGGATGACAAGGCGAATTTTACAGCGATAGGTCCTCCTGTCAAAACTTCGGCTAGCCTGTCTGAGGCACTTTTTTTCTGTTCGTTTAACCTATCCCACTGTAAGTCTAACAGATATTTTTAAAAACTGCGCAGTAAGGCGGGGCGCAAATGAAGAAGGAGGACAGACGACTGCGGTCACACACCTGATTTATCGAAAGCGTAGCCTCTAATCTGGAGACAGTGAATGAACAGTTGTTTTGAATACTGCTTACTGTTGGGAAATAGAGGACCCAGCGTTGTCTTTGCGGTGGTTGGAGGGGTCACAGGCGTTGGCGTCGTTGGACCTGGTTTCATGAAAAAAAGAGCGCAAGAGAGAGAAGGAAGAGTTTGCGCCCGACCGGCATTCTCAACTGACCGCCGTGTGAACAAAATGGATGGTACCAGCGGCCGTGATGGTACATTGTGCGCGAACAACCTTTAGGCTTCACTGCTTCCGACGCGTTAACTAAATGGCGTGAACGCTTCCAGGCCACCTGCTCTGGCTGTAGTATATACGGTAATGTGTTTCAGCTAAAGCTAAGTACAATTGTCTAGAGTCGAACTTATCACGAACTTATCCCGAAGAACATACCTTGTCAAAATTACCACGAAGAAGGTAACGAGGTGGCTGCTTGGTCTGGTTGGCACGACAAAACTTGAAAAGAAAAAACCTTTTTTTAGTGCGCAGAATGCTTGAAGAAAAAAGAGGACAAAATAGGACAGAGCACACTGTCCTGTCTTGTCCTCTCTTTTCTTCAAGCATTCTGCACACTGAAAAAATGCGGGAAGTTCGCACTAAGTTGTGCAAAGCTTGGCACGGTGAAGCTGGTTGATCCTAAGCTCGTCGTGCTTCAGCTCGGAAATCTCAACGCCGATGGCGATTGAATCAAGTGTGCTTGGCCGAATAAGCGGCAGCCAAGAGACCACGACGGGCGGATCCGGAATACGCACAAAGTTTGCCATTCTGATAGTGTTGAAATCGCTGTACCTGAGCCAAGGTGCAACAGATGGTGGCGGTTGCTATGGCGACGGCTAGGTGGCGGCTGCTCCTTGACGCGGCGGTGGCTTGGCTATTTTTAGCACAGGTGGCGCGCGACACACCCGCGCGCCACCTGTGCTATAAATATGCGGCTGCCATGGCAATGGCACAGTAGGGGTTTCTTGTTAACAGACGTCTTACTGCCATCTTTAACAAGTTCGCTTATAAGAAGGTTTTTCTTGTCAAGTAGTTTATAACGAAGAACATAGTGTTTGCTTTTGCAATCACTACCTCACTTTACACAAACCCAAGTAGCCATTCTCGACGAGTGGGTAATGTACGCCTGCGTCAATAATATCTCTAAGAAAACTCTACAGGAAACAAGCGCACACGCGCACGTATATACGTACCTACGCGTGGACTAACACACACGTGGAAGTGGATAAGTGAAGGACCACAAAACGAATACAAAAGAAGGGTCAGTCAACACCCCTCACTTTAAAGTGTCTGTAGACTTCTTTCGTACCGAGTTGAAAAAAAGACAAATGTAGATAAGAATGAAAACATTGTTTAGCAAGCCTTCGAAGTAGTTAATTAGGTTAAGCTTCCAGAGGAAAGTAAGCCGATATTTCTCGTACTTACGTGGAAAAGGAAACCTTGCTGGCGAGAGAGCAAACGAGGAAGATATATTTATGTGCAAATGGATCAGTTTCGGTTAGAACTGTTACTCCAATAAGCAAATGCTCTAAAATTGACGTTAACTAGTTCTATAGCTCGACCACCTCGTAAGGCAGGTGCAAAGCTAACAAGCTTTCACGTTTCAACGAGCAGTATAGATAAGCCTGAATCAAGCAACGCGCAAGCAACATCGGTTCACAAATAGAGCATGTTTCCGTGCATGCCAAACTCGTTGGCATGCTGCGAAACGTGCATAATGACGCGAAATAGTTCATAATAAGCGGACGGTAGAGGATACTATGCAATCGAATCCCTTGCAAAGATACACTCATGACGAAAAAAGCTCAATTTACAAATCCACTGTTTCGCAAAGCCTAATGTCAATACTTACCAAACCTTGACATATTGTACTAATGTCCCACTTGTAACTGAGTAATCGCTGGCAGCGAAATGGTGTGAATGGTCCTCACGGCGAAGGCGGCGAGGAGCGCAAGGAGCAATGTCACAACTTTCCAGCCTTGATTAATGTGCACATTATTTCAAGCGTACAGCATTGACAAATGCAGTTGCTTTCGCGATTACGCGCTTCTTGCAATGAGCTCGAGGTTTTGTGCCAGCCGCAAGCTGCAGCTAAGCGCAGCGCAATTCAGATGCAGCAAAGCGTAGGAGAACTTCCTCGTGTCGCAAAGGCATACCGAAGCATAACATTACCAAACAGAGTGCGCAGCACACTTCGCATCCATGTAAACGCGGCTACTCAGGGATGCTGACGATAAGAAGACTCACACGAAGAATACAAGTCTTGAGGAAACAAAACGCCTTACCGTCGATACCTCACCACCCGTAGGATTCGCAGCAGCTCTTCGAAGGTTCCAGACTCACCCATCGGAGTGGCCCTAGCATCTGTACTATACGCCGTTCCGGCATCCACTCAGTAGGGCTGCCAGCCACCCGGAAGAGGCCAAAGACCGCCATCCGCGGTAACTGCAAAAAACCAACGAGAGAAGGCTGAAGAAAAACATAACACTTGGAGCAGTATGGGTTCCTTCTTCTTTCGGAAATGGTTCGACATTCATTCAGGAACTGGCTCCACCGGGGGGCGCTTGGAGCTGCAGGTGTGGGTGGTGACGGTGAACCACGTACCCGCTGAGGCACATCGGTCAAGTATCGGTGGGCAAGAGCGAGATGATGATCATCAAGCCAGCGCAGGGGAGCCGTTTACACGGTGCTTAAGCAATAGGGCTGTTGCTACCGACGAGAATCATTTAGGCTTCCAACAAGCGACATTG
Organism: Rhipicephalus appendiculatus; assembly: GCA_030522465.1. Classification (NCBI taxonomy): domain Eukaryota; kingdom Metazoa; phylum Arthropoda; class Arachnida; order Ixodida; family Ixodidae; genus Rhipicephalus; species Rhipicephalus appendiculatus. Next base: position 916,298 of record JALIZH010020166.1, read on the forward strand.
TACCAACCCCCAGGATCCGTTTTCGCTATATAAACAGGGGGGGGGGGGGACTGACGTGTGCGTTATTGATGATGATGATGACGATGATGATGTCCCCAATGTGGTGGCGCCTAGCCACGAAGGGGCATAGGCCAAGAACCTGGGTGGCAGGATCTTTAAGGTAAAGACGTATGAAGGTAAAAACAAACGCTAAATTTAGATTTTAGAAAAGAAAATAACTGTTACTTTAGAAAAATAAACATAGCTAATAAACGAAAATGCTAAGCAAGCAAAGCGGTCAGACTATGAGATGGGATTTGCGACAGATATATTGACGGGTTTGGAAACAATAATATGAAAAAATTCGGCATATACCACGTACCACGGGAATCAATGTTATGCGAAGCACGCGGAGGGAAGTGGACTGTGGTGTAATTTTTAAGGGCGAAGCTCCTTAGGGTGTGGGTCTGTCCCTCCTCTGTAGTCGTAGTAGTAGCAGGTAGGTAGGTAGGTAGGTAGGTAGGTAGGTAGGTAGGTAGGTAGGTAGGTAGGTAGGTAGGTAGGTAGGTAGGTAGGTAGCCACGTGTAGTGGAATGTACCCACTCCACGTGATAAAGATGACGATGACGCAGTATAGTGGAATGTACCCACTACACGTGATAACGATGAAGTATAAGCGCGTTCCATTATAGTGGAATGTACCCACTACACGTGATAAAGATGACGATGACGCAGTATAGTGGAATGTACCCACTACACGTGATAACGATGAAGTATAAGTGCGTTCCAGTATAGTGGATTGTACCCACTACACTGTGGTAACTCCTTCACTTTAACGAATTGACCTGAGGTTTTTATATTGCTACATGCATAATGCCAGCCCCTGAACCAAGCCGCGTGTGCGCCCGACGAAGAGAAAGAAGATCGTTGGCTGCTCGCTCTCTGAGCTGAACTGAATATGTAAACAGGGTCTCCATTCCTAAAAAGCCCTTATGTAAGAACTGGCCATTAGATTACATGTTAGCCAATTGTGCAGAACGTATGAGTAATGAGGCCGGTCGCGGGTCGAAGAACACTTACAAACAGATAACTTTTTGCGAAAAGATTACCGTGTTAGACTATTTTTATCATTTCTTATTCTGGGTGTGCAACCCGACGTTATTTCTGGCATAAAACTCCGATAGACTGACCGCTTGCTCATTAAGCCTTTTCATTTATTAAACATTTCATAAAAAAAAATTCAGATTGGTTTAGTTTCAGACCATTATTGTAAGCCTCCTGCCGCCCGGTTCTTGGCCCATCCCCCTTTGTGGGTGAGCGCCATTCATACGAGGACATCATCATCATCATCAACCGGTCAGCTGTGCGACCGCCGTTGAATATATATCTTGTGACTAGACTACAGTGCAAGCGACTCGTCACTCCCGTAACATCTTTGGTGGAGGTGGAACGTTCCCCGTCCTCGCCACGAAGCTACGCAGTGGCCGCATCGTCCATCTTCCTGCCATGTCTTCCCCATCCAACCCGTCCCCATCTCCATCTGCAGCGCCAGCGCCAACGTATGTCGCGCTGCCCCCACCTTCGTGATCCCGGGACATTCTCTGCCCAGCGTGGCCTTGACGTGGACTATTGGCTTAGCATGTATGAACGTGTTAGCCAAACTCACCGGTGGGACCCTACCATGATGCTCGCGAATGTGATCTTCTACTTGGGAGGAACCCCGCGGGTATGGTACGATACCCATGAGACGGAGCTCACCAGCTGGGATACTTTCAAGGAGAAGCTGCGTGACATATTTGGGGATCCGACTGGTCGTCAAATGGCTGCACGTAAGGAGCTCTCAACCCGTGTCCAGTCGCCAACTGAATCGTATGTGTCATACATACAGGAAGTGCTCGCTCTGTGCTGAAAAGTGGACGAGGCAATGTCTGAGGTTGACAAGGTGGGTCACATCCTCAAGGGGATCGCAGACGACGCCTTCAATTTGCTCGTGTATACCAATGTCTCGACCATCGACCTCATCATAAAAGAGTGCCGCCGCTTCGAAATGGCCAAAAACCGCCGCATTGTACCTCAGTTTTCCCGGCTACCAAACACGGCGGTCACGTCAACCTGTACCGATATCGGCGCCACGCCACCCTTTGAGGAGAATGTGACGCGTATCGTTCGGCGGGAGCTTGAAGCGGCAAGTCCAGCGCCATTCCACCCAACTCCAATTGACCATACCGCTGTCCAGGCGCCTCCTACGGTCTCGGTTATTCAGGCCGTCGTGCGGCAAGAAATCGCGAACCTCGGTTTGCCTGTCGCCTGCTCCGTCTCTCGACCCGACTACCGACCGCCGCCAACATATGCATCCCGCAATGACCCGTATTTTCCCCCAAGACCTCGCAACCCAACGGAATGGCGAACTCCCGACGACAAACCCATCTGCTTTCGCTGCCACCGGATTGGTCATGTGTCCCGCCACTGTCGCACCACTTGGACGGCCCCGTACTGGAGTCAGTTTTCGTCGCTTACTCGCCCGTACGCTGAGCCTCGACCGTATTCGCCCAGCCGTCCGTACTATCCTTCTGACGCACCTAACAGCCACGCTGAGCCTCGACCGTATTCGCCCAGCCGTCCGTACCCTCCTTCTGACGCACCTAACAGCCGCCCTTCTGCTCGTTCACCGTCGCCTCAACGCCGTCGTTCCCCGTCGCCGCAACCACGCCGCTATTCCTCGCCGCCCAACTACACCTCGTCCCAGACGGAAAACTAGGGCGTGCAGCTCCTGGAGGTAGTGCTGCATCGTTTTCGTCTGACCCAAATCCTCCGTTGACGCTCCCTACGAACACGAACTTGATTGACGTACATGTGGACGGTATTTCTTTGACGGCATTGGTCGATACTGGCGCTCAGGTGTCCATAATCAGTGCTCATCTCTGTCGCCGACTCAAAAAAGTGCTCACACCTGCTACAACGAAAGCCGTACGCGTCGCCGATGGCGGAACTGTTGCCGTCACCGGAATGTGTACCGCCCGAATAACCATTGCCGGCCGCCACATTCCCGTGCTATTTACGGTGCTCAGCAATTGCCCTCACGACCTCATCTTGGGGATGGACTTCCTATCGACGCACTCCGCCCTAATCGACTGCTCAGCTGGTACCCTCTGCTTGGATCTTCCTCTTCAGCCTGATGCTCGCCCCGAACTTCAGAACAGCCTCTGCACCACAGACTTCATCCGCATGCCGCCTAAAGCCCTCACATTCGTTGAATTGGCAACAACTTCACCCGTGCTTGACGGTGACTACGTCGTTGCGCCTATTCCGGATGTCCTTCTCGCGCGCGGCATCACTGTACCGCACTGCGTCGTAACCGTAGCCGCTAACCGGATATGTCTCCCCGTTATAAATTTCGGCTTCGCGAGGCAAGTATTACCTCAAGGTATCTCGGTTGCCACGCTGCGTTCCTTATCAGACGACCACGTCACCATTTTCGCAGCAGACATGTGCACAGATCTTCCTTGTCACCCACCGGATACTACATGCCTCGACATGGCGTTACGCTCCATGATCGCCCCGGACCTCAAGCCCGAGCAATCTGCCGCCCTAAGCCACCTTTTGGCTTCCTACCGCGACATCTTCGACGTCGACGATCGACCACTCGGTCAGACTTCCCTGGTGAAGCACCGCATCAACACAGGTGATGCTCTTCCCATTCACCGCCGACCGTATCGGGTATCTGCGTCGGAGCGCAAGGTTATTCAAAAAGAAGTGAACAAGATGCTCGCCAAAGGCATTATTGAGCCCTCATCAAGCCCCTGGGCGTCGCCCGTCGTCCTTGTTAAAAAGAAAGATAACACGTGGCGTTTCTGCGTTGATTACCGTCATCTAAATCGCATTACGAAAAAGGACGTTTACCCTTTGCCTCGAATTGATGACGCTCTTGATTGTTTACACGGTGCACAATACTTTTCATCAATCGACCTTCGCTCCGGCTATTGGCAGATTGCTGTGGACGAGAAAGACCAAGAAAAGACTGCGTTCGTCACCCCGGATGGCCTGTACCAATTCAAGGTTATGCCATTCGGTCTCTGCAACGCCCCAGCCACGTTCGAGCGCATGATGGACTCTCTGCTACAAGGGTTCAAATGGTCAACATGCCTGTGTTACCTAGACGACGTCCTCGTATTTTCGCCTACATTTGAGAGCCACCTTCAGCGTCTGTCGGCTATTCTCGACGTCTTCCGCACCGCTGGGCTCCAACTGAACTCGTCGAAATGCCACTTCGGCCGCCGACAGGTTACAGTGTTGGGTCACCTTGTCGATGCTTCAGGTGTGCGGCCAGACCCGGAGAAAATACGTGCAGTCACGAGCTTTCCTGTACCCCAGTCAGTCAAGGACGTCCGGAGTTTTGTGGGACTCTGTTCCTACTTCAGACGGTTTGTGAAGGATTTTGCAGCCATCGCTCGACCACTTACTGAGCTTCTGAAGAAAGACGTGCCATTTACGTGGGGTTCCACTCAAGCGGCCGCTTTTTCTCATCTCATCACGATTTTGACGACGCCGCCTATATTAGCCCACTTCGACCCATCCGCTCCGACACAGGTCCGAACCGATGCCAGTGGTCACGGGATTGGAGCCGTCCTCGCCCAACGCCATCAGGGACACGACCGCGTTATCGCTTACGCTAGCCGCCTCCTCACACCTGCAGAGCGCAACTATTCAATTACAGAGCGTGAATGCCTTGCTCTCGTCTGGGCAGTCTCCAAATTCCGCCCATATTTATATGGCACGCACTTCTCTGTAATCACGGACCACCATGCGCTCTGCTGGCTTTCATCGCTGAAAGATCCTACTGGCCGGCTTGGTCGCTGGGCTCTGCGACTACAAGAATACAGCTTTGCAGTGATGTACAAGTCTGGACGCCTACATCAGGACGCCGACTGCCTATCTCGCTATCCGGTCGGTGGATCGAGCACCAGCCCCGACACCGACGTTTGCGTCCTCTCCGTTTCCCAGCTGACCCACATCGCGGACGAGCAACGCCGTGATGCCTCCCTGCGTGCTATCATCGAACGCCTCGAATCATCATCTTCGGACCGGTCTCATCGCTCGTTCGTACTCCAAGCTGGTGCCCTATACCGCCACAATTTTCACCCGGACGGACCAGCCCTGCTGCTCGTTATACCAAAACACCTCCGCTCGACCGTTCTCCGCGAACTTCACGATGTTCCAACTGCCGGTCACCTCGGTGTGTCGCGCACATACGACCGGATCCGTCGACGCTTCTTTTGGCCAGGGCTTGCGCGCTCCGTCAGGCGATACGTTGCGGCGTGTGAAAAATGTCAGCGACGCAAAACACCATCGACGCTTCCCGCTGGGTGCCTTCAGCCACTCGACATTCCGTCCGAACCATTTTTCCGCGTTGGCTTAGACTTACTTGGCCCTTTTCCCCTGTCTTCCTCTGGCAACAGGTGGATAGCTGTGGCCACAGACTACACCACGCGCTACGCCATCACACGAGCTCTTCCAACAAGCTGCTCCACAGATGTCGCCGATTTTCTCCTACATGACGTGATCTTGCAACATGGGGCTCCACGCCAGCTGCTTACGGACCGTGGCCGCACTTTTCTATCGAGGGTCATAGCGGACATCCAGCAGTCATGTGCAACGAGGCACAAGTTCACTACGTCGTACCATCCGCAGACAAATGGCCTCACCGAGCGTCTGAACCGAACACTTACGGACATGCTTGCGAAGTATGTTTCGTCGGACCACTCGGACTGGGACCTTGCTCTACCGTACGTGACATTTGCCTACAATTCTTCGCGCCATGACACTGCCGGTTACTCCCCTTTTTTCCTGTTGTTCGGCCGAGAACCAACATTGCCCCTTGATACCGTCATTCAGGTTCCAGCAGCACCGACCAGCGAATATGCCCTTGACGCTATTACCCGGGCTGCCAATGCGCGGGAAACAGCACGTACTCGCCTTCTGACCTCCCAAGCGAACCAACGACGTTTGTATGATCAGCGACACAGGGACGTGAACTTTTCGCCCGGTTCTTTGGTTCTGCTGTGGTCTCCGACGCGTAGCGTTGGCCTGTCGGAAAAACTGCTCTCTCGGTACACAGGACCATATCGAGTGCTTCGTGCGGTGACTCCCGTAACATACGAAATCGCTCCTGTCACCTCGTCGTCTCCATCCTCCCCGCAAGCAAGCGATATCGTACACGTAGCACGATTGAAGCCATACAACTCTCCCAGTGATGTCGACGTCTAGAAGCGCCGAGACGGCGCATCTGCCGCCGGGGGTTATGCTACATGCATAATGCCAGCCCCTGAACCAAGCCGCGTGTGCGCCCGACGAAGAGAAAGAAGATCGTTGGCTGCTCGCTCTCTGAGCTGAACCGGTCAGCTGTGCGACCGCCGTTGAATATATATCTTGTGACTAGACTACAGTGCAAGCGACTCGTCACTCCCGTAACAATATCAACAGTAACCAATCTGTCACATTTGCCGTATACTAAGCTTCATTTTTCACTGTTCACATCGTCTTCAACTTGCGGCGTTTGCTTTTGGCTCCAAAAATGGGGGGAACCCTAGAAAAACATGGGTCAGAAATCAAGCAATACATTCAGCCTTTTTAGGACAGGGGTAGAGAAAAAAAAGACGCTCCGATGTTCGAGATATTTATACTAAAATTACGGCAATCGTTGGATTTCGCTGTTGTACGCAGCGTGAACTCGTAAGCAGCCCAACAAAAATTTAGCAGCAGATAGTTCCTATGAGAAGTTATCGTTCGAGGCCACCCGAGGGTCCCGTTTGCAGTTGTCGTTCGAGGCAACATGAGGCTACGCGATGCGTTGCCAATCATACATGCCCACCAATTCGACTTCAAGTACGTTCAACCATGGTCGAACTGAGGCACCCTGCAGCTAAAATGTGTCTCCGGCCATGCGAAGTTGACCGAGGTCGTCCCACAGCTTCTTAATCGTGAAGCTGAGCTCCAATGGCCACAATTAAAATAAGAACATATACGAAAGTAGTCGCTGCATTGTAGTGGTATCTTTCATAGATTGATATCGAGCTTGAGACCTAATGAAACCTTGAATATATTAGCCACAACCGTTAATGTTCGGCGTATGCAACAGTTTTAGTTAAAAACAGAGGAAGTGGATTGCCGCGAAAGTGCACCAAGGCTTTCAGTCCACTAACGACCGGAGCCGCTCGTGCGATTCAGAACGTGTCCATAATTTCGCGAATCTTCTTCAGCCGGTGCATTGCACCATTGCACTGCTGGGGTGCCAGTCCGCCGGTGACATTGTAGACCAACCATCCCATCACGTGCCGGCCCTTCGTGAATTGCCTGAGGTAATCGATGGCGTTCGTCATCTGCGAACACAAAGAAAAGCAGTGGCATGCTCTGTAAAGAACCACCGTGTGTCCCATTGGAACATTTTAATTCGGTACGGCAGTAGACGAGAGGGTGATTACTTTCTCGCCTTGATTACCCTTCCTACAGGCGCTACCTCCTCCTCGCCACTTATTTCTTCATAAAATACGTTGGACAATCTAAGCACTAAGCGTCGAACCTATCAGGATTTCGCGCCTTCCGGCTACATTCTGTTATATACGCTTGCGCAGTAGAAAACACACAAAACAAAGTGAAATAATACGAATATACAGACTCTCCAGCCACGTTTGGTTCTATTGTTTTTAATCTTAAAATAAAAAAAAAACTGCCTTTTTAAAATTTTAGGGCAAGTTTTTTTTAATTCTAATATTAAAAAGTATAGACCAAACATGCCTGGAGAGTCTGCTTATTCGTATAATTTTACCCAGCGAGACAGATCTCTGTGAAATATGTGTACCTTGAAAGTGAAATAAGTTGTTCACGCCCGATAGTCATGCGAGACAAGGCAGAGCGGGCGTGTGACTGCATGGACAAAGCAGGGTAGGAGACAACTGATCATTGGCGTAAATCATGGGGGGGGGGGGGGGTCAGGGGGTCCGGACCCCCCCTCGTGTTCGGGCTGGGGGGGGGACACCCCTTCCAAGTGTCCCCCCCTTGAGATTTAGCTTTAGAACATCCTACAATTGAGTTACTTGACAGTTAAGTATAACGCATTAAACTTTTTTAAAAGGCTGATTATGTTTGTGTACCTAATACCTATGTATACCTCTCAGCTGTGTGAGACTATGGAAATCGCAAAAGGCGCTCGACCGGTTTTGAGGAAGACGTGAGACTAGACGGGTGGCGCGGGGTCTCCCCTGCGTCTTCTCTGCACATAAATAAAATTTTTCATCATCATCATCGTCATGCAACTACTCCAGCTCGGACACCATGCTCGTTTTTTTAAATTTTAATTCCAAAGCACGACTTAATTCTTACGTGTATAAAAATACAACCGATATTTAAAAAAAGATGGCCGCCATGGTCTGATTTGTGTCCCCCCCTAGTGATTTTTCTGGATTTACGCCACTGCAACTGATATTCCTCCTTTACAGACCAATCTAGACGTTATTACCTCATGACGTCAAGTGAACAGGCTGCTGTCATCATGAATTGTGTTGAAAAGACGGGAAACACCGGGAGAGAATAAGGCGTTCGTTCGTTCTTCGTATGTTCAATCGTTGTTTAGAGGCCCTTTAAATCACACCGTTACTATCAGAAGTCGGTAAAAGGTATACCAACTCATCAAGAAAATGGCACGATCACATACGACGACACGCCCTGGTGGAATGCTTTTCGGGTGGTGTAAACATGCTGGAAGCAGCGTAAGCATGCTGAGTTTTCTCACGACGAGACCCCATCCATATGTTGAGGTAGAGAGGAGCAGGATTTCCAATAAGCAATACGTAGAGCTAGTCAAGTTGTCGAAGATATCTTGTTTTCATTAAATTCAAAAAAGCAACTGAAGTCTTTATCGCCTCTCATACCTGACTCGTCGCAATTTCATAAATACTTCCTTAAAAAAAAAAGGTGGACGCGCCTTATGTCTCTCACCCTTTCTCCATCTCACAGTTCTCTTGGTTGGTGGGGGCGGTGTCGCCGTCAAGGAGCGGTGAAGTGTAGTACAGCGTGGCCTCCGAGATTAACCGGCTGCCGGCTGATCTCGGAGGCCATGAGTACAGCATCATGATACTAACGAGCGCCGACGGGGAGCGCTTTGGTAGTCTCAGTACTCAGCTCAGCTAAAGAGTATGCCGTAGATGCAGTATTGCTCTATAGTCGGTGTAACGTGGCAATTCAATTCGGTGACGACGCAGTTACGTGATTTGTCTTTAGCGTCGTGTTAGCGTGTGACGCCTCGTCGCCAGCGTAGCGCATCTTCCACATTCACCAATGGCGTTTCTCCGCTTTCTACAGCTTCGAGTGCGGTGGCACCCCATAAGAAAACTGCTACATGAAGTGCCGCCACGAGTGCCAAAGAAAGGCAACGATGTCGACGGGCCAATGTCGCGCAAGTAAGGGCTTTGGTGCAGCGAGTGGCTCGCCAGCGACAAGCGGAACGCCTTCACGGCTCAATCTACGAACTCTGCCTCTTACGTTTCTGATGCGCTGTGTGGTAGTGTATGCATGTGCAGAGATGTACGTCACCACATTATTGGGAGCGTACACCTCGCCGTTTCTCTCCTCAGTTGACTATGCTTCGAAGGTGTGCATATGGAGTACCAGTGTTCATTACGTATTCGCTGATGCCATCTTCGCGCGGAGTCCACCATATGCCGTGTTCAGGTGTATGCTAACTATACTGCAGCTACCTCAAATGTTCATGGACGTCAGTTGATCATGAACGTCAGTTGGGATATAGATATGCCACCAGGAGTCAACGTGAGTGCATCGACATGAAAAGGTACTCCTGCCGCCTTACACCAATACAAATTGTAGAAGCTCTCATATCAATGTAAAATAAAAAAAATTGAAGGACACTTTGTACATTCCAAAGTGTGTTCGGCGAAAGCGTGTGGCCATTCCACTGACGGAAAGACGGACGGAAAGACCGACGGACGGACAGACGGACGGACGGACAGACGGACATCCGGACGGACGGGCGGACATCCGGATGGACGGATGGACAGACGGACATCCGGATGGACGGACGGACGGACGGACGGACGGACATCCGGACGGACAGACGGACATCCGGACGGACGGACGGACAGACGGACATCCGGACGGACGGACGGACAGACGGACATCCGGACGGACGGACGGACAGACGGACGGACGGACATCCGGACGGACAGACGGACATCCGGACGGACAGACGGACATCCGGACGGACAGACGGACATCCGGACGGACAGACGGACATCCGGACGGACAGACGGACAGACGGACATCCAAACGGACGGACGGACGGACATCCGGGCGGACGGACGGATGGACATCCGGACGGACGGACATTCAAACGGACGGACGGACGGACGGACGGACATCCGGACGGACGGACGGACGGACGGACGGACACCGGACGGACGTGAGCATGAGACATTAAAGGCTTTCGCCTTAAAATTGACTAGGACACGCTTCACTTGCGTTTTATACCGATTCATATGAAGGAGGGATCAAACATGTTTTTAATATAGTAAAAAATAACGAAGTTATCACATTACTGTCCCCTTGAAGATGTGACATGCTTTCGGAGCAGCTCTCCTCACCTTGTATTCCAGTGTCTCCGCAGTCTCGAAGCTTGCCACGTCAGTTTTATTAAACTGGGCGAAAGCACACCCACCGTTGCCAACGTACACAATCGTCGGCTTGGTAGAGCCACGTTTGTACACCTTGTGGCACTCCTGCAAAGTCATCGCGTTCAGAAACAAGACAGAGACGGTGATAAGTGGGTCACGAAAGAGAAAAGATGCCGTGCGACCATGGTCACGCAACTGCGCTCAGTTGGATCCAACTGTTTCTGACCCAACCAAAGGCGAAAAGATAACATATATGGAACATGACATGGCAAAAATTCACCCAGGGTGTCGACATACTTGCTATCGCAATAATTATTGTTGTGGTTTTTCATCTCAAAACGACGATATGGTTATGAAAGACGCCGAGGTGGAGGGATCCGGAAATGTAGATAGATCACCTGGGGTTCTTCAAAGTGCATCTAAATCTAAGCACACGGAAATATAGCATTCTGCCTCCATCAAAATGTGACTGCCACGGACGGGGTTCGATCCCGTGACCATCAGATGAGCATTCGAGTGCCATAACCAATAGAACACCACAGCGGGTCCAAGGCGAAAAACAGTATAAAGACCTATTACAACATATTGCCACGCGCGTTTCTTTCACTGTATTCGATTTCCGCCCACAAAGACTATCAGCAGTACTCGGCGCAGACCGCGCCTTATTGTTCCAGAAGCTTCTCGCTTGTAGTAGATCGTTCTGTTAAGATTGCACGCAAGACGCTAACACTCAAGATTATTCCAGCGCTTCCGCGACGACTAGTGATAAGGCTAGAATGTTCGACGCGTGCGTTATAAAAGCCGGCGCGCTCCAACGATGTACAGTTGATCGACGGCCGACGCTCCGTTCGCCGCTATCAGTGCCAGTGCTTATTGCTGTAATCTGACTTTCCGTTTACCGGCCACAAGTTCGGCCTAATAAACAGTTTCATCTTGAACATTACCGACTGCTGCTTGGGTCAACGTCACGACCACGTGACAATATGTAGCATTGTTTCTGTCTGATGTTAAAAGTTAAAAAAACAAGGAGTCCTGCCGTTACGGCCTCCTAAAGTCAGAAATGTTTTCAGTTTCCTGTCTGCTACTTGAAATGCCTAAGGCATAACCCGAACCTCGTGTATACATTATATGCGTTAATTACTCGCCAAATTGGTATAAGGTGTTAAGTTGTAGGCATAACCCGAACCTCGTGTATACATTATATGCGTTAATTACTCGCCAAATTGGTATAAGGTGTTAAGTTGTGCCGACCACTCGTCAGAATATCGGCTTGACTCTGTGATAGAAAGTACTCAGCTGCCACGCAGAATGCTTGGCTTCGATTGCGGCTCGAACAGTCATTTTTGCAGCGAAGCTGCACACAGTTAGTGTCTCGTGTATTTTTGCTGTACATTAAAACAAAACAACTACAGCCAGTTCCACATCGTGAAAACCTTCAGAAAAACGAAGCTCTTAGTGATTGAGAGTATGTGAGAGTAGACTAAGTCAAGTTAGTCTCATTTCAAGCATTGTAATCATCATTGAGTATCAATCACCGTGTCGAGAATCATCATCATCATCTTTGTTTATTTATTTTATCATCAACTGCCCTTCTAGTCACGTGACCTGTCACCGGCGTGACGCTTGCTACTACCAGAGTTATTCAATCGTATGAGTTGCAAAACTCCCAAGAGGTGCCGTGCATCAAAATCTCAACTCGCCAATGGCCGAAATCACGGGGGTCTGCTCATTGTCGCGTCATCTGATTACCGAAAAACAAATTAATAAACGCTCGCGGCGACGCCAGCGCTGCGTCACGCGGCGTTGAGAAGCTTGCTAGGAGCGTACGCAGGGGCGGCGGCGCGATGATCTAGTGTTTTATATTGCTGCTCCCAGATGGCGCGACAATCTGCAGGCTCCCGCAGAATCGGCCGTGGGCACGTCTAGGTTTCGGAACGCAGTTACGAAATATAGAAACAGCTAGGGTAGATTAAAGGGGCCCTGCGACGCTTTTTCGTCTGCATTCTGCAGCGCTGGAATTCGTGTAGTGCCGCTTCCAATCACTGCGCGCCTCTTACAGAGACATACCGGACGACTCGCCTCGTGGTGCCTGTTGTGCAGCGATCCTAGCGTCGTTTTGCAATTGTTTTCATATTTTCACATTTAAAACAGAAATCCTTTTGTATCTGAGGAAGTATAGGGAGAGCGTTTATCATTTTTAGCGCACAATAGTGTGGTCTATGTGGGACCGTACGAATATTACGCGCGACTTGTCTCATCGAACCAATCAAGCGAACAGCCTATGTCGTCACTCCCACGTGGTGAAGCGTCACTTCCGATCACAAAAATAGCCGCTGTATGTCGCTCCAGTCCGAAAACAGTGTGGTTTCTCCGTAGAAATAAATTATAACAGCGTTGTTTTTGGCGTTTCCACTCGCGCAACGATATCGGTGCATTCCACAGTTCGAGAAGAAGCGATGAAAACTACACGCTAAATTTGTGTCGCAGGGCCCTTTAAGACAGCTTCTCTATATATATAAAAAAAAGAATGCACGCGCCACACAAGACGAGCAAACACCCACACTCCCCACCTTCCCACTAAATAAAGATTGGCTGTGGCTTAACTCAGTTATGCAATGCAGTGTTCATAGCAAGCTGTCCGGTAAATCTTATTGGTTAGCTTGGTTCTGTGCATGGTTATGCTTCTCGACGCGTGCGGCTTGTTCTTCCTCCGTCTCCTCGGCTCGCTGCCTCCTCTTGGTATCGTTCCGACGATGAAGCCTGGATTCTTTCAGTCTCTCCGACTCACTTTACATATCACCGAGCCGCCCTTTCTATATTTACGATGCAAAGCCGGCTCCTCCTCTGTTAGTGCAACGCGGTTTCACCGCTCCGTCTCTGACGTCATGCCAGATGGCGCGGCTAGCGGCGCTGCCAGCCGTGGCGATTGCTAGGCAACGGGTGAGCTCGAGGTGTGGCCACCGGTCACAGCGAAACGGCGAGAATACGGCCAATGTAGCTCTCGCTACAAAAATGAAGGAAACACTCGGACGGTGAACATACATGAAGTCTTACACGGGACACCAAGCGCATGCGGCAAGGCAGACGAGCCGACTCATTCCGCAAAACGAAGAATGTGGCAAAAAAAAAAACGCCAGTACTATGCTGCTTAAATGATAAACTTTTGCGGAAGCAGGCAGGCAGACGTCGATGCTGTGAGACCACAAATGATATATTTCGTGGGGAGGTATTTAGGGAGACGCGAACAAGAGCAGGCGCAGCCATGTCGTGCTTGGCCAATGGTTTGGCACGCCGTCGTCGTCTCTCCTGGTCGGATTCTTGTGGCACGTACTATGGACTACTTTACGGATGGGTTTCAGTGGGATTTTTCGCTCAAGGACAACGCCGCCGATGCCGACGGAACATGTTCTGTGACACCGGCATTTTAACTCTATCGCGTTAAACCATGTTGCCGAAAATGATATTAGAAACAGAAAAGGTCACATATCTTGAATATAGAAGCCATAACGGAGTGGATATTGTCAACAATTATAGAATAAATGCCTCCAGTCTTTCCGTTTGCGGTGAGCCGGGACTAAAGGAACCGCGAGCAAAATCACGTTGTTAACAGCGAAGCTGTTCCGATAGTCGAACCTTCACCGTTGGCGTTACGCCGCTCAGCCAAAGGAATATGCCGATGCGCAGGAGGCGAGAAAGGGGCGACCAATGAGAGGCTGCGCTGGCTGCGAGGAGGAGATGCGCGATGGGAGGGTGGTAACCGATGCGAGACCACGCTGAGCGCGAGGAGGAGAGGTGTGGTGGATGCGAGGCGACCGGCTATTGCTCTATGAGCCAGTCGGACCGGCTCTTACACCAATAGCCGTTCGTCTCGCATCCGCCACACCTCTCCTCCTCGGACCACCTCTTACACCAATAGCCGGTCACCTCGCATTCACCACGCCTCTCCTCCTCGCACTCAGCGTGGTCTCGCATCGGTTACCACCCTCCCATTGCGCCTCTCCTCCTCGCACCCAGCGCAGCCTCTCATTGGTCGCCTCTTTCTCGCCTCCTGCGCATCGGCATATTCCTTTCGCCGAGCGGCGTAACGCCAACGGCGAAAGTGCGACTATCGGAACAGCTTCGCTGTTAACAACGTAATTTTGCTCGTGCGCCCGAGGAAGAAGCCGAGAGCGACAGCGGGAGTGGGCACGAAAGCGCTTCGGTGTTTAGACAACTATCACTGCGCGGAACTGGCTATACTTTCGACTTGTTCAGATTATGTCAATTTGTAGCTTTCTTTTTTTATCAGTTTACAACGTATCAGTGAACTCTCACTTCTTCGTAGCGCAGACCACGATGCCTGGTGCTACGAATGTTGTTGACCTTTTTCGTGCCCAAGCGACTGACGTCCACGTCGGCGAAAAAGTCCCATCTCAGGCTCACGGTCACGGCGAAGGTCACCACCGGCGACTTGACTCTGGAAATGACATCCACAGCTTCTCTCTGCGGGGATGCAAAAAAAATCCAGTTTTTTTACAGTTTTCATGGTTTTTCCTCACGGGAAAAGAAATGAATGTGGTAACAACAGATTGCGATAGCAGCAAGTTGTAATGTTATACAAAGTAAGGCTGGCACCTAACTCTTTTGGATCCGATCTTCCGTAATTCAACAAAATGCTGTCGTAAGGGAATGCGGTCGCTCCAGGGAGCTTCGAAGTGGTTTTCATGCTGTCTATCGCATTAACTCGAAATGAGTGGGGAGGGCACAACACGCTCAATGGTATAAAAGCCTTCATCTAATGTCGAGCTAGCGACCGCGCCCTTTTAAATAAAGTTCGCAGTTGCTGCTTCAAGAACGCAGCCCCTCCCCCCGTCCCACCGGGGCCCCTATCATGCTCTCTCGCCCGGCGAAACACAGGCAGGGTGTCTCCTTTCTGCTTGAGGAGCCATGGACGGCATGCATCGCACGCGGGGTGATATTCTCGCATGTTCCCTTCGTGCAACGGAGAAGGCCGGCTCGTTTCATCTCTCCTTCACCTGCGTTCAGCACCAGCGCTCACGCGCTTTCAGTCGCACGTAGAACATACCATGCGCGGGGCGATGTTATTGGTTTAGACTTTATAGGAAACATAACGGCGACGGCAATAGCAAAAACGTGCCGAGAGTGTCCATATAGCTATCGCAATAAAATAATGATTATCACAACGCGAAAGGAAGATGAGCTTCCAGAGCAATAAGTGATGCACTCGCGTTGAGGTAAGCCAACATTGCTTTTTTTTTTAGTAGTACTGAGAAAAATTTTACATCCTGTTCTTCTGCGGCAATAAGTAGCAGATGGCCTACTAATTGTGACTGGAAACCTCGCTTGCTGAGCCCGGTACGGTTAACTATTTGCAGACGCTTTTTATAGCGCCATGTCGCCGCTTGGGTGCGTCCACTCCCGATTTTGATTAAATTTCTTCCACACGCTCACTTAGACGCAGAACAATGGCCTCATAGATAGTCTTGCGAAACACATTTTGTTTGCCTGAAAAAAAAAAACATTATTTGGATGGAAAAGCTTATTCATATAATTTCACGATTTTTGAAATTTTGAGTCCACCTATCGAAAAAACAGTATGCTTCATCTGCACAATATTTATTCAAATTAAAGAGAAAATTGAAATTTAGTTTTATGAGCACCCTTTTTTCCTTTCCTATGAAAAGACTATTTGGGGAAAAAAATCCAAATATGCTAAACGGCTCGGAACACCATCAGCCTACTTCAGGAATTCATTGCTGCAGACAAGCTAAACTGAGGACAAGAAAACTCGGCACGTACTTACTTTAATTTTCGAGCTTACTTTGAAAAAAAAATTGTTGTTTACGTATGCACTCTATGCTTCAAAATTGTGCTGAAGTTTATGTGATTTACCAAAAAAACACTGAAGTTTCAAAATGTTTTCCTGAAAAGGCCACTCGTTATTTAAAAAAAATATCTCTCTGACAGAAGTGAACAAGGTTGTCTGCCATTCTGAAAAAACGCTGCATTATTTGAGTTGTAATGTGCGTTACTAACCTCGAAAGTCCTAACATTCCCCTTACATTATGCCTGTCTGATCTAACACAAGGCCTCTGTGGGACCTGTAAGGTCCTAGCAAATAAATAAATAAATAAATAAATATTTTTGCCGTTAGCACTGTGTATGTGTGTCTCTTTCGCCATTTGTCCGGTCTTAGATGCGATACGCCAATGACCTTAAATCGAACCATAGATATAGTCCTTCAATAATTCAGAGCTATTGAGGGATTATGATTGAACACAACTAAGACTTGAAGGGCTGTTAAACTGCCAGGGACCCACTATGGAGGCGTCGGCGCGGGCCAAAAGGCAGGACGACGTCCACGCCGAAGACGGCACGACCGGCAGCGCCGTCTCGCTTGTGATGGTCAACATCATCACGAGGCGGAGGTCTCCACTGCACAAATATATTGAGAACATGTTACATAATGCGTTAAAAAACTACTATTAGTGGAACACAGCATCGGTGATATACAGTATAAGCCCACAACCGGAGCGCGAACATGAACGAGGAAGGAGCGCTTGTAGGGACTGCAAGATATCATTCCTCTAGATATCATTCCTCTATGTTTCCTGCAAAATATTGTAGCCGTGGCGCTTCCTGGACAGTCGACGGCGGACTGTCGTGAGTGGTGTGAGGTGGCACAGACGTTGGCGTGTGTGTGGATGGTGCGTGCCCGGCGCGGTGATGGTCAAGATTCAGGTGCGGGCGCCCCGGAGTTACGTGCAGCTTTAAATGGAAAGCATTTCTTGGCGAACTGCAGGTACTTTGAGCGCGTCCGTCCGTCCGTCCGTCCATCCATCCATCCATCCATCTATCCAGCCATCTATCTATCTATCTATCTATCTATCTATCTATCTATCTATCTATCTATCTATCTATCTATCTATCTATCTATCTATCTATCTATCTATCTATCTATCTATCTATCTATCTATCTATCTATCTATCTATCTATCTATCTATCTATCTATCTATCTATCTATCTATCCAGCCATCTATCTATCTATCTATCTATCTATCTATCTATCTATCCAGCCATCTATCTATCTATCTATCCAGCCATCTATCTATCTATCTATCTATCTATCTATCTATCTATCTATCTATCTATCTATCTATCTAACGTTGAAGTCGGCGACTAATATAAATGGTTTTTGCTTGTAGGTCTTTTATATTGTTCTTTCACAATTATAATTGATCTTAGTCTATTGTAAACCTTTTTTTTATTCACATACATAAATTTCGACTATAGCAACGGTTTTCTATTGGACAGCGGACAGTGAGAGTCGACGACAAAGCTAGGTCCTAAGGTATATAATGTGTACGTTGAAGTCGCCGACTATTATAAAGTGTTTATGCTTGTAGGTGTTTTATATTGTTCCGTCACCAATATGATTGATCTTAGTCTATTGTTAAACCTTTTTTTTGCGTCACGTCCACGCATCACCCCGTGACAGCAAACGGACACCGTGGACGGAGAAGCCTCGGCCCTAAGGTGCTTCGCCCCTAAAAGCTGATATCGGCAGCGTTGACCCGACGAATGCTGAGAATAAATGTCAGGGTCCCAGAAGGAATCAAACCCAGCATTCTGCGTTTCAATCAAGTATTCCAGCACAGAGCCACACCAGGTGGCTCTGTGCTTTTTCTGGACTGCTTTTCAAATAGACCCTAATGTTCGTGAAATGTCAATTGTGGTTGCAGTGCTGGCTATCAATCTTATAAACTTTACATGTGTACCCCTATGATACAGCCGTCACGTCGGATTAACGTCAATTGTAGTTTAGTGAAAAAATGTCACAGTTTCCCCGCAAGGGTGAAGCAATGAATGCGATAGCAACAAATTGTAATGTTATACGAAGTGAGGCTGGCAGCTAACTCTTTTGGATCCGATCTGACGCAACTCTAGAAAGCGCTGCTTTAAGAGCATACGGCCGCTCCAGGGACACAGCTCACCACATTCTCTTCGCGTTGAGAGTGCAGCACGTAGAAGGGTACACCGGCCCCCCGCTGTCGGCCGCCGAGAAGGGGAGATAACGCGCGCGCCCGCGACGACCGCGCTCGTAAAATCGAAGGTCGCTCGAGGGACCCCCCCCCCCTCGCGTCTTTTCACGCTCACGAACGACGGGCGGGGCCGGTTATATATATACATATACATATACGGGGGATGACGGCGGGGGCCAACGGCGGCGGCCAATGGCGACGCCGACGGCAAAAACCAGCCGAGAGTGTCCATATAATTGCTATCGCAATAAAATCTACTAAACTTGATTTATGTAGCAGTGTCCAGGGCTATCATCCTCGCGAGCACAAACGCTACATATCAGCTTACCGCTTCTGGTGTTGCTAATACCCATGATGCTGTTGGCATCGTCACTCAACTGTAAACAACTGGTTATATAAAACATAAGCTACTGATCAGCATATGTCTGTGCGTAAAACATTTGTAGATATCTTTAGCGTCATTTCGTAATGTTTCGCTCAATAAAAAATTCTCCGCATGCTTCGCATAACATCGATTCCCAAGGAACGTGGGATCTGCCGAATTTTTTTTTCTAGTTTAGTTGCCGCTAATAAAAGTTCCTTTTTTTTAAAAGTTAAACCAGCAACGGATTCGGTTCTTGGAGCAGACGGAAACGAACCCCTTTAAAGCTTATTATTTCGCGATTAGCACATCGGATAATAATTTATCAATTTAAACTAATTGTCTCTTTTCTAGATGCTGCAGAACTGATCGTCGAACTGCTTTGGCGTTTCACTTCAGTGTCGCTGTGAGGTAGCAGCCGTCTGCTTCCGTGTCTTAAATCCCCTGAATTGCTTTTTAAAGTCAAGTGTTATATGCTAATGAGCGAACAAACTACTCTAAATGGGTTTTTCTCCCGAACACACTACGTCACTATGTGGAGAACGACTACTCTATAGAAGGACCATTATAATCCAACAGCCTTACTATAGACACTGGTAATTTCTGGGCATCGCGTTATATGGTTTCCAGACAATTGACACGCACACTGACTACCCACTGAAATATAATTTTCTGCTGATCAGTTTTGCTAGCTCGAAGCATTTGTGTATTCATCGGTTCTGTTAGTTCTTTTAATAAATGATGTTCCTTTCTTCCAGACTATTTGTGTATTCTTCCAGTTTTTCGCGCACATTTCACTGACGTGTCTAGTACAGTCAAGAGCCTGAAAGATTGTCACGGTTTTTCAGTTCTTTCTGATTTGCGCTATCCGTTGAAGCGCTTCGAGCAGCCTCCGCTTTCTTAAGCGCAACTTTTCAAGAGCGCGAGACTGACAGGATGAAGCATGCATAACGCTGAATATGGTATACCGAGCAGGATGTGTGTTTCGAAGGACACTAAGGCTGTTAGGGACAACCGATGACGCCTAACACAGTTCGCATTCTTTACTTTCTAGCTTCAGTAGTTAAAGGGACACTAAAGTGAAATATTAAGTCGACGTTGATTGCTCAAATAGTGGTCCAGAAACCTCGTAGTGCTACTTTCGTGCCAAGGAAATGCTTATTTTCAAATAAAATCACGTTTTAGTGGTCCGCATCGCGTTAGCGCACTTCAAATCACCCGCCTAAGCATTCAGAATCTCTGATGTCACTGTTTCCGTGCCCAACGTTGCCCGCCTTTACTGCGCGGCCGCCGACACTAGCAGCAGCAGAGCGAAAGTAGCGGGAGCAACAACAACCGCCATTGAACAATACTCTGCTTGCTTGGTGCGACTGGGCTCCGCTAGATGGCGTCACCTATCCAGCCTAACCAAGCGAAAACGCAATTTTTGAACCACTCGCGCCTTTCCTAGGCGGTTCCTTTTTCTATGAATCAAACAGAAACGGACAAGGAGCATTTTATTACGTGTTGTAATGCACGGAAGCTTCTTTTTTTATTGCAGCTGTAGTGATTACTACGGATTATTGTAGCCAGAAGCTCTCACGTCATCACGGATCGTTTCGCAAATGTGCCACTCGTGGCGCACGTCGTGT
Source organism: Rhipicephalus appendiculatus (assembly GCA_030522465.1). Classification (NCBI taxonomy): domain Eukaryota; kingdom Metazoa; phylum Arthropoda; class Arachnida; order Ixodida; family Ixodidae; genus Rhipicephalus; species Rhipicephalus appendiculatus. Next base: position 936,991 of record JALIZH010020166.1, read on the forward strand.
GATACATTTAGCTTAATTTCTCGGTAAGTAGGGCACTGCTGTTGATAATATTGCCATTTTAGGCGTTGTCATACATTGAGCTTTCGCTCTGACATAAATTGTTATTAGCCTTTAGTGTCCCTTTAAGGCACGTGCGCTTTCTTCATGCGCATGAGACCGAACGTGAGTTCTCTAAACTGATACGAAAAAAAATTAAGAGGCGACTGCAATGCATGACTTGGGTGTGTGGTAGCGGCATTCGGAAGCCGGCGTTTGCCTTCTCTAGTGTATTTCTAGGGTTTACATTGTATTTCGTCGCACATTAGAAGCTGATCCCAAAGGCCACGTAGAAGTAAGCGCGTGGTTGAGATCTTCGCCGCCAGGTGCCGCATCAATCCCATCTGCTCACACAAGAACCGCCTGCTCTTTCGATAAACTAAGTCATGTAATTTTCATTAGTTATCCTGACCTTATAATAAGCACCCCTATGCTTCGATATCGTATGCATCGAATACAACTCTTAATTTGAACCAGAACCATCGATTCCAGACCAATTTAAGTTTTTAAATCCCGTTTTCTGAACATCCTGAAAACCGGAAGTAAGAGATCCACCGGAAGTGCTTCGAGAGAAACTAGTGTGTCACTCATTGCTCCTGCCACCGAAAACAGAAAGCTCGAATACTTAACATGGGCAGCAAGAACGTATTCACGATTCATCTTTATGCGGTGATTAACGTAAACGGGAACAAGACCACAGATCAGTGAGAAAGCAAATAGAGAGTAGTAATTTCTTATCCTTTACCCGGTAATGCCGTTAAGGCCTTCCAAGAGCCCTTGGTAATTCCTTAGTCTTGTGGCCAGACTGACTGTTTTAAGAGCGAAGAAGTTGGCGACGTCGTCTTTCTGAACGCCAGTCTTCGTGATGGCTTCGGTAAACACCTGCGAAGCGTAACCGATGATTTATTAAACGCATCATTGAATTGAATAGAATTTATTAACAACAACAAGGTTGCGAGGATGACCAGGCAAAAAAAAGCTGCATTAAGCAGCTTGAGGGGAACCTGGCCACCTCATACACTGGGCAGCTTCACAGCGGTAAAACGGAAGCACATGATTTACATAATGTATGAACTAACTAAAACAGTAAGAAACAGTGAACATCCACGGTCACATCATGAACATCATGCCACCGCAAAATAAAATCCGCTTTAGGTTGTTGATTAAGCTGCCTACAGCTCTTACATTATTCAATGCGTAAACATTTATATGCCAACGAAACCTGAAAACTGAGTGTTGGCCCGAGCGTCACGTAAAGCAAGGCATGTTGTTGGGCTAGTCGGTTCATGGTATCGTAAAGGTTTAAACTGCGCGATGAAGACGGGATTGTGCGTGCGGGTGTGTGTGTATCTGTTCCTCTTTCCGTCCCGTCTTCATCGCGCAGTTTAAACCTGTACGATATCACGTAAAGCAATGCTACACAGAAAAAAATGAATGAAACAAATGAATTTGCTTGTTCGTGCTGGCAATTGAAACAAGGGCCGGCACGCTCAGAAGATCTATCTATCTATCTATCTATCTATCTATCTATCTATCTATCTATCTATCTATCTATCTATCTATCTATCTATCTATCTATCTATCTATCTATCTATCTATCTATCTATCTATCTATCTATCTATCTATCTATCTATCTATCTATCTATCTATCTATCTATCTATCTATCTATCTATCCTCCATGGCCGCCCGCCCAGCCCAGATGTCAGGTGTGTTTCACAAATCCGATTTTCACTGGTGTCGCATCCACTACTACGAAGCCGTGAACGTCGCTCGCACACCTCATTACAGAGACATGTTTAGACAGCTAAGTCTATCTCGCAGCCAATTAAAACTCACCTCGTAGAAACTCTTGAGACCCGCAGCATTTATCTTCAGCCTGTTGTGGTCGAGCACCGTCGCGTCGAGCCAACGCACATTGCTAAAGATACCAAAGCCGTACAGCGGTATTATTTGCCGTATTTCCATTGCATTCTTAAGGTGGACCGCTTTGTAGACAGTGGTCCTCGAAGGGAACATCTGGGAGTTGTTTAGGTCGACGCTGAACACGTACTTCGACATTGCGCCATGATCCGGCAGGAAGGCGTACCCATCCCCTGGAAAAAAAAAAGTGGCCGTAATGTGTAGAGTGTTCGACGGATCTCCTGCGCACTTTTTCACTGTGCCTAAGGGACTCCCAAACCACCCAGAGCTCTAAATTTAGTTGTGGTGGACGCATACTGACGACAAGCAGACGGGCACTAGCAGAAGGGGGGATGGTGGGGGGTACAAGGCTTGTCGTCCGTGTTGTTTACCGGACGACGAGCCCACCAACTGGCCCAATCGTCCACTTTGATTAGTTGTGTTGTGTCAGTTGTGCACGAGTCTACAACGGAATACGCAGGCGTGAGAATTTTTCGAAACTGTGCCGTAGTAGCGGAGTACGGTGACACGCCGTGCCAGAGCACCTCCGCTCGGGATGAGGAGCCGCCGTCACCGCCTTTCCCAGGTCGTGGCCAATGATGTGGGTTGGTACGTTCTGAAACTGTTGCCTGTCCGACGCTAACGGCATCATCAATGCAGCTGTCGTGCTGTCAATGCAGGTGCACGTGCCGATTAGCAAGCGCACTCAATCGGGCAACACGACGAACAGCAAGAAACCAAGGGCAGCTGCTTGCACACTGACCGGAAGTCGTGCGTTCTTGTTAGCCCAATCGCAGCATCGCTTGCAAACAGGCATCACAGATTCAACATGCTGACGTCGCACACATCCCTGGGGAGGCCGGAAACGCCCGGAGAGGAGAAAGCGATCGATTCTTGGAATCCTAAGCGTGCGCAGGGTTCCTCTTCAGGGGGGGGCGAAGGTTCGTCGCAGCGCCCCCCCCTCCCTATTATGTCAATGTATGGGGCTGACTTTGCGCTCCCCCCCCTACAATGTATAGGGCTGGCTCTGCGCTCCCCCCCCCCTTCTCGCCCCTCTGCCCCCCCCCCCCCCCCCCGGTCGCACGCCTATGCTTGGAATTTGTGGGGCTCCCTGGCATGCAGCGCTGCCACGTGGAGCATCGTTGATCGTGAGAGCATTCTGAACACCATGCGCGTGTTTACTTGAAATGTCTGGATAAATATCGGGGATGGTTTAGGGGCTTTCTAAGTCTCTGAAAAAAAAAGTTTTTTCCAAAACTGGACAAATAGTTGCGTCCAATTCCCTTCAACTACATCTCTTAAGCGTGGTCATTCTGGCACAAAAGGCGCCCAGGCACACAGTGACGAAAGGAGCGACAACTCTATAGTACTATGCGTGCACAGAGAAAAGTCCAAGGCTATATGTCTAACACTATCGACTTGCGTACATAAATCTTTTACTAAGGCGAGAGCATTAGATGCCTTATTAAACGCGAAATGTCGGTGCCGTCAACAAGGTCGATGCAAAATGTCACGTCATGGCCTTCACCAAAATATCATGGACCGCATGAAGGTTTCTTCGCTGGCTTGAACGGCCGTGTTTCCTTATGCCAGCGTTTTGTTGAGTTACGCCTGGTCGGACGATAAAGGAGTTAGCTGAGATGCGAGCCTTAATTCGCATATCATTCGAACGTCTTGTTATCGCGTTCGCAGCTTCGCCCTTGCGGCAAAACTGCGACTTTTGGGAGACAAGAAATTTGGAGTGCTGCGGGCGTTGCCGGCCACTTTTGTTCACATAGCGCAGGAATGATTGCACATGAAGGGTTTGTTTCAGACTTTGCCCATTTCTCTTCATACTGTCCCTTCACATCTCTTGCGTGTAACCAAACCCTTTTATCGCAATTCCACCAACCAACCAACCAATCAATCAATCAATCAATCAATCAATCAAGTAAATATATTTCCTTTGGATTGGTGAAATACGGGACTAAAAGCTCGAGCAGCTTGACGAGATCCCGACCTCGTTACGAGTTGGCAAAGCGGCAAGATAACGGTCAGCCATGCATGAATGTGATTGTACGTTGGCGACTACATGCCAATAATTTTCACCAGCGTATGGCTGCAGTACACCGAGCATATAACAACAAAAAAAAAAGCACCGAGTAACATGTCACCCCACCCTGGTTCACTTCTTTTCTTCGTTATTTCAGAACCCTCATCTAGATTTAGGCGACGTATTCGCTATTACATGAACCACGAGCTAATTTAAACGCTGGAAATGAGCTGTTGCCAAGACTGGCTTGGTTGTCTACGTGCATATTCTATCGAACGACATTGCGCATTCTCTAGGTACAAAGCTGTAGTCGGGCACTACACTTCCTAGAGGACGGATGCCCACAAGCCTGCACCAATGGTGCGCATTCCAGACTGATGTCATAAGCAGTACGGTCGTTGACCTTGCCACCGGATCACGTTGCCGGGCGCCTGAGCGGGACCATTTCTTTAATCGCGGAGGGGATCGGCTGCCGCGCTTCGGTCGTCTGTGCGGGGCGTCTCCAGGGCTTCGTATACGTTATACCCGACTATAAGCTAAAATTGTGGCGATGCTTATCACTCCACATTTCAGAACACTATCAGAGCAACGTGAATGTTATTACTGTCAATAAGATTGGTTTATTATACCGAAGCGTTCGGATGTTTATAATGTATCATTGAGAAGGTTATATATTTGATAAGATTATATATAATTCAAGCATTGCTTTAGCAATGAAGCTCTTAAAGGGCCACTAAACCACCTCCGATATTTTTTCAAACATTTTAAGTAAACACGCGCATCGTGTGTGGAATGCAGTCACGATCAACGATGCCACACGTGGCAGCGCTACAAGCCGCGGCCGCGTCACTAATTCCAAAAAACGATCCCTCCTCCTTTCCGAGCCCTTCCGGCCTCCGCGTGACGTCAGGATGTGAGTAGGTGACGTAGAGCGCAAGTCATGCTCTATTGGTCGAACAGGAACACATCCGTTAAGTCAGCAATCAGCTGGCCGTGCTCCTTGTTGTTGTTCGTCGTGTTGACCGTGCGGAGGTTTTCTGGCACGGCGTGTCACCGTATGGATCCATCATGTTGGCGATCCTTTGAAGGCGTGCGCGCAACACAAGGTCCATGCCGGCACGATTGGTATGAGCACGGGACGGCACGGCAGCAGCAGTTAGCCAACAAGCGCGCAGCCGACGGAGCAGACGGAGTGCGGAGTCGCGGCAACCGGAAGTAGAAGGTGTTTCGAGCAGCGCGTCGGCGGTGACGTATGCCACGCGAGGTTGGAAGGAGCGCTCGGCGAGAGGGCAAACCGGCTTTGGGAGAGGATACCAACGGAGGGTATCGATAGAAAGAGCGAAAGGAGTGATCGCTGCGTTTCTATGATCAAACGCGTATAACTCCGCTATTACGGCACCGTTTCGAAAAATTCGCATGGCTGCGTGTTCGTTGTACACTCATGCACAACTTCCCCACCACAACTGAATTCGACCTCTGGGTGGTTTAGGGGTCCTTTAAAGCTCGAGGGAAAACGACCGCCCTCTGCAATAAACCCTCCGTGCCGTTCACCTAACCGCGCATGCGGCGAGGAGCAGCCGCCGGCAAGTCACGCCCACCGGCGGCGACAGCCCGCGCAGCCGCCACTGTGAGTTTGCCCCCCACGTGGCGCGAGCCCAGTAGAAGCGACGAAAGGCCCGTGCATCTACCGCGGGTGTGCCGCAGCCAGGTTTGCACGTTAGTTTGTGGCGCTGGAGTTCGGACATTTTTGCATGGTCTGTGACCGGCTGTGGTTCGACTCTGCTCTACGTCAAGGAAAGACCTAGCAACACTAAGGCCCGTATTCTGAAACGCTTCTTACCTCAGTGAGGGGGGCCTTAACTGCTTGAGGACGCCTTATCACGTATTGTAGAATGCTCCTTCCTAAGGTTCCCTCACTGAGGCCCTCCTTGGTGCTCCCTCAAGTTAAGGTAGCGCTAGGGCTACCTTTATGCCTCCTTACCTTGCTACTTGCACTGGAAGGGCGCTTCCCTGCAGTACTTTGTCAGCGGCACTGTGTCCGATTTCTTATTTTGAATCGATGCCTCGTACTTGTGCACAAGCTTGCTATTATTGTATCCTCATCGTTGTTCAAAAATTGCTTGCCAGGCGTGTTTTCGAACGTGCGGCTACACAGCAGTAAAATTTTTTCGTTAAGACGGCGCAGTGCGAAGAGGACAAGTTGTTTTACAGGAATAGAGAAAAAAGAAGTAGGAGACGCAAGGAATGCGAGACGGTCCTTAGAGAAAGGCCCCTCATCACCCACCGTTCGTGCTCGCGTCTTCCAAGAATGGCAGCTCTTGTTTGAATTAGGCTAACAATGTCTTCAAATGCGTGGGCATTCTCCACATGCCATGCCAGCTGCTTCAACAATGATGCAGGTGCGGTAGTCCGGGCAGGAGAAAATCACGTGTGTTGTATAGCAAACCCAGGGGTGCAGCCGCATGCGCTACAATGTATGCCCAGGAAACCGTCCTTTCCTTTTTTGCGGATTATCTCAACCACTGAGATTAGTAATCCGTCGTGACACCGGCGAGTGACCTACGCCTGTAAGCTGGCGCCTACTGTGTGACAGCAGGACTATTTTAATGCGTAGGAGAAGCAAGCTCGAACAATGACCCTTTTGATTGTACGAGCCTGGTTCGTATGTCCCGCAAACATGATCACTGGGGAAATCGAACTTACGTGTTATGACCAGGGGGGGCAGACAATCTTGTTTGTGACAACTCAGAATGCAACCCCGAGGCACCGGACCAGTAAGAAATCGTCCGCATATATCTGAATACTTTCAGGACTTGGGTTCCTGGGAAATGCTGGGGTAAGATTGTCTCGTTTTGTTAGAAACAGGTCGATCCAGAAAAGCGCCATGCATGACCCGTTAGACACGCCCTCGTTCAGAATAAAAACAAAATAATATACTTGGACATACAAAGTACATTCGAGACAAATTTGCACCAAATTGAGGAATTTTCACAAGCTTAACACTGCTCGGTCATGAAAACCAGTCTCACCCACGTCTTCAACACTTTAAACTATCTTTATTACTCGCACCCACATAACAGGCCGTTGAAATGCATCAATGAAAGCAATGAGCTCCAAGGATGCTCGACCATTCTTTTTTGCTGTTGCAAGAGGCGGAAGGTAAATAAACGGGAAAAGATGTGCGCCTGTGGCGAAAAAGGAGTGTACACGTTATTATTCATCGGTATACGTAAAAAATATTCCTTATTCTTGCTTAAAATAGGACGTTTAGCCCGTATTTCACAGGTACTCTCGATCCCAGGCTTGCGAAACACGCGCCTTACCTTACTGAGGCGACCCTTAGCAAAGGAAAGTTGAAAGAAGCTTTTAGAATACGCTGGCTCCCTCAAGGAGCCCTTTAAGATAAGGAGGCATGAAGGGATTCTCACGTAAGGTAAGGAAATGGTCTGAGGTAAGGAGCGTTTCAGAATACGGGCCTAAGAACGCCATGTTAAGCCACTAAGATCGACCAACTTCGCTGTTTCTTAAGCTTTACATGGCTAGTGTAACCTTTGTTTTTTTTTTAATTATATTGTGTATTAATGGATCTATTGCTAAATGTGTTATGTTGTGACCCATGTCCACCTTCCCCTGCGAAATGTCTTGTGGCAATGTAAGTGAAGTGTAATAGTAAGTGAAGATAAATAAGTCGTCAGTGAAAAGCGAATATCTTGAGTTCACAGCTCAGCTGATAATTGTCACGTGCTCGTGACGTTGACGAAGGCAGCAGTCGCCGTGTCCAAGATGAAACTCTTTATTTGGCCGAACTTGCGGCCGGGAAACAATGTCGCCAGTTTGCAGTAATACACACCGGCACTGATAGCGGCGAACAGAGCGTCGGCCGTCGATAAACTGATCATCGTTGGGACGCACCTTCTTTTATTCATCACGCATCGAACTTTCCAGCCTTACCACTGGTGGTCGCACAAGCTCTGGAATAAGCTCGACTGCTCGCGTCTTGCGCGAAATCTTAATGAAAAGATCTACTACAATCTTGAAGCTTCTCGAGAACTGAGGCGCGGTCTGTTCCGAGCATTCCTGGCAGTCTTAATTTTTTGTGGGCGTAAACCGAATACAGCAAAACTGAGACAAGAAACGCGCGTGGCAATATGCCACTCTCGCAAGTTTTAGTACCTATCCTTATTGCGCGTTTTACTGCACAATAAACGTTGCTTTGAAACATTCCTCTATATAGTGTACGACATTGGTTAAGTCATTCTTTCGTTAAACAAGTGAATGTTCGCTCCGCGCATAATGGCTACACCCGGCTCTATACACACGCGCTGTACGCTGTTCACAATTATCAATATAATCATCCTAGTTATTTGAGCTCAATTACTTTTGCTAAGCTGCTTCTGAAGCTCCGCAGAAGTGCTGAGAAATGTACACTCGAGTTCGAATTTCCGGTAATTTCAAAGTGCACTGAAAGCTCATTGAGACCCGAAGGTCGCGGGTTCGATCCCGGCCGTGGCGGTCGCATTTCGATGGAGGCGAAATGGTAGAGGCCCGTGTACTGTGCGATGTCAGTGCACGTTAAAGAACACCAGATTGTCAAAATTTCCGGAGCCCTCCACTACGGCGTCTCTCATCATATCGTGGTTTTGGGACGTAAAACCTCAGATATTATTATATCATCGTTTATGCGTCGTAAGCATCGTTCTCCGACGAACTGCTTACTGTTGTAGAACCCGTCCCGCTCCGGTAGAATGTCGAGCACGATGTAGTCGCAAAGCCCCGGAGGAGGCAGAGTACTGCCGAGGATTTTTCGCCCTTTCCGTGGGGTCCGCCGCGCGGAGTGGAGACATCAGTTCGCACACCAACGGAGGACCCGCTGTGGAGAGACCGAGAATGCAGCTGCTGGCGTTGTCGATTCTGTCAAAAGCACTTCACAGACATTCGTGGTATCGCTCAGTGTTAAGGTATCACCGACTACACCCCAATATCCAGCGATACCCCGAGCGCCCTTGGCGACATCACGCGGCATCACGTCAATGGCTAACGCGTGTAAAAATAATTCGTCAAAGATGACAACGCACCTTGGAGAAAGATAGGTCCACCTATTAGCATCCAGATTACCGTGGGACCTATCCCACCCCTCTGTTTACTTCTCTATTGTAGCGCACGCACGCGCACGCATAAACACACACGCGCACACACACATCCACGCACGCATGCACACACAAACACACAGTAAATCGCTTACGGGTACGTTTGTGAGTATTGTGTGTCACATCAGCGCAGCTCATAAGCCGTAAAAAGGCCAAGTAAAATTCATGGGGTTCCTTAAACATTCGCCAAAGACGACTCCACGGCGAAAGCCATCCGGTGCGACAATTTTACCACACACTTTATAACGTGTCAACGCCGGTTTGCCTTTTATTTGAGATCCCGCGAACTCTCGCAGCTTCCGCAGCTTCCGACGTTCCGAAATCCCGCAGCTTCCGAGGTCTCCTGACATTTGTGCTTTAACGCCACAAGGACCAAGTGAACGCGCAGCTGGCCCGGTCATGGTATCTGTGGTATATTTATCGGTATCTGGTATCATGGTATCTTTATCGCTCTCTTATTTTTAGTCACGTCAACGCCGCAAAGACGAAGTGAGCAAGCAGCTCGCGCGGCTAGAACCACGCTCGAGATTTTTTTTATTATTATCGTACAAAGGATTTTTGGCGGAGGGACCCCTCTCATGAGCTAAGCATTTTGCCTTAGGAGCGTTAACGCTGCTTCGAAGGAGAGAAGCTCGACACCTGCGCCACAGATGGAAACCCGATCTCGCAGTCTACACCTCTACAGGGGTTCTGAACCACTTTTCCAAGTAATAATCGATTGACTCCACTATCGTAGTTTATTGTCTCACGAATCGTTCACCACGAAAATTTTTCACATTTGTGAAGTACGAGCGGTGTTACGGGGATTTATCACACGCTTTCAGCGCTTTCTCTCCTTTCCTCCCGACGAGCTCGCTGGGCTTACCAAAGGGAGGGATGGCAAGAGGGAATGAAGCTACGTTACGCACGCGTCATGACCTTGAGCGTGCGTCGAAGCGCGATCGCTCTCTACCGTGTTGCTATTTCGCAATTTTAGCACTCTATAGAGCACGTCCGCCTCGGCGGAATCAGTGGCTAGGGTGCACGGCTGCTGACCCGAAGGTCGCGGGTTTGATCCCGGCCGCGGCGGTCGCATTTCGATGGAAGCAAAATGGTAGAGGCTCATGTACTGTGCGATGTCAGTGCACGTTAAAGAACACCAGATGGTCAAAATTTCCTGACCCCTCCACTACGGCGTCCCTCATAATCATATTGTGGTTTTGGGGCGTAAAACCCCACATATTATTATTATTATTACTCTATATAGAGCACGGCGCCCGGCACATGGCGTCACTCAGTGTGAAGAAGGGCATCTGATCCAAAGGCCTCTATTGGGCAAGTCATTTATCAGCCGATAGCAGCAACCTACTGTATGACGAAAAACCTTCTGTATGATGACCCTCCAAAAAGCGTGGGTGCGGGATTTTGTGTGAAGATAGGGCGCTTGAGAATGTGTCAACTTCGAGCTACGCTTGTGAACTCCTTTTGCCGCGTACGACAGCAAGATCTGGCAGAACTGTTCACAGCCGCGTTCTTTGTGATGCATGTTTCTCCATCAAGCACGAATGGTAGTTCAGGACACCCTGAGGCAGTGGTGTATCCAGAGGGGGCGGGGCGGTAGGGGCGATCACCCCCCTCTCCCCTTAAAGCCCATGTCAGCTCCTCTACCCAATTCTGTGCCTGTTGTCCACCTCCTATCACAGATTAGGACAAATGAGTGGGACCACTGTGCGCAAGTTAACAATCTTTATGCTGTGATGGGGTCCTTGTGGCAATACTAACTACTAAAAAAAAAAAAAGTCAGGACACCCTTCCCCTTCCCGGTTTTACTTCAAGTGACCGCTCCCTCCCCCCTAAAACGAGTGGCTGGATCCACCCCTGCCCTGATGATGTTCCGCATACAAGCAAGCGCGTTCAGGCGCATGGCGCTTTTCCCACAACACCGGTGGTTTCTCCAGAATTCCTTTTTTTTTTTTTTGCAAATTGGTGTGCTGAGACGTAATACGTGCGAAAAACACCGAAAACGCAACAAGACACCAATGCAATCGGATGAGAGGAAAAAGAAATTGTCTTTCGCCTTCCAGTCGTCTTGGACAAATGCATAAGGCACCATGTGACTTTTTTTTTCTCGCGCCTCATGGCGAACTTTGTTGAATGTAGTTTCGTAGAGCACTTACTGTTCGGACGGACAGACGCTGTTGTTGACGTTGTGGTCGGAGTCGTGGTCGTGGGGGGGAGTCGTAGTGGTGGTCGGTGTCGTAGTCGTGGTCGGAGTCGTAGTCGTGGTCGGAGTCGTGGTCGTGGTCGGAGTCGTAGTCGTGGTCGGAGTCGTGGTCGTGGTTGAAGTCGTAGTTGGAGCCGTAGTCGTTGTCGTAGTTGGAGTCGTAGTCGTTGTAGTAGTCGTGGTCGTGGTCAGAGTCGTAGTTGGAGTCGTAGTCCTTGTAGTAGTCTTTGACGGAGTCGGTACGGTGCTCGGTGTTCTTACCGGGCCTCTTGTCGTCATCGGTGCCAAGGTTGGCAGTGGGGTCACAGGCGCTCTCGATGTTAGACCTGATTTGGCAAAGACGCGCGAAGCGATTGAGCACCGTTGGCGTTCTAACAATAACCTGAACGTTGTCTCACGGACAATGTGGACGAAAGCTTTTTCGTCAACCACCTCCTGGACGCATTGTTTTCCGACACTTCGATCAAATGTTATAAAAATCTTCAAAGCTATCTACTCCGGCCACAGCGTATACAGCAAGACCACTTCGGCGATACTAAATTTAGAGCTTCCTCTACCGTTAATACAAAGCGAATAAGATAGAATATACCACATTTGTTGTTTCAGATGCTACAGCTTAATCATTTTAAATATAGGCAGTAGTTATCAAGCCCGCAACGTACACGCAATCATTGTTAATTCGCCGCTTAAGAAACATCGACTGAACGCCGCGCTTACGCATTTCTACACATGCGCATACGCATGTACAGTACTTACGCATTCAAAAGCGAAAATTAAGAGTTTATTAATGCCGGGTGCTTTAGTGTCCAGCGTGTGCGTTTCTTATAATACCAGCGTAATTTTGGCTCGAATACTTACACTAGGGCCAGCCTTATCTTCAGCGGACTGATTTGCAGCGACACGACACCACCATCACGAACAGTTGCTCATATCAGAGGCTATATTTGAAAAATGATACCGTCTTTCAATCCGTGATTACTGTACGACGTATTTACAAGGTAAAAAGTTCGGGATCGCGAATTAGTTGTCGGACAGACATAATCGGTATACCGCAGTAACGTATTCGTGGAATATCTGTGTCCCAAGTTAAAAAAGAGAAAAAAGGCTGCACACGCAGGCGTTGCATACGCACACACACACACAAAAAAGAGTACGTTGGCAAACACCAGAACATTTAGTGCACGTGTGCAACGGAAAACAATATTACATTTCGTGTACTTACGTGGGCCCTTAGTCGCGACTGCCGAAAGAGGAAAATGAAGAGTTTAATTTGCAGACAAGTTAATCAATTTCATTTAGAACATCACGCTAATATTGCAAAATGTCTAATGTATACATTGTTACCTATTCACGTTGTCTTAATTGGCTGGTACAATTAGAATTTCTTTGCAAGATGTATGCAAACTTGAGCCACGCAACGCGAATGCAACATTGGTTCACAAACAAGGCACGTTTCCGTTCATGCCAAACATGTTGGCATGCTGCGGAACGTGCATTACGGTGCACAAGGGTTTCATAATATGCGGCGGATTGCAAAAAGGTGCGAGCGAACAAAACTTAAAGGAACACTCACCAAAGCAGGAGATGGGGCTTGAAAAGCACTTTTTTCTGTGTACAAATACTCACCAATGCTCGGTGTACTGCACTAAATTCTCGCTTGGCGACGAACCGTGTGAAGGAAAAATGGCGCCCACGGTCCTCGCGAAAGCCGCCGCGCAGAACAGGTTGCCACGTCGCCGTCGTTCCAGCCTAGGTCGACGTCTTCGCGCTTTGAAATGTACAGCATAGTAAAATTCAATTCCTTTCGTTTCTACAATTGATTCTATAGGATGAATTGCAAATGTTAAGTTTCTAACTGCATATAGGTGGCTAAGTGAAAATAAACAGTGAGTCAAAATGCTGAAAAAAAGACTGGGCGTTATCTATTGCGTGAAATGACACATTACTGAAGAAAGTGCAAACTAGCAGATGAATGACGCTTTTTAGAAACAAATAGCAGCACTTTGCAGCCTTTTTTCTTTTACAGGGACCCTGCAACACTTTTCTAATCCCTGCAACACTTTTCATCGAACGAATTCAATGAAATGAGTTTATTGACTCAGGAATTCGCAGCCGCAAAAAAATTTTTAGAATCCGTCAAGTATACGAGCAGAGTTAGAGAGACTTGCCGCATCCTTTCTATCTCCTTTCGTACCAGCGAGCGCGCTGAATGCTACGCAGGGATGGGGACGACAAAGGAGCAAGAGCCTAGACCGTTCGTCAGCACGTGTCGTGAACTTGAGCACATTCTAGCTTTTTTTTCGAACGCACGGCTTACTTTCAGGGGGGATCGTGAGTGAGTGGGCGGCCAGGTGGCGCCATCTCGCGGCGGCCGCGGTAACTATGCGGCTCACGATGCTCAAATCAGCCAATGCGGGGTTCATTGAGCTTACAGCGCTGTCATTTGGGTTTGCGGCACCATTTCGCCGAGAGAAGTACGAGCCATTTCTAGGTGACATTGGAAATTGTAAATTTCAGGCCACGTGCTCCTCTATATTGTTTGGCTTGTGTGTTCTTAGGAACCTCGACTATCAATCGGCAGCCTTTTCAGATTATGCTGAAAAAGTGTTGCAGGGCCCCTTTAAAGAGCCCTACGGCATCCCGAGTTTGAAGGAAAAAAAGTGGTTTCTATATAGCCCTCACTACCGTTCCTACAGGCACTATCCCCTCCTCGCCACTTATTTCTTCATAAAACACGTGGACAAAGCCAGCACTAAGGCTTGAGCCTATCAGGATTTCACGCTTTTTAACTGCCATGTGTTGTCTCCGCTTGCGCAGTAGCAATCGCTCAAAACGAAGTGAATCAGTTGATAACGCATGTTAGCCATTCGAGACAAGGCAGAACGGGCGTGCGACTGCATGGCGAGGCATGGTAGGAGACAATTCAAAACTGATATCCCTCGTATATGGACCAATCGGAGAGCTCATATCCTCATTACGTCACGCAAATAGACTGTTCGAGGCCAAGTTCGAGGCGCCTTTACTGCCACCAATCACGCCGTTAAGATAGGAAATGCTAAGAGAGAATAACACGCTCGTTCTTTGTATTCTCATAGGTTGTTTGCGGGATCTTCAAGACGTAAGGACTGGAAAAAAACAATTCGCTGATACGCAAATGTAACTTTAATAATATCTGGGGTTTTGCGTGCCCTAAACCATGACATGATCGAGACACGCCGTAGTGGAGGGCTCTGGAAATTTCGGACCATCTCGTGTTCGTTAACGTTCACTGGCTTCAAACAGTACACGGGTCTCTAGCATTTCGCCTGCGACCTTCGGGTCAGCAGCCAAGCGCCGTGACAGCTACACCAGTGCGGCGGACCGCAAGTGTCACTTTAGAGGACGGCGAAAGGTTACACTGTTTGAGGCTATTCTCGCCTATGGTAACGAAGGTGACACCAGGACCTCCAACAAAATTTCGAAATCACTTTAACGAGTCCTGATGTGAAGAAACGGAACAGCCTTTAATGTAGGGCTGAAGTTGTAGAGAGTTCAATGCTACGCCACTCTGGACATGTATACACTACGAATCGAGATGTCTGGAAGTACTATCGGCGTCAAATGAAACCCGCACAGCGACAAGCCTTAGAAACGGTATAGTGCGCGCCGTCCAGTCATCACCATTGACAGGCGCGCAGCACTCTTGTATGGCCGCACTGCGCATGTCCGCGGTGATTACTGGACGGTGCGCACTATAGCGCTTGCCGCTGTTCGGATTTCATTTGACGCTGATAGTACATAATTTAGCTCATACTTTAGCGGTAAAGCTCGTCGACAACTGATGCTGGCTGCCACAATAATACTCCCACATAACGACAGCGCATGCGCGACGTCACCTTGATGAGGGTTGAAGTATGATCGATATTTTTTTCCGATTTTCCGATAAATCGTTTCCTCCTTACCGATAGCTCTTGCGTGTGCGTGTTACCAACGAGACTGCCGTTTCCACAATCGCTTACGTCACTGATGCTGGATGGACAGCGTACCGCTCACAAAAATGTTACTGGCTCGGTGTGAATCTGCACAAAAAGCATATATGGAAATATATGTAAATAATCAGTAACTACATAAAAATCAATACACGCACACGCTAACTAATTAAAAACATTCAATATCTATAGTTTTATGCGAAGGCTTTTTTTATGTCGCAGTGGAGCCTCAAGACTATCGGTTTTATGCTAATTGTTGACGTTATACATGCCAATTAAGACCACTTTACGATTATGAGCGCATGATTGCGGAAATTTCCGACCACTTGGGGTCCTTCGAACTCCACATTAATGTAAGCACATGGGGCTTTGGTATTTTCTTTTCCATCGAAAATGTGATCGTCGTGGCCGTGATCGAACGTGCGACGCTCGGGTCAGCAGCCGAGCACCGTAACCACAACACTACCGCGGCAGCCCGAGCGCTAACGGCTAAGTTTGCCGGACAGCGGGTTCACAATGTCGAGGTAACGTTGGTCACTGTGCCAGAATTTGATTTCCACCGTGACGACCGTCCAACCCTTTGCTAGCGATTACAGGTCGCATAAGTCTGGGCACCTACCTTCATTTCAGTACAGCGCGCAACAGAAGACAGGGACCGAGCGTCAACCGGTCCATGGTGATAGCACCTGCCTTCTTCGGTTTATTTATTTATTTATTTATTTATTTATTTATTTATTTATTTATTTATTTATTTATTTATTATACCCCTCAGGGTCAACATACATTAAAGAGGAGAGTGATAAAAGCACGAACAAAATTGGAAGTACCAAGAGACGGTACAATGTTTATGATTATGCACGAATTTGCAGCTGAAATACACACGAATATACAGCTGAAATACACGAATTTGCAGCTGAAATACACATATTAGAAAAAAATACAGTGCAACTTTTTTGAATACATACGAATAGTTATTAAAATGTAAAATACAACAAATAACAGTGGACGGTTGTTAATTACACAAATATGGCATATGAAAATGCAAAATACAGCAAAGGTATTACAAAAATTTCTTATTAAGGTCACAAATGTGTCCCGATCTAATATTGTTACTAGCGATCTGTCACTCGGTTCTTCTATTGCGCTCTAAATACTAAAAGTTACAATTCGCCCGCCTAGGTTGGGCCATTGTCCGTCGCGGTGGTGTAGCGATTACGGTTGCTCGGCTACTGACACGAAAGGTCACGGGTTCGATTCCGACCGCGGCGGTCGCATTTCGATGTAGGCGAAAATGCTAGAGGCCCGAGTACTCTGCGATGTCAGTGCACGTTAAAGAACAGCAGATGGTCACAATTTCCGGAGCCCTCCACTACGGCGTCCCTTAATCGTATCATGGTTTTGGGACGTGAAACCCCAACAATTATTATTATTAGGGTAGCTCGTTTGTCTAACGATCCAAAAAAACCGAGACATTAAGAGCATCACATTTCCTTCCGAATCGCGGTGGTATTACCTGTTTTTCGCAGTTTAGCCTTCCATGCTCGAACTGGCCGGTTCGGTGGTCCCACGATCAAGGAAACCGTGCTGGCCCTTCTCGACTACGCAGGATGAGTGGCATGGACGTTCCACACCGCGTAGGAACACGCAGGAACCAGCTTGTTTGCGATCTGCGTAAGTAGACATCACGGTAACGTATTTACAACTGTTCTCACCGTGGGTCGAGGCAGTAAGATGCCCCCCAGTAAGCATGGTTGGCTATGGGTGGACAGGGCCCAAGGTTCTGCCGATGAAGCTCTGGATCTATAGTTCATCCTGGGCAAGTAGCGGGAACGCCGGTTGAAAAACTTGCTCCAAAAGAAGTCGAACAATGGGCGTCTGTCGCACCAACAGATTCCTTTGCAACGGATGCAGCTGCTTAACCTCAGCCGTTCGCACGAGCCCGCGCCATGAATGGCTTGGTTTGCCTTTGTGGCTCAGACCCACTATAACTTAAGGTCGAAGAAGTTCAAAGGTTGGTAAAAAAAAAGCTTCTAAGATCAAGCAACACTGCAAAAATGACTAAAGAGAACTATTAGACAGGATAACTATTAACGCAGGCATTGCTAACGCAGTCAAGTTACCTTTAAAAATAACATATCTAATAAGAGAAAAAAAGAATAGAAGGGACAGGCCAAAGTCACTCGCCTAACGTCATTGGGTTGTGGGTGAGGCCCTTTGCTACGTGTCGCTTCCATCGTCATACACGCACAAAAAAAAAAGAAAGAAAGAAAGAAAGAAAGAAAGAAAGAAAGAAAGAAAGAAAGAAAGAAAGAAAGAAAGAAAGAAAGAAAGAAAGCAATCGGAGCTATTCCCCTACTGTAAGGACGGAAGCTAGCGGATTCGGCTGCACGTTCTGCGAGAGCGGAAGTAGTTCCAAACGCGCACACGTGCACGTTGGCTTGCTTGCTTGCTTGTGCCTTGACTTTTTTGGCTCCTATACCCACGACGGGGGATGGGCCATGGAACGGTTAATATAAGGATGGATGGATGGATGGATGGATGGATGAACTTTATTGGTTCCTTCGGAATGCGCTTTAGCATGTTGCGGGCCGCTCCCACGTCGGAACAGAAAGACCAAGGGAATGAGGAAGAAATCGATCGCCACAGGTATAAACGAAAATAAACGGAAAATTTAAAAATGACTTGTCTATTTAGAGTAAAGATAAAAATAATACAATAGTATGGAACACAATGAACTAATCAAAGGAATTCTGAAGTACCGAATTTTCATAGGGAATAATGTTAACAGGAAATTCTTCGTGTGTCACCGAGAAATTCCGCAGATGGCCCAGCAGATGTTCCTGTTGCAGAATCCCACAGAATACGCCCCAATGTGCTCCTTCGATTCCCACTCTTCTTTCTATGAGCGAACGGCACGCGCCGGTCCAGGTAGCGATGCCAAAGGGCAATTGCTGATAGCAGCGATAGCGCGACCTCTACGTCACGAGACGTAGGGGCACAACGATTGGCGGGAAACGCAGTCGCCGAGTGTCGCGACACATGTGAGAGATGCATCAATGGTGGAGAGGTAACGAGGGGCAAGGGGATCCTGTGGCGAGGGGCGCCGAAAATTGTTGTTCTTTCTACGCATCTTTTGTGCACGGACGCGAATCACCAGAGAACCTAACTAGAGTGTACTAGAACAGGGGAGTGCTCGGAACGGCCGCTGCATCAATGTACAGAAAGTGAAGCCCTAAGAGGGTCAATCCGCTTGCAGCGCTGTGATCGGTAGTCTGCAATGTGTCGTCGTTTTAAGAGTTGCGCGCGGCTCCACCAATGTGGTGCAGAGGTAGAATGCCCGCTTCCCACTCGAAAGGCCCGGGTTCGAATCGCAGCTGTAGACTTTGAGTTTTTATTTTTTAGTGTAACTTCTTATAGCTGTATTGTTTTTTCTTGTTTCTTAAAACTAGCTGCAATTGGTACGTATTACCACAGAAAGTAACTGAAATGTGAAGTAAGATACAAGATATTCGACAGTGAGCGTAATTATTTGCAGCGCCGCCGCACGGCATTTGAACAAATACGTAAAGTATGTCCTCCGGGATTTCTCGTATTCGCAAAGATCTTAGAGCCATACTTTACGTTTTTGTGACTTGAGCCTTTGTGACATAAACAGCGCTCTCGCAGTTAGCATCAGTGCGCGGCGGGAACCATCCGTCAGAGATCAGAACGGCTCCGCCAAAGGAACCGATGGGGACGTAGATTTCTACGCACTTACTTTTGGCGCGTTCGCGGGGGCGGAGCAAGAAAACTTTTCTTTCGCGTATTCTAAAGCTCCTGCTTCAATAGCCGCAAAAAAAATTTCTGCATTGTCGACAATAATGTCGGTCATTCATTGCTAACCACGAAGTTTTATTGAAATCTAGAGCCTCTACAGCTCCTCTTTAAGTCCACCAAGGTCGTAGGGGCGAGGGCAGGCTCGTGGGCGCTAAAAAAGTTTTGCTGTATGTAACATACGTTGACACATATTGCAGAACCACGTACACCATGACGCCGTATTGAGACTACTGGTAGCCCTAGCAATCTCACTAACTTCGTAGCATACACTCGCGAGGTAGTACCAAAAAAGCAGGACACACATACACAAAACCTTTAAAAAAAACACGCCGTCGAGCGCCTCCAACTTCAAATTTCACGTGCCCCTGCCCTTCGTTAACATGACTAGGGAATTTATGGGTACACCTAGGTACACCAGGGAGCTAGTATTGCTCGGCAGCACAGGGTAGCCAACATTAACCACGCCTCCACCGCTAACATTTGGCGATGTTGAGGTGGCTTTGTAGTCTCGTGCCCACTCCAGGAAACCAAACTGTTTCTTTTTCTTAACTTATGCCGTAGGGCATACTGACACCGGTAAAATAAAGCAGTACGCTCTTTCCCGAAAAAAATCTGTCAGAGAAACCTAAAGTGATGTTTATTTATTAATTCATTTTCGTTGTTTTTTGACCCTTAGAACCATCGGTGAGCGCGAGCTGCGTGAGCCACAGTAGAGAAAGACGACCAGCTGCCGCGTGCATTGCCGAGAGCCGTTGCGACCTAAAGCCGGTCATGGGCAAGTCGAAGAAAGGAAAACACAAGGGCAAGAAGGGAAAGGCCGGGTCCAAAGGCAAGAAAGGCAAGCACGGCGGCAAGGGAAAGAAAGGAAGCAAGAGATCATCTCCGCATAAGAAGTCGCACTCGGGGTCTCACAAGGGGTCTCACAAGGGGTCTCACAAGGGGTCTCGCAAGGGGTCTCGCAAGGGGTCTCTCAAGGGGTCTCTCAAGGGTTCTCGCAAGGGGTCTCTCAAGGGGTCGTCCTCCAGCCCCCCATCATACCAAAAGTTCCGAGCCCGACGAGCACCTCGAGGAGCGCCGGTGGTTCGACGCCCAGCCATACCGAGGCAAGCGCGACGCCCTCGGAGGGACAGTTCAAACCTCTACACCGGCCGCCATTGCCGGAGCTCATCTTGCCCGCGGACCTGGACTTGTCGCTGCCCCGGCGGCCGTCGACCATCTACTTGTGGGACTGGTGAGCACGCTGCCTCCGCGAGAGCACAGATGCTTACTCCAGAGGTGTATACATTGTAACGCGGCTTATTTGCGCGGTGTGTGACGCGATCTTTTACGAATCTCCATTGCGGAAAGGCAGTGAGCGCACCTTAAAGTGCCCCTAAACAACTCCGAGTTAAAATACGAGAGAGTGGTTCCTTTCTCGTTTTCATTACGCTTCCTAAACGATCTATTTCGTACTCGCCACTTACTATCACAGTAGCCAATTATAAGGACACTCTCGGCGGGTTTTGCCATCGCCGTCGCCGTCATGTACCGTATAAAGTCGAAATCTATAACACTGCCCCGCGCATTCTATGTTCAACGCGCGAGTAAAAGCATGCAAGCGCTGGGAACGAACATGGCTGAAGCAGGACTGAAACGAGTCGCCACTCTCCGCAGCACGAAGGGTGCATGCAATAACATCGTCCCCGCGTGCGAGGCCTTGCAGTCGATGGCCCCCTGAAGCAGAAGGCAAACAACCCCGTCGCCAGGTTAAGGAGCGTCGGGGGGGGAATGGGGTAGGGGGGGAGGTGGGAGGGTTGCGTCACTCGAGTAGCAACTGGGAATGTTGCTCAGAAGGGCACGGCCGCGAGCGCTGGCGCGCGCGCTATCTTGACAGACATCATAAGACGGCTTAAAAACTTGTGCTGCCAACGCTTGGCGTTTAGAGGACGGACAGGTTGCCTTGTCTCCGTGCTTGCGGCTTCAAACGCCCTTGTGGCTTTGTTTATTGCTGTGTTCTGACTGGTTGTGAACTTCGTGAGCCAATTCGAATTAGGTGAGCCTAAAAAGGGCCAAGACTTTGAAGCGGGGACTGATAAACAGCTGAACTTTGTCTTGCCACAGAGCGGCTACAGGCCACATGGAGCCGAACGAACAAAGCTCAGGCAAATCCATGCACTGTCGTGCTGGCTGAAGCGCCGTGCGTTGCCTTCTCCCGTAGGCACTAGTGCCAGATTTTGGTGTATCATTATGAAACTCTATGCTCTCATCATATACATAAGTTTAAAAACGTAATCCTGTTGCAGGGGCAACGTCTGGTTTTTCCCAATCGGCGTCATGGCTGTGGCAATCGTCGTGCTCGGCATGATCGTCATGTCGCTCAGCATTCAGTATGCCGACTTCGAGGCGCGGAACGAGACCGCCACCCCGGGCAACGCGACGAACGTCACGCTTACCGGGTCTGCCACTGCGCCTTCCGAAATCACTTTCGAACCCACTCGGCGGTGGATGAATGTGACGGGACGCGGCCTAATGGAGCAGACCCACATGTCGACTGCTCCTACGTTGTCTTCCAAGCGACGGCTGGGCACGGACGAGCGCCGTTGTTAAGTCGACGTCTCCGACTGAAGGGGCGCCTGTTGGAACGGAGACGCCGTCGGCGACGCTGTCGCACGACGGGAATGAAACGGAAAACGCGACGGTGAGCTCCGGTGGAGTATGGAGGAGGATTCCGTCTTGGCTACACGCCCCTTTCGTGGACCCGTTGAACGCGAGCAACTTGAGCTTCCCGCTCGACGCATCGACGGTGGTCGACGATGAAGAGCTGATCCTGCTCAACGCGTCCAGCGTGCGAATGACTGAGGAAGCCTTCAACGTGACCGCCGTTTGGTGAACGATGGTTGGTCTTCGTCGTTTTCGTAAAAGCTAATAAAATCAAGCGACGAAAGGTTGTCTTTCGTGCCACGAGATGGCCCTGCACATTCACTGCCGTATAGAGACAGGAGATACTCTGGCGGGGGAAAGACTCTCGCGTTGATAGTGATAAATCGACGATGGCCATGACATATATCCCTATCCCAGTCATTCACAGTAAGTGTCAGTATTGCAATTGGGTCGATATCAACATTTGCATCTTCTTAAAAGAGAATCTTTGTAGTAAAATGCTCGAAGTAGTGTTCTTGTACTTGTATACTTGCAGTTTAATTTCGACCGTTCACAGTTTGTGCTACATTTTTTTCGCACAGTTTTTTTCCACGTTGCGTCATTATTGTAATCTTCTAGTACATACAACAAATGTTCAGCTCTGGGAACCCTTCAGCCAAGTGCTCTGGGACACCTCCTCCCGTACACTTATGTAAGCATGTACGTCTTATACGAAACTAAACTTGAGCTGATATATGGGTAGTAACTAGGCTTGTGCGAATAGTGAATTTTAGGTGCGAAGCGAATTCGAAGCGAATAGTGATTTTGGTCGAATAATTTTGAATCGAATTCGAATAGTATATATATCACATATTATAAATAAAAATGGGCCATATTTGTAATGACCCAACTAACCTGCACAGTATTTTTTTTAGGGGCGAAGCTCCTTAGGGTGTGGGTCTGTCCCTCCTCTGTAGTTTTGTAGTAGTTGTTGTAGTTGTAGTAGGTAGGTAGGTAAGTAGCCACGTATAGTGGAATGTACCCACTCCACGTGATAAAGAAGATGACGATGACGCAGTATAGTGGAATGTACCCACTACGTGATAACGATGACGATGACGCTGATGACCATGAAGTATAAGCGTGTTCCAGACCCCACATTCTCTTTCTGCCATGGATGAAAACGATCGAGCTTCGCCCACTCATCATCATTCACTTCGTGGATATGGCGTGATTTTTTTTTAATTGAAACAAGGTTCTTGCAAATGTCCATTCTTTTTGGTTCAAAGGAAGTGGAAACAACTTTGAATAGTAGCAGGATTTGACTTTCGGAAGAATGCAAGTGATAACCTGAAAAATATGTTACATTTTAAAATTTACTATACTTAGAGCATATAAGATGGTATAACAAGCTTTTAAACTTAAAAGATGATGAATCGATGCGAGGGTAATATGTTCATTTAAGCTTGAAGTGGGGCTTCGCGGCAGTGCGAATTTTCCTAGGATAGGTGTTTTCACGGCTTAGCATTCCTTCACCGCAGTGAAACCACCTTTACAGCGGGTTACATGCGGTCTAATATACACCTGGTCAGGTGCTTTCACGGCTTAGCACTCCTCCAATGCGGTGAAACCACCTTTACAGGGGTTAATTGCGGATTAATATACACCTATTCGTTCATTTCGAATACTTCGAAATTTTCAACTATTTAAATTCGAATCAAAGCAAATTCTAATACAGTAATATTCGTTCGAATATTCGAAGCGTTCGAATATTCGAAGCATTCGAATATTCGCCCAAGCCTAGTAGTAACGCCATCTTGTCCGATGGCGACTCGTCACGTTTAAAGTAGCATGTGAACGCGCGAGTGACAATTCAATGCCACTTTATAGCTCCAAGTTGACTTCCGAGCGATTTTTTTTTTTGCATTTCAATACGTTCTTTCGCCTTCTTTCTGTGAAAGCGCACGGCATATTTCATTGATATTGAGCTGATGTTCGTAAGTGTGGTAGAGACACTAAATTCAATGAAAGTTAGTTTTGTCCTTGCGTGGCTGTGCTTTCTTATCGAAGAATATGGGAAACTGTGCATCAGCTGGCCCACACAAGGATGTTCTTGTGTTCTTGCCTGCGAGATTTTTAGTCACTTGTGTGAGATTTGTTGAGAATTCCTACAGCTGTAACGACATTCTGCTCGGGCCGCCCTGATTTTATCATCCTAATTTGGGCAAGCAAATGCCATCGTTCTCTCAAAAAGATGGATGAGTAGAACGAGATAGCGTAATTACACTTTTAGTCAAGCCCCGGGTAAAGTACAAGTTATAGCCGGGAAACTAGACGAAAAAGGCGTAATGTCCTGGCTATATCCAGCACTTTCTTTACACGGTACATAATTAAGAGTGTAGGGCCCCGTTCGCAGCGTCTTCGCGATCGGTAGCCTTGCTCCGCTTCTCGGTGAACACTTGAACCATGCCGCAAGGAAAGGGACGTGTGTGCAAGTAACATTGGCCGTTTAAAACTGTTCTAGAATGCCTACTGCATCTACAGTTGCGGAGTGCCTGCTACGCCATAATTCTTCCTTTTACGAATCGGGGAAGCACCCACTACGTTCGTAAGGCAACTCGCGAACCTACGCGCTGTGCAATGAACTAAAAGGGAGCAACTGGTCACATTTTTAATGTTTTTACTGATGACGATAATCAAATATGTCTGAGCGTTTTATAATGGGTGGGCCTTTAAACACCCCACTCGCGCCAAGCGTCAATACACGCAAGACACACATCTCTTGACGCCTGGCGCGACTCTGCGCTTCTGCCACGCTATATTACAAGCGTTGAAGAGACACTTCGCATTACGCGACAGTCGTGTAGATTTTTCTTTGGGCTGCAGTTCCAAGCAATGGCGTGGCTCTTTGGCTGGACACCTGCTTGCCACGCAAAAGGCTTGGGTTCGATTCCCACTCGAACCGAGTTTAGAAAGAGTTTTTTTCTCAGAAATTCCATTGTTGATGTCGGCGTCATTGGTTGTGAGCGAAAAATCAGCGTTTTGGTGGAGCGTGAATTCGAGATAGGTGCAGATAAACAATACAAAAGTTTTGTCTGGGTGCGAATCAAACACAAGCCTTCTGCGTGGTAAGCAGTTGCTCTACCACAGAGCCACGCCAGTGATCGGCACTGCTTAAAAAATACCCACTAGAAGAATTGTATGTAGTGGGTGGAGTCTCCTTAACGCGCGTCAAAATACGCGGCATTATCGTGGAATCACACTAGGAGTCAAACCAACTCAAGTGTGAAGCGGGTGGGTCGTGTGAAGCTGCCCACCCCTTACAAAGTGTTCAGCTGCGCAAGTGAGCGTTGCACCTAACGGACGCGTAATGGGTACTTCGCCAATTTGCAACAGCAAAAATAAGGGTGTAGTGACCACATAGCAACTGCACGTCTAGTAGACAATATAGAATATTTTTAAACGGCCAATATTGAGCACACAAGCGTCCTCTCCTTGCGGCATGTTTGAAGGCGATGCGCATGGGGCCCGATTACGCCATCGTGTTCTACCCTTGAAGGCGAAGCTGAAGCGTCTTCCTAAGGTTTTTTATTTATTTATTTGTATCTATATCAAATTTTCACTCATCGACAAGGCTAATTTTTCGCTCACAACCGACGATGCTTACGCCAGCACCGGAATTTCTACGAAACGAGCTCCTCAAAGCTGTCATGTGAAAATTTATGATCTTGGCGCGTGCTTTTTCCTGGTAATTCTGTGCAAGCAACAGAAGTGCTGCTTCTGGATGGTAATTTTTATCCCTGTCACTCCTATTTCAAGCGGTAAAGATGTAGACACAGACCCAGAGTGCTATTCGAGACAGTGTAGAATTCTGGTATCTTGTCAAATTCGCCATTTTGTCAACTGTTATTGGCCCAGAGGGCCGCTACCCGCTTTTTGATTGGTTGCAAAACACGCTATTATAGAATTTAACAAAATGGTGGAATTTGACACTGCCTAAAACAGAACCACCTGAGTCTGTCCATGATGGTGATCACGACAGCTTTGGTGTCCGAAATGCAAGCAACACGCATCTTACCTCGTTAATAAGCTTTCATTGAAGCCCATATTCACGTGCGCACAGGGAGGGGACATGGGTGGGGGGGGGGGAGGTACTGTTCCCTCGCTTAGTCATCTAAAAGGAGCGCCAGGTCTGCCCATACATTTACATAGTCGGACCCTGTCAGCATAGGAAACTCTGTGCCTGTCAGGTTATTGCTTAAAGTTCAGCGTTATGGCCATTCTGTTTTTTGATGCCAATGGCGGCCTCCTCTTCTACATGTTGCTTCGAACAACTGTTTACTTTCCACAGTTACCGTCTCAAAGCCGGGGTTCGAGAGCAAGCCATTCTAAGAAATATGTCATCGCTTTATTTTTTTTCGTTTTTGAACCCTTTGCGGAATCTGTTGTCTTTGAGACTTGACTAAATGGGGGGATAACACTGCGAACCCCCCCCCCCCCCTAATGGACAGCTCTGTGCACGTCTCTGTTGTAGCCCATAAGTAAAAAGAGTGCAGAGTGGTCCAACTTTTCGCCCTGTGGTTGTTGGGCGGAGCAACTTTTCTTAAATAAGAAATAAAGAAAAAAAGCCATGCCGTAACATGGGGCAGTGAAAAGCAACGTCGCGAATTTTCGCTGTTATGCAGTATGTATACTCGGACTTCTATTCTCAACTACACAAGTCGCATATAAGCCTTCCAACCTGGAGTGTAATCATAGCGGAACAGGAGAGTGAAGTTCCATGCTTAACTATCGATCAAGGTTAGAAAGACCATTCAAGACAGGCCCCATGTTGTACGCAGTTACAGGGAACAACTGAGCTTTGTATATATCTTTTATTGTTTTATTACTATACACAGGTACGATGATAAAACTGAACGTGATCCTGTTTGCGAGCAAGCCACTACTCAAAATTTTGTTAATTCGACACTCGTTAATTCGGAAAATCGGAATAATTTGGACGTGTTCTCTGGTCTTGGCCAGCATATGCATTGTTTAATGCAATCAAAATATCTTCAATTCGGTAATATTTGGCCGCGGCACAATTGATTCGAACGATCTTTGGAGCTGTGCGAGCGCGAAGCGCTGCAAATGTGCAGCACAAAGGAATGAAAATGGCACATCGCGGACAGCCGAAACGGACGCGGGCTTTTCGAAATGCGTGGTCACCATTCAAAATCGTGTTGTTTGTGCATAATAACGTGTGAGCTCAGAGTGTTTTCTATGGAGGCATAAGGGTCTTGAGCCGCGTTCACATTGTGAACAAAGTCGCAAATGGCGAAAAGTGCGGTGTTTGCACTGCTTGTGTGCAAAAGAATTACTTTATTTACGAATTCCGGAACAAAATGAAAGTGCGTTGATGTGATGGACATTTATTGATCGTTTTCTTGATCCTATCAGTAATTCCGCATTCGGTGAATTCAGACACCTTTTCGCGGTCTCGTGAAATCCGAATGAACGAGCTTTTACTGTATTATGTAACGACACCACAGATAAATCACTTGTACTCTGTAAGCAGTACGTTTGCAGGTAATCGTGTTCAAATTGTCCATATTTTCAAGTATCAAAACCAACACAAAGAAGACAACACACACAGAGAGTGACAACATTTTATTTTTCAGTTTTATTTTCTTCGTCATGAGCCGACAAGACGAACGTCAAACTATTTGTGACGTGAATAATATGCCTCATTGAGCTGTGTAACAAGTGTTTTATTGATTTCTTTATTTCTTGAGAAAAAGGAAGACGGCATGCTGTAGCTTTACTTACGAGATTTGGCACAAACTCGGGACGACACCGCTGGAAGCCACTGCCAGGCACTGTTGGGTTGAAGACTTCATTCACAGGACTTCTGATACACATGTCGGTTGCTGATTTTATTCAATATTCTGTAAATAAACAAAGGTGTACTTTGGTTTGATGCGTGTCTCTTCTGTAATTGAATTGGACAACAGGTGTCTCTCACTACAGCGTCTCTCATAATCATATCGTGGTTTTGTGACGTTCAACCCCCGATATTATTATTATTATTATTATTATTATTATTATTATTATTATAGGGAAGCCTACATGATATACAAAGGTTTTCGCCTTCCGAGGCTTATCTGCCCTGTGATAAGTGAGTGCATGCACATGTTGCTTTGGCGCTACATGTGATTGTCGTACCGTCTATTCGCCAACATCATTACAATGATGGCACCACTTTGTCGTTCAAGCACGTCACGTGGTGCATTTGGCGTCGTCCTAAACAAAAGAAGTACTAAATATCGAGGTGGGAATGCAGAATTTTAGCGACCCCATCTCGTGAAGTGTCGGCGATTTCTAAATCATTGTGCTACCGCAAAGCATGAACTAGCGTCTGAAAAGGTGGGTTTGAATTACAAAAAGGGAGGAAAATGCGGATGCGTATATGTGCAAGCAGAAAAGCAGAGTGCACAAAGTTCTACTACAACTCATTACGCAGAAATACAGGCTTTTTTTTTAGCAGCTGCTCGAACAAGACGTAGATTATTGGTTCAGTCGCGCGATAACAATGCTACTGTAGTATAGGCAAAATACAAGCTACACACGTACAAATAAAACAGGAGAAACCATCAAGAACAGTGCGAAAACACTTGACTGCCGCCGGAGGCCAGCACACGATTCATTGGCATACTGCGTTTATCTCACACGTAATAGGAACGTTAGGCCGGCTTCGCGCATTAATCTGGCAATGGAAAGCTTATATACCACCATTAGGCTGCCATCAACGCACTTTATTTGCCGACAATCGGCTCAAACCGCTCACAACGAAGCGCCGCTGTGTTCATTTGCATACGCACCACCGACCGTCTGTCCACACTACCACCGCTGCCCCCTATAGGTCTAACTCGCCGCCAATAGCACTGGATCAGGCACGCGAACTTCAAAATTTGTATAATTACCTTCCAAGCTATATCCACTGTTCATATTTGGTAGATGATCTACGGATGTTCACGACAATCGATCCCGCCGGCTACCTCAGCCGCGAAATTTTGTGTAAACACCTCTTTAAGACTGCAGCTAGACTCGTGTGGGCTTGGTACTCTGTACGCATGCAAGGACTCAGCGTGGTATGCTGCCACTTTGACTCGTCTTCTCTTTTTCTGTACTTTAGTGCCTGCCGAACACAGTACGTGTACGTCCTATTTCATGTCACTTTAACCTTTTCATTTTCTCTTTTGAACAATTTATTATTATTATTATTATTATTATTATTATTATTATTATTATTATTATTATTATTATTATTATTATTATTATTATTATTATTATTATTATTCCTGCTACTATGATTGCGACTCAGAGCTACTTGCAAAAAACAGTGGCCCTCCCCTATAATGTATCAGCTTTCAACTTTTTGAAGTATTTATTTCATTATTAAAGCATGAATTTTGATGCCTTCAACAAAAAATGTGCAAATTTTATTATTTTCAAATGCAGCGATGGCCCGCATATGAAATAAACGTTTCGAAAATCTCTTTTTTCTCCCAAATAATAAATTTTCGTCATTTCTTCTGCCGGTCCATGACGGACGATGCGGCTGAGCCTCCCGAGTGCGACGCACGATCGCACATGCGCGCCAAGTGCAATATTCATCCTCTTGCTCATTTCTCGAAGCGACAGAAAATGAAAAAAAAAGCTTGGTTGATTTAATCATATTCGTAGCGCAAAAAGCCAGAAGCAGACACAAGTAAGGAACACATACACAGGGCGGGCGCTAGACATCAACTCTGTTTGTTTTGCGCTGCGAATATGATTACAAGTGACACAAATCAACTAGCCCGCATCACCGGCTTGGTTGATGCTCTTCCGAGGAACAGAAGCGGGCGGATTCAGCGGCTTGCGCCTTCCCTTACGAAAAGTGGGAATGACCAGAGTTATCCTATACACTTGCTACCATGTTCCCATCCCATTGTTATCATGCACACCATACATAGTAATTTCAGAAAGGGCCACGGCAAGTCCGAAGCCGAGCGTTCCTTGCCCGCGCGCTGACCTCCACCACGGCTGACAGCGGGTTGGCTCGGAGCAACCCCGCGAATCCGCGGCTCAGGCCGTAGAGGAAGGAGCGAGCGCGTGCGGCCGTGCATGAGAAACCCTGGAGGGCGTGGCCGGGACGCCTCATTATGCACACGAGCGCACGCAGCGCATGCGCACAAGCGCCGCTGCCATGCGCAGTAATAAATTTTGCCTGAGAGAGAATGGAGTCGCCAGCATCAGCGCAGTACGCGCATGCGCAGGAGACTTCGTAGCAGACGACGCGATCCTCTCCCTTGGCGGGAGCGCGCCCGTCTGCGCCGCTGTCTAGCGCAGATGCAGTTTTTCGCTCGTAAGGAGGAGCCAGCGGCGTTTCCGTGAGAGGCGCATGCGCCAAAGGCTTGGTAGCAGACGACGCGCTGTTCTCCGTTCGGGCAAGAGCTCGCACAGGGCATAATCCGGAGCACTCATCTGTATTTGGGGGGCAACTTCCACCCCTGCAAATGTTTATTATGCCTATTTTTATTAAGCCACGCATCTGTGAGTTACAGATTTTGGTAGCGGCGGCATGATTTCGCGACAAACCCTGGACCGGCGAGTGTACGGAAATGCGGGTGTACACAAATCCGTTCACATGCGTATTTGTATGCGCTGCTTTTCCTATGATTATTGCTCTATCGAGCATAGGCTTGTCGATCATCAGCCGTTCCCGACTGACACTCTGGACTTTTATCGAGGTCACTGGTCATTTCACGTTGCCGCATTTCATTGTTGCCCTTCATAGCTGCATTTCATTGTTTCAAGCGTGACCGTCGTTGTTGCGTGTTGCAACCGAACTTTTGCGCTGCTAAGCACGTGTGTGATGGCCGAATTCCCGGCATGGAGGAAGGAAAAAGTTGGGCGGCCTGCAGCACTGCGCAATGCGATACAAAAAAATAGCAAGGTCAGGCACGCACACACCAAGTTTCGCTTGCCCCCCATTTACCCGATAGGGGAAGGGCTCCTAATTTATTGTTTATAGCTTAGGGTTTATTAGGTACATTGCTTATTTTTATTAAACTTAAAACTCTTTTTGCGAAACAAACCCACTTTGACCGCATCTATCTATCTATCTATCTATCTATCTATCTATCTATCTATCTATCTATCTATCTATCTATCTATCTATCTATCTATCTGTCTGTCTGTCTGTCTGTCTGTCTGTCTGTCTGTCTGTCTGTCTGTCTGTCTGTCTGTCTGGCTGGCTGGCTGTCTGTGTATCCGCCTCTTGTGGTCACCTTCTTTAAAGGGACACTAAAGAAAAAGAAAACGATTTTTCTTATATTAGTCGATTGGTGGCGACCCCACTTTGAAATTCCCGCACTAAACGTCGTGACGTCATAGATTTTGACGCCATCTATTACGTCTTACGTTGGTTCCTAATCAGTAAAAATGAAGTGCATTATACTCTGAGGGGGGCCATACAGTTGTCATCCCAAGTTTGAGGAAGTTTCGTTGTGCAAAGGTAACCGAAGTATGGAAAATGCAATTTAAAATCCGTAACGCAAGGATCGGTGATTTGGGCGCTAAATTTAAAAATGATACTGTCACCTTGACTTTCTCCTCTTATAATAAACTTATGATGGTCATATAATTGTTCTCAGAGTAAATTTATCAATTTAAAACAATTTATTTGTCCCTTTAACTTGGTATGCATCAAGATTGGCATAAGAGGCTTGGAGCGTACGAAAAACGCGACTGGCGGGTCTGACAAGAATAACCTGAAATGCCTGCCGCGTACGTCATGCAACCCTTTTGCCCAATCATGTGGGACACATGACTAGGCAAAATGTCTCTGCCCCCCCCCCCCCCCCCACTGGTCCATGTGCGACGAGCCTCGATGCTCTCTTGCTGCGAGATCTTACTTCGAATCTAAGTTTGCTTGCTTCACATAGTGCGCAGCGGCCCTCGCGTCTTTGCCGTCTTCAGTCCACTTAAACTCATAGTTGACATCAAAAGAAGTTAGCTGCACATGTAGGAGACAATGCCTCAAGGCAAATTTATTTTAAACATACCTAACCCTACTCTTACTGTTCTTCCTCTTTCCTAAGACAGCTGCACTTGCTGCGGTTGACTACTGAACTTGTTAAAAAAATATCTGCTCATTTAATACTTTTTTCAACAGTCCTTACGCTCATTTATTACTACGCCCCTGCCTGGATTTAGTAAAATTAGTAAAGCCCAGCATGCACCTGTGGAACCGTCCTCGCACTTTTTTGCAGCCAGGCCTTTTGGAACACAGCAAAAGATTTGGGCGACATAATGATCGCTGAATATTTATGCCATAGATGTCCACAATAATAAAAAGGGTTTGTATTAAGAATAAGTAATGCTTCAATTCTTAACCCTATATTGTAAATGCCATTGAAGAGCTTGTAGTGATGTACAGTCCATAAGAAAGATGGTGCACCTGAGCCTCGTAGCAATACCGGGTGCTCCCACCACAACCATGACAAGCTTAGAGCGCACAAATGACATGGCACACAAAAAAGTCGGACGTGGGACACTCCGCACTGCCAAACATTTATTAAGCAACGTTGTTAATGAAAAATACAAGATGAGAGCACTTACATATAAATAAAATGACCATCTGACGTCCACGTCAACTTACCCACATTTGTTCTTGTCCAATTTGTTAACACCAAGCATTAATGTTACATTTTGCCGGTAACAGAGGGGCTGAATCATTTTCTCTTTCACCAAGAATGCTTGCGCCATGAAATAATGCATTACACCCGCGAAAGCTCCTAAGTTCTTCAAAAGGAGTACCTTGCTTCTTATCTATATTCAAGGAGAGGTCACGGAATCCGTCATTGGGGCACTTTCCGTCTGATCGATATAGCTTAGTATGTGATACACCACTCGGGAGGTACATTTATTGCAGGGCGGCGCTCATAAACTCATTTTAGCCACATATTGCTTATGCAATATTTGCCAACATAAAACCCTAAAATGCTGCATCTAGCACTGACAACTGTCATTCCGCCTTGTGCTTCCATTTTAAATTATACACACACACTTCACTAGTTTGAAGATAGCTCAAGGTTGTTCCTGGAAACTCCCACGGGCTATTTTCATGTGAAAGGATTTTTCAAATACAGGGAGATGCAAGAATAGCTTTGACTTTTCTTTATCAATAAATAACAACCAAGCATGCAATTACAAATACATTTTTGTGGTCTTTGCAATGACCGAGGCATGCTGCACTGCCAGAATTTGTGCTTCTAAGGACACTGCTATGCTTTATAATTCCATGTTGCATGCACGAATGTAGTACCAGAAAGGCAAATCCACGTCAAGAGATGCTGAATTTGTAAATAACAAACAACATGTATGAAACATTAGCAGTTGAAATCTAAGGCGCATGGAGATAATCATAGTCTTCCCTCACATGTATACGATAGCACCTGAAATGTCTGCGGTACAGAACTTGCTACACTCAAGCACATGCTCTGGAAACCCTGAATAAAAAAAAGCGATTATTCCCGGTGTTCGCTCGGCGAAGTGGCCGATGTCCTGCACATATCAGAGCTCATCGACCAAATCTGAGTTGTCCAGCAGGTCCTCTCAGCGGCGACAGGGCAAGGCCTGGACGTCCCGACGTGGCAGACCTGAGCCCGGGTCATCATTCATCAAACTGTCTGGCACTCAATAAAAGTTTTATCAACCAACCAACGAACCAAGAGAAAAGCAACACAGTGCAAGAAAAACCTGCTAAGTAATTATTACCCGCCATAGAAAAGGTAAGCAAGTTCCAATGGCACAGTGAATGAAGGAAAGAAGTGTAAATTTAAGGGCTCGTTCGCTTTGTTAAGCACAATACAATGAAAACTAACATACATTGTGTGTTAATTCTCAATAATATGGCACAGTGAAAAAACTCCACTGATTCCACTTTCATGCAGAGTAGCTACATGAAAACGCATGGATGCGGTCCTATTGTTAACGAATCAACCAACCAAGAGAAAATCAACACAGTGGAAGAAAAATCTGCTAAGTAAGAATTACCCGCCATAGAAGAGGTAAGCAAGTTCCTATAGCACAGTGAAGAAACACCACTGCTTCCACTTTCATGCAGAGTAATTACATGAAAACACATAGAGCGGTCCTATTGTTAACCAATCAACCAACCAATCAACCCAGAGAAAATCAACACAGGGCAAGAAAAAACTGCTAGGCGAGAGTTACTCGCCATAGAAAAGATATGGAAGTTCCAATGGCACGGTGAAGAAACTCCACGGCTTCCACTTTCATGCAGTGTAACTACATGAAAGCGCGTGGATACGGTCCTATTGTGAGCATCTTTTACTGTTACCTAGACGAAAGAGCATCATAATTTACCAGACTGTTTTTTTTTCGTTATCTGATCTCATACCACAACGGCTTGTGTTTATGGCTGTAATAATGTATAGGTTTTATGAGAACATTATGAACAGCCAACACCAGTTACAGGAACCACGCCATTGAACACGGTAATCTAATTATTATAAGTGCCATTCGGGCTTGCTAAGGGGAAGGCATCAGCACTATTTTTACGTGCCTTGCCATTTTTTATCGAGCAGCAAGTGCAGCGGACCTCAAGATTTATGGGATTTCAAAAATCTAAAAACAGGGAGTTAAACGCAGTGGCATGCTTTTGAACATTTATCTGCTTTGAGTCGCATACCAGTGATACCAAAAGCAACTGCTACCAGTCCTTCCAAGTTGAGATCAGTTTATAGTTCCAGATGCTAATTAATCGACAACATCCGGCTCAAAAGAGCAACAAAAGTTACTGTGCCACTGCCAATGCACTAAACCCTTCAACAAAATATTGATGCCATGAATCGGTGGAATAAATTGCACTGAGTGTGCATAATAAGTGTGCAAATCTAAACCACAAGTGCTTAGTACAACAGGTCCATCTTTACGCGTTAACAGACTTCTTCCCAAAAGAAACACCTACGCCCCTTTCTGAAGAAAAGAACATCTTCAGTGGTAGTTTTTGCAGTATCTACACATCGGAATAGTAAAAGGTACCAAAAATTTTATAACATGGTTAGAGGTACTCGTCAAAGCAATACCTTACCACCCACGTCGTCAGTGCCCATAGCTCCTTTTCAAAATGTTAATGAAAACTAATAGACAATGATGCCAAGGAAAGTATAGAGGATGTAATAAGAAGCAACTGTAAATTAAATGTGAAGAAAAGTGAACGAAAAGATAACTTGCCACCGGCAGGGACCGAACCTGCGACCTTCGAATAACGCGTCCGATGCTCTACCACTGAGCTATGGTGGCGGTCATACGTCCGTCCCCTTTATAGGGCATATATGTGCATTTAAACGTGGCAGCGTCAGTCAGCGCCGCCAGTTGCCATTAAGGTGAGTGTGCAACACTCTTTTTGCCTGTTGGCGTCACATAGCATGTGATCTTATTACGAAATGGCAGCTGACTAATAGTCCCTCGCATAACTACCTGAAGGCATCAAGTGTGCCAGAACGAGACCCTTGCTATGAATGAAGAAAAGTGTAAATTGTTTCTCTTTGTGTGAATGATACAATCATGAAATGTCAGCGCGGCACGCGGACACTTCAACTTCCAGTTAATGGTCGCTGAGAAATGAAGAGTAAGTAGGCTTAAAAAAAGCTGACCACTTCTAGCCAACCATTGGGAAGGAGTAGGGCTTTGAAGCATCTTCTGTATGCTACATTACAGTGAAGCATATTGATAGCGGTAGATGGTAACCTTTAGGGCTGTGGATAGCGATGGTTGTCAAAGCATCATCTCAGACAGAAAATCAACGTATTCGTTGTGAAGGTCTTCTGGCCGTCGTAGGCTGTAGCCTTGTCACCCACATTCAAATATATTCTTTTTTACTATGCTTCGCCCCAGCACACCAGGGTGTTGCGGTGTGGCATACAAAAGAGAAGTTCTAAGGCGTAGAACAAAGTGATGGGAACGGTTCGGGGAAATATCTTGTCTTACAAGGTCCACTGCTTTATTAGCTGGGCTCATGTATCTCACTCCTGGGTCAAAAAAATTGGCAAGACTTGCCCAAATGCATAATAATGGGGAGCATTTGAGAGTTTGATTAGTGGCTTCCTCGGGATGGTCACCTTATTTTAATGTATAAATAACTTTTGACACGCTACTAATGTCTTTGAAGTTTTTTAGGTTTTTGAAAAAAACGTGATACTTGACCGTCGCTATCGGCGTCCCACGACGTCGGGGACGAATGATGCAAAAAATCATCATCATGGGAGGAATTCCCGATATGACATCACTGACGTCATTATGACATCATGATTTTGTCATGGTGTAGTCACGCGACGTAACGTCACATCTTGACGTCATCACATGACAGTGTAGCTTCGTCAAACGTCGCTCGATCACGGAGGCAGTGCAAAACCAGGTGATGAGCCTCCTGTCTTGGAGGCAGTACAAAAAATTACACCATCTCCCGCTAAAGGGAACCATGTGTAGATGTGAAGCAGCGGGCGCTAACGCTTACACTGGCGGTGGCGTTGACGCTGGCCCTATCGCAGCGTTGCGCAGGAGAGAAAACTGAGGAGGCGCAAAGCACGCAGTGATGGAGCGGTGTTTTCTACTGGAACATGCCAATCGCTGCTAATGGGCAATGAGAGACAGAAGACTCCGACTGGACACAGAGACCCGCACTCCGCTTTTAGTTAACGCGCACGCTGCGAATTTTTATTGTTCAACAACGCACAGGAGAAATCTTCCACCGGCACCACCTTGGAGGTCAAGATCCATTGCCATATATACGGGATGGCCAGTGAACGGTTGTGCAGCGCGAGCAGTCGGTTTTTTCAACCAAGAAACTCGCTAGCAGACGCTGCCTGCGTCGGCGTCGCGAGGTGAGAGAGGGGGAAGCGGAGGAGAGGAGAGAGAGGGGGGTGACACGCATGCGCAGTGGGAGTGTGAACGCCGTGGGCAGGGATGGGTAGAGGAGAGAGGGGGGGAGCGTAGGAGAGGAGAGAGAGGGGGGGACGCGCATGCGCAGGGGGGAGTTAGACGCCGCGGGCAGGGATGGAGAGAGGGGGGAGTGTAAGAGGGGAGAGAGGGAAGGGAGGCGCATGCGCAGTGAGGGTGTGGTTGCCGTGGGGAGGGATGCCTAGAGGAGAGAGAGGGGGGAGAGGAGGTTTTTATTTTTTTCTTTAACTGTTTGCGCATGCGCAGTAAGGGTGGGCACGCGGCACACCACCACCACCACCACCACCACCACCACCACCACCGGATTAAGCTTCGCCATAAGATGCTTCACATCTAAAATGTTAGATGCAGAAAGCTTCCGAAGGGTGCCCTGGCAGGATCAGTATGTCGAGTGAGGAGGAAAATTGGCAGATCCCATGCTTTGTGGGAATCGGTTTCATGAGTAACAGTCAGCGAGGAGTTGTCTCAGCTGCATTTGTTGGTTTTGAGCCAAGCGTTACGAGGTGGATGGACGCGTTTTTACAGGTGTAGTAGTAAGCCCATCGTGGGCTTACCAAGCACGTCGACTACACCGGCGTTCAAATGGTAACTTATGGTGTCACGTAAAGTCAGCACTCGCTTTAGAGCACATACATATGCATTATCAAAACGAAGTGCACTTGACAATGCGTATGGGAATACCTTACGTAGCTTTCGTTAGCGTATTCACCCGGGGTTGATCAACGCTTGAATATAGCTTGCCGAATCATAAGAGTACAAGCACAATCTTTATTAAGCTGCCATGTAAGCGTAACCAACACTGGAACCACATTTGACGTTAATCTGACATGACGCCAGTATCATAGAAGCACATATGTAGTATGTTCCATAGTTATAAAATTAAAAAGCCAGCACTTTAACCACAATGAACGTTGTGCCGACATTACACCTGCGTAGGGTCTTTTTCCAAAGTAGTTCCAAGAGCTGGCGTGGTGAACTCTCAATGTTCGCTGCTGCTAAAAATTAAAACTACGATTCACTTTCTCAACTTTCTTTCATTCCATATGACGTATTTGAGTTCGTATAGTTTATCGTAGTTAGGATCTTTATGGAACTCCAAAAGTTACCCTAACGAGTTACAGTATGCATTTTCGTTTTGCTAATGCAGCATATCATCCAACCTCTAGCTACTCCTAGTAGCACCACTAGCGAGACCTGCTCACTATTGAGTTTTCTCTATCGTCTGCTGAACACCGCGATTTAGAGCTGCGGTTGAAGATGCGTTTTAGCTTGGCCAAAAAATATCGTCAAGTAACTCGCTCATTAGTAACGTCGTTTTCTGCTACCTCCTAGCAGGGCAGGCAGTATTATCGCTTTACTGAATTAAGAGCCAGCATGACCTGACCACAAGCAAGATTTATTTACACGACCTTTCCAACAACAACAACAAAAAAAAAACTTTGAAATTGATAACTCTAACTCATGCTGCATGTCTGGCTTTTCTGGTTGTCCATGGCATGGTTAGGGCTCTACACAAGCGCCGTTATTTCTTTTGGCACATACCAAAGGCCGTGCGCTGTACAAAGGAGTCGATAGGTTTGCACTTGCGCGTGTACTCTGGTAATGTGGAGGGCTAAGCGGATGTTTGCCTTGCGGTTTCTCTTGGCACTGTTTTCAAGCTTCTCCCTTGTAAGCAAGTGTTTAGAAAAAGTTTTTGTTTAAAAATAATATCGGTGACCAAAGCGTGTATAGCCCCAATGCATTGATCATATATCTTTAATGTTATTTTAGTCAGCATTTCATTCACCACGGGTACTTCGAAACCAGGGAAGCAGTGACTAATTCTGTTTCCGCTTACGGTGCTAGGGGGCGCCGTAGGCCCCGAGGATTAATAACTGGGGGGAGTTAAAATATGTCTACCACCACTTTTCTGTAGCCTTCACTACCTAGCTCTAGAAGCCATTTAGTGACAAAAATGTGTGAGCAAAACGAAGGGAATCAGAGGAACAATTGGAAGGCCTGTGAAAGGTCTGGTGATGGCTCAAGAACCTGTAAATAAGCCACGGTTGATCAACAATGGCTTGATGGACTGAGGAGGCCACTCATCTTTGGGCTCAAGTCGAAGAAGCCTGGCCAAACAATAAAGATTAGTTCCCACCCTCTCTCCTTTTGTCTCACTGCATTAACCCTTTCAGCCCTGGATTTTTTATTTTGATCGGAGACTTTATTTGTGCGTGTTTTCATAATAGTTGGGAGCTCAGAAGACCACAACCGAAAAATTGAGCCAGTGGTGCATGTATTTATGGATTAATTAACATGGCATTAAATTAGGTCATCAGGGCTCAGTACTTGTGAAATGAGAAAAATGGCTCCTTTATTCGTGCTACTGACTAGAGTAGACAAAATGTGAACTAATGTCATATTTTTCAGTGTGATGCTCATTGAAACAGCTTCGCTACGTCGTCCCGAAAATGGCGCTTACCCGCCTGAGCTTCCGCGCCTCGGCTTCACCCAAGACTTCGGTCAAGCTTCTTCTTTGTGGCTCCCAGCTTCGCAAACATGCCACAATATTCATGTCAATCGCCGTGGGGATGATTGAAGAAGTATTCCCCCAAGAATGAGCAGTTTTGGTTTCATTTCCGAGGTGCTAGGGGAAATCTTGTGTGGTGGTGTCAATTGACACCGCCAGGGCCGAAAGGGTTAATTGATTGGTCGTGGCAATGAACACACCAGTGAAACTTTCGATTTTTCTGCATATGTTTGACCTTACTTCATTCATGGAGTAGCGTCCACTTTTTCAGCTGATTTCAACTTTGGCTAGAACCACTCACCACGCCTTCAATGGCTGTTTTTTAACCATGATGCATAAGATGGCTTGTTTAATTTTGTTTTGCCTTGTCATAGTTTGAGCATTCCAATGATTGACAGGTACAATCAAATCGTTTGCGAAACCCATAATTTGATTTTACATTCTCCCCCCGGAGTAAGCGCCGATTACGACGATCACTGCGAAAGACAATATATCGGGAAACATGACTGTCAAATCATTCTGAAAATAATAAAGCGTCACTTTTAAATTCTTTTTATTCGCTAATTATTAAAGATACGATTTCTGATGTACACGCAACGCATTGTTACGTAAACTATTATCACAGATCTATCCGGCTGTCACATCAGCTGTCAGAGGCTTCGCTTTATAATCATACGTTAAGAATGAGGTACCCACCTTGCGAGATGCACAAAACTCAGTCATTGACCCAAGATGCTGTAACTTTCAAGACTATTTAGTTCTTGGAAATGTCTTGAATGTAGGTAGTCGTGGGGCCCTGAATACCATCCCATGTGCTTCCAGTTGTGATGGAGTAAGTATCAAAGTAGCCATTGACACTGGCGCTGATGTTCCTGCGGTAATCAGTTGGACACAACAACATCAGATGATACAGGTCAATTCCGAAAAAAAGAAGACGCACGGCTTGATTTATCCAGAGCATATTGTTGCCGCTCTTTCATACAGAAACAGAACAACGCACTCAAGGCAAGATTATATGCACTCAACAAAGTATTTCGCATTTGAAAACGTAAACATAACTCATGCGGATACTCCCGCCAACATGTGTTCAGTTAGGCCACAGCTATGGATTAAACAAGTTGCAAACAAATCAGGTAGCTCAATTGGGAGTCGAAAAAAAATCCCCGCACGATGCGACTCCGCCTCATTTAACCAAGCATGTCCATGACGCCTAACGTGTCTGGTCATCTCATTTGTATAGTCAGGCGTCGCCTGACATGAGCTCTGACGTGGCATGCCATCATCTCATGTCATGTCGTTTATCCTGCGCCTGTCGCTTAATGTTACCAACTTTGTCCTATTTCTGTCTCTTAGTACTACGCCTATCATTTTCCATTCCATCGCATGCTGCATGGTCCTTAACTTTTATTCAGGTTCCTTGCTATCCTCCGAGATTCAGCTTAATGTGTTAGAATTTGAAATATGGAAATGATTGTACCGATTCTCTACCTAAGGGACAGCGACAGATTCTCATTTATAATGTGGGAATGCTTGCCGCATGTGCCCTAGCCCATCCGTATTCGGGAAATTTCCTTTTGTTCAGAATACTTTCCTGTTAATAATTAAACTTGGCCTATATCATCTCGTGTGAACTCCAAGAGTTGGCTGCCTAATCGGGAACTTTTTCCTCTATCGCCAGATTGTGAAACAGTATCTATGACTTCTGTGCATTCATGTTTAGCTACATTAAATAATTTTCGCTGTCCTAGATGAGCTTTCTCGGTAAGGTATTTAATCACGTTTTGCCATTCATCGCCATCCTTGCTGAAAAGCAATGTCATCTGCGAATCGCAGTCTTCTGAGACATTCTCCGTTAACATTTATTCCTATTCCTTCTCAATACAATAGAAGACTTCTAGGCATTCACTGAAAAGCATTGGATAAATCTCCTAACCTGACCCTTCCTGATTATCCCAGTTCTGCTGATTTTCTTGACTAAAACAATGTAGCCTCTTAGTAATTGTGTATGTCCTGATAAGTTATTTCAAAATGTTGCAACTTCTTTTTATGCGATGCATCCAACACTCCTGATATTTCTGTTGAGTCGGGCACCTTTTCACAGTCTATAAAAGCTATAAAAAGAAGTTCGTTGTACTCAGCAGACTTCTCTATATTTTGAATGATCACATGGCTGTGATCAGTTGTATAGAACACCCCTTCGTGATGCCGGCTTACTCTCTGAGCTGGTTGAAGCCAAGTGTTTCTCTTATCCTGTTCAAAACTGCCTTCGTGATATTTTCTATATTTCGCAAAGTAAGCTGATGGGTAAGCTGATGGGTGTATAATTCTTCAATTATTTTACAGTTCTATTCATGTGTATTATGTTGAAATTTCCCAGCTCAATGGCACGCTTGAATGTTTGGAGACTTTGAGTGTGTGGAGCATCTCAAGCTTCTGCTAAATAACATCCCCCCATGCTTGATTAAATCATCAGTTATGCCATCTTTTTTGACCCCCTTGAAGCAGCGCATATATTGTATGACTTCTGTAACCTCATGGGCTCTTACATAGGATACTCTAGTATCTTGTTCTTCTTTGATTACATTCAAGGATTGACGATTTGCCTTTGAACTTACATACAGAAGCAGAAGTGTTATTCTAGCCTTCACTATGTCAATGAAGTTGCTAATAACTTTATCCTGTTTATCTTTTAGTGCATGCATGTTGGTTCTTCCTGGGCAGTTTTCTCTAAGCTGTTCTGAGGCTGCATCTACCTCTTTGACATTGTAAATTTTTTACATCACGGACTTTCTTCGTGCTGATCAGCTTTTGCTAACTCAATGAATTCTGTCTTAGATTTGGAGTTAGTCACTTTCATCTGTTGCAGTTTCTTTATTAATACTTTCATCGTTGGGGAAGTCCCCTTACATCTTACCTTGACACTTAAACTAAAGCTTTGATAACTGCTTCAGAGATCAGTCCAGTTACTGTTTGCTCATTCCCTCTTTGTCAGTATTTTCTTCTCTTTCTAAAGCACCCTATTTGTTCTCAAGCACGATCATACATTCCTTAGCATTTATTTTGACTACATAAAAAAGGGGCCGGTGTTTTTTAGTGCTTAATTTTGCTCTAGTTCTCAGATTAAAAGTTGCCGTCATCTTCACTCATCCGTGGTGCTTAGTAAATGAAGTATCTTCTTTCTTATCCATATCTAAGGTGGGTTCACGGATTCGGTCACTCGCATGCTTTTCGTTTGATCACTATAAATTTTAACACAGGAAAATGGTATGTTTTATACCATTCTGCACGTAAATATAATATAGTGGAGTAGGAAGCGCTCATCAAATCATTTTGAGCCAAATATTTATGTTACAGCTTTTGCCAAAACAAAATATCCACAAGTGATGTATCTAGCAGTGTTACCATTCTTCCTCGTGTTTAAATTTTAACTTATATATACGATTTACTAATGCGATGAAGGTTCAGTGCTGTTCCTGAAAACTCCGCCATGCCCTTTATTTTTTTTAAATACAGGAGGATGCAAGAATGCTTTTTGCTTATGAACAATTGAAAACCAAGCATGTGACTATGAACGCGTCATGTTTTCCCATCTTTGCAATCACGAACATCTGCTAATCTGCCATAACATGTGCTCCTAAGCATATGTTGTGTTTAATCACTTTTGTCCTGTGTGCAGGTATTCATAACCACGACACCAAACCATAACATGGGGTGTTCAGTCTATGAATGTCAAAACAGCAAGTATCAAATAATAGTAGCAGCGAAAGCCGAAATCACACTCACGGACAAAACTGCAGCAAGAAAACACCTCTACCAAATCTGAACTACCTATGAGGAGACAGGTTGGCTGTCACAAAGTGAAGAACCTCCCCCCTTGCTTCATTTTTTGTAGTGCGATAAGATGAAAGGGCCTATTTTGGCAATCTTATACTTTTTCATAGGAAGACAGCATGTCATACATCGGCAACTGTCATTTCTTCTGCCACTTATGCTGGCATAGTTTTACAGTTCCTGTTTATTGCTGTAATAGTGCACTCCTCGAACGAGAACATTAAGAAAAGCCAACCCCAGCAACAGGACCCAAATGAACATAGCAGTGTAATTATCGTAAGGAGGCAAGCAGTTCAGCTCTAAAATGTAAGTGTCATTCAACAGTCCCTTTAGGTACCTTACCACTTTAATTGAGCAGCTACTGCAGCGGAGGAGATCATTTACAAAATTTCAAACATGACGAAGAACGCACTAGATATTCTTCCGATTCTCTGGTCAAAGCTTTGAACACACATTTGAACATTTATCCGCTTAATCATGTAGCAGTTTTACAAAAGGACTGTACAACTAGCCTTTGAAGTTGAAGCTAGTGTCCAGTTGCAGCTTACATTTCATGGACTTCATCCCGAGAAAAAAGGGAATGAAAATTACGGCGCCATTGCTAATGCACTACGTACTCCAAAAAAGCAGGTGAAGCCATGAGTCGGCCAGGATAAACTGCATTTTGCAGGTATAATTGTAGTACAAATCTTGTTGTCACATTGTAAATGTCAATTTAAGGATCGTGCATGTTTCACTGAGTTCTGTATTTAA
Organism: Rhipicephalus appendiculatus; assembly: GCA_030522465.1. Lineage (NCBI taxonomy): Eukaryota > Metazoa > Arthropoda > Arachnida > Ixodida > Ixodidae > Rhipicephalus > Rhipicephalus appendiculatus. The sequence continues at coordinate 980,818 of JALIZH010020166.1, forward strand.
TACAGGAAGGTATTAGTGTATTTGCATGTCCTTCCACAATAGACAAACCCAAATACTGTGTACTGAAGGTCTATCTTGTGGCCCCATCAGACTCCTTCCCAGAAACGACACCTCAATCCTCACATTACAAAAGTCATAATTGGTGTGAGCTCCTGCCGTATTATATACATCGGAAGCTTCAAAGATACGCCAAAATTTCACAATAGTTTTAGAAGTACATCAGCATCTATGTCTTCTGTTATATGTGTGTGTAATAAGCAACACAGGACTTGTCATGCATTTTCAAGAACACTCAGTGAAATCACCGACCCGGCATGAAGTCTTTGAGTACCGAAATGACAAACTTGCTTAATACATGTCAGTGGAGATCTGCATCCTAGCGGCCTCATCTAAGAGCAAGGATGAACTTGACACGCAGAAGTTATTTGTCGGCCCGAGGATATTACACAGAGGAGTGCTCCATTTGTAATATATATACACACATGCACACACACACAATTTCAGCTGTGGTGTTTTGAAAGTGAGAGCTTCAGTAATTAGAGCAACAGAAAGAAGGTCATTGTGTACGCATGGTGTGAAGGGAACGATTCAAATGGGCTGGTAAGGCGTGTGAGACCTCCGGCTTTGAATTCATGTTCACCGAGAGAAGAAACCCAAGTGCGTGCCTCAAAAAACTGACCTATTCCACCATACCATGGTGAAGGAGTAATGCCGTGAAGAATAGTGGCGAAAGTATTGGGTTAACTGCGACCGCTCACTGATAAAAGTAACAGTTACCCTGGCACCTACAGGTCTACAAAGCGAAGCTTATCAAAAGATCATCGCTGTCAGAAACGCAACTTTTCGGTTGCAAAAGCCATCGAACGATCATAGACTTAAATCCTTCGTTCAAATAAGCTTTTGGCCTTTGGTATTATTGCTATGGCTCATCTCAATCAGTTATGAACGGCAGCTTGGCATAATAAAGCATAATAACGGGCTAGACAGAACAAGCTGAAGCAAACATTTTGTGGAAGTTACTTCCCTCACAGTTTACAAAAGAATACACGCTCGTACAGAAGCATCAGCTGCCAATTTCTCGTGCAGGAAATGTTTGCTAAAAACCCTCAAAGCGAATGCAAGGAAATCTTAAATACAGTCAGGGATCCTTAAAAACTTGTGAACTGGTATTGTAAACTTATAAAACTAATTTAATGAAGTTAATTGCCAAAGGTTGGTTGCTACCTAAATATGAATGTTGAAATTCCCGCTCTCAACTTTCTTCTTTCGTTCCATATGACATATTGGACTTCGCATTATTTATTGCTGTTAGGATCTTCATAGCACTATGAAAGTTACTCAAACGTGTTACATTATGTATTTTCTGTTAATGTGGTGTATCATTCATTCCTCTCCCTACTTCTAATAACATCATTAGCATAGGTCGGCAAACTGACTCATGAATCGACTCACTCAGCCACACTCAGACTCTTATTGGGCAGTGAGTCAGAGTCTTAGTAGCCCTCGTGAATACGACTGAGTAATATTTTTGTGAGCCTGACTTCGAGTGAGACCGGTTAAGAAAAGTTTTAGTGAGTTCTTGTCCGAGTAAGTCCACTTAAGAAAAAATTTATTGAGCCTGAGTCCGAGTATGCCCGTAACGAAAAATATTTCTCTTAAGGAGTCTGAGCATGCTCCACTTTTTTGCCGACCTAGGATCATTACTACATGAGTAGCAGCTAGACCAACTTATCATTGAATTTTCTGTGTTGTCAGTTGAACACCAGGATTTAACGTTGCTGTTGCCGATGTGTTCCCTTCTGAACTCCAAAATACCATCAAGCACCTTGTCCATCAGTGCGATCATTTTCTGCTACCTCAGAGCTTGTAGATTCTCGTATTACTGGGTGACAGCAAGCAAGACATGGTCACAAGTGGAGATTTCTTTGCAGGACTTTCCCAACAAAGAGCTTTCCATGTTTAATCTAACTCACGACGGAAAATATTGGCTTGCTTGATTGGCACGGCAGTGTCATGACCCTACAGAAGCGCCATGATTTCTTTCTTTTGGAAAACACCACATGCCGTAACCGGTACAATAAAGACGATTGGTTTGAACTTGCATGCGCACTATGGTAATGCGGGGGGTCAAAACGGATGGTTTTCTTGCGGCTTGCATTGGCAGTGTTTCGAAGCTTCTCGCCTGTAATCAAGACTTTAGACAAGTTTTTCTTTAATAATGATTTCGGTGACTAAAGCTGCCGCAGCATCAATGCATTGCGTATATAACATCAATGTTGCTTCATTCAAAATTTAATTCACAATGGGAACGTCCTAACTTAGGAAGCATTGATAAATTCTGCTTTCGACTATGGGGCCTCCTAGGATTTATTGGGGAGGTTAATGTATATATATATATATATATATATATATATATATATATATGGCACGGCCTTCGTTCTCTGACGAAGGCCGTGCCACAAACTTAAGGCATAAAAGTATTGCTTTCTCGTACGTGCACCCGTTTTTTTCTTACACAGATCCGAACCCACTGAACTTTCCTGCTGAATATATATATATATATATATATATATATATATAACCAATTTTTCTATACATCTTTTCCTTGTTCAAGTGGATTAGTTTGGAATTCTTTGAGCAGTAAGAGGTGGAACCATTACGGAAGATTTGAACACTGGCTTTTTTAGCTTTGTCAATAGTTACATATGAACTTCAGTGTCACGTGTCACTTTGATGACTGGAGAATTGATGACTTATTTGTGAACTGTACATTTCCAAGGAGAACCCTTCTGCAACCTTTAACCCTGAAAACCAGCTACGGTTGGACAACAAGGCTCAGGCGGCGACAGCAAGTGATGGTTTTCTGCACTGAAGAGGCCACCCATCCTAACGCCCGAGTTGAAGAAGCCTGGTCAAAAAATGAAGTTAAGTAATCTCTCTCCCTATCTCGTTGCATTAATCGCTTAATGGCGCGAATAAAGACGAGTGAATCTTTCCATGATTCTACGTTATTTCCTTCATTGTGGAAGTACTCCTTCTTAAAGCTAGCTTAATATCTAGGTTGGTTGACGCGAAGTGTTTTATTCTATTTGAAAATTACCTTCGTGGAAAGTTTGTGTCTTACTGAAGATAAGCTTATGGCTGTGGAATTCTTTAGCTCTTTTACGGATTCATTTTGTATTAGCATGTTGCGATTTCCAAGACTCACCAGTCCATCTCAAGCTTCGAGGCAATGATTATAGGATGTCACAGCTTCTGAAATATAAGGTTACCTCCAACTTTGCTTAAACTGACTGTTATGCCGTCTCCACCAGCCGCTTTTCAGCAGGGAATATAACGCATGGCTTTTTTTAGCTTTGTGAATGGTTACATTTGAACTTGAGTGTCTGGGTGTTACTTTGATTTCTCTAGAGGATTGATCACTTATTTGTGAAGTGTACATTTCCAAAAGATAATCATTCTACAACCTGCAACATGTCATTGATATTGCTAATGGCTTTTCCATCCTTACCATTTGTACGTGCACATTCGTGCTTCCGAAGCCACCGCGTTTTATTAAACGGTTTGACACCTGCCTCCTTTTTTCTTGCTACCTCTACATCCTTCACGTTATAATTATTAATACCACTGATTTTCTTCTTGTTGATTCAGCTTTGTTAGTTCCGGCAAAGTGAACTTCGATTTTCAGTTAGCCATGTGTTGTGGTTAAAAGAATAACAAGTCGAAACAAGACAAGACAAGGGGCAGGGGGGTGAAAGACAATAAAGAAGTTCGATAGAACAAGATGGAGTCTCCTGTGTTCAGTTAATAAGTGAAGTTTTATTACAAGTTTGTTGCTTCCAAAATTAGTTTTGTTGCAGATGTGTTACATCGACAGCGTTACTTTGTTTTTGTTTTAAAGCTTCGCGTTTGCTTTTAAGGGCGCTACAATGTCATCTGTTATCCCTATGGCGATATCTAGGTTGGCCACTTTTAGTGGCTTGTAATACTCTCATTCTGCTCAGGTTGCAGGCTTCGCCAACACATGATGACTTGCCCTTATTGATCCATGAGGACTAACATGAGAATTTCAATTCTCAAGTCAAAAGACTTGCCATTGGAGGCCACACTACGAAAGTACTGAAAATGAACACTGGTGATCAAGCCTTGCAACAAGTCATGACAAATGCTCTTGAAATCCTTGAAATATACAGTCTCAGAATTACAGGAGGAGAGTTTATCTGCATTATCTGCAAAGAACATTTTGCACGGACGACATAACCTGCTATTTTTTTCAAAATTAGCTATCAGCACTCTGAAGTGTATAGAAATATTTTATTTTGGTATGCGACATATGTATGCGTGTGTGCTTTTTTCCTGTGGTATGTACTGTTGCTTCCACTCTGTGCTGCCTTGTTTACGTACAATATTCCAAAACTTTGCAAACAAAAAGACTCAGGGTTTATTTTTTCAGGTGATGGCAGCAGGTTTCAAAAGGGTTCAATGTTTCCTTGTGAACTACAATATTGAACGGTGGCTGGCTGACGAGGCTGGCGTAGTTGGCTGGCCTGAGTTGGCTGGCATAGCTGACTGGTCTGGCTGGCTGAAGTGAGCTTGCTTGCCTCCGGGCTAGCTGGCCTAGTCAAGAGCCACTATACAAATGTCATTGGTGGTCACACCCCGAAATACTGAAAATGAATGCTAGTAATCAAGCCTTGAAACAATTAATGGCAGCTGCCCTTGAAATGCTATAAAGATACCTTTTCAGAATTCGAGGAAGAGAATGTATCTGCATAGAACGCTTTGCACATACGACAAGGACTGCTATATTTCTTAGAGTTAGTATTCAGAGCTCTGAATTGCAATGAAATATTTTTGTTAATACCACGTCAATATGCATGTGCCTCACGTTTTGAAATCATGCTGTATATTGCTTTCCTTCCATTCTGTCCTACCATGTTAATGTACTACGTCCAAATATTTTACAGAAAACATCTCCTACAATCCTACAAGTTATGGCTTTCGTTTCAGGATGTGGAAGTAGATTTTAAATGTGTTCACCATTATTTTGTGATCCAGACAATTGAACAATAGCCCGCTACCCTGGGCTGCCTGACTTGGCTGGCCGTAGGCTGGCTGGGCTGTCTTACCTGGCTGACTTTGATGGCTGGCCTGGCTGGCATGGGCAGGCTGGGCAAGCTCACCTGGGTCACCCGGCTGGTTCGCCTTGCTGGCCCGGTCGGGCTGGGCTGGCTGACCTAGCTGGCTGGCCTTGCTGGGCTGGCTGGCTGTCATCTGATGCTCCTGCGGTAATTAGTTGGACACAACATAAGGTGATGCAGGTCAATTTAAAAAAAAACAAGAAACACAGCTTGGCTTATCTAGAGCACATTGTGGCCACTCTTTCATGCAGAAACAGGATAACGCATTCAAGATGATATGCACTCAACAAAGTATTTTCTCATTGGAAAACGTAAACATAGCTCATACGAATGGTCCCGCCAACATGTGTTCAGGTTTGACCACAGCTGTGTATTAAACAAGTTGCAAACTAATCAGGTAGCCCAATTTGGAGTCGATTTTAAATGTGCTCACCATCACTTTGTGATCCAGACAATTGAACGATGGCCCGCTGGCCTGGGCTGCCTGACTTGGCTGGCCTAGGCTCCCTGGGCTGCCTTACCTGGCCGACTTTCTTTGATAGCTGGCCTAGCTGGCCCGGTCGAACGGGCTGGCTGACCTAGCTGGCTGGCCTTGCTGGGCTGGCTGGCTGTCATCGGATGGCCTGGGATGGTCTGGGACAGTCTAAGATGGCTGGCCTGTTTGGCTGGGCTGGCTGGGCTGGCTGGTCGGCATGAGCTGGTAGGCCTTAGCGGGCTGGTCTGACGGGCTGGCATGGGCTGGATAGCCTGAGGCTGGCTGGCTGGCTGACAGGCATGATAGAAATGTATGAGGAACATAAATTATAGCTCATGGTACGCCGACATGCCATGGCCTCGTCAGTACAGCCCTCGTCATTAATTTGATGTGTACCCTGCTGGAGTGAGGAGACACTAATGAATGATGAACGCATGAATATCATGATATGCATGTCGGATATCATGTAATTTATTAGGTGCTTGACAAGACGACATGATACCATGGTGTTTGTTTCATTACCGTACCATTTTCTAGAATGTGCAACACATAATTCGCATGTGCAAGAAGCATGAATAACGAATTACAACATACATGTTTATGGCATTCATTTCATCGTTATTTAACTGAACGACAGAAATAGGCATGATGCACATGTGTTCATGTCATTCACACAACGACCTATGATGCAAGCATAGTAGTTTCATTAACATTGTATATACCAGAGTGTGAATGCCTTTCGTGACGAATATGAAAGAATATATTACGTGTAATTACACGAATTTCATGAGATGTCAAGCACAGCATGACATTTATGTTATCGCACATACCCCGCATGAGGTTACATGAATGGCATAAATCCCAGCCATGTAATTGCACCCTCATTTGTTTAGCTGGGTTATATCAATATGCACGACATAACAAATTTCATAACATGATGCACAAGCCATGGTACGTACTATTTTTGCTCGCATAAATCATGAAGCTCACAACGAGACTACTACTTTAGCAGAAGTTTAGCGACCTATGAAAAAACATGGCTGATCCCTCTGTCAAAGGAATCGGTATAACACGAAAGTGAAACGTGTATTCACATAAGTAGTTGAGCGTTTATTGTGCATTGTTTCGCCACAAGGGAGAAGGAATGAATGCTGCAGCAACAAATTGTAATGTGACGTGAAGAACGGCAAGCAGCTCGAAACATGCAGCGCGCACCTCAAGCAGAAAGGACCCACGAAATGAGCATACACAAGACGAGCACGGACTAACTGTCACAGCTCGACATTTAAAGCACGCTGCTCTAACACGAAGACGCACGAAACGAACGCACAAGCATACACAGGACGAGCGCGAACAACTGCCACAATTATTCGTGTGTAAGCGGCGCGCTCCATTCGTAAACGTGGCCGCTGCGGCGAACGAAGCGACCTTCGTGAACTCTTTAACACTGTAACTTCAGAGCAAACTTGCGGGGGGAAACACAAGGCGTGCGAAGCGCCCGAATGCCCCGATCAGGAGATAAGCGAGCGCGCACCAGCGACCACGCCCCGTGGAGGCGCACGCTCATCCCAGCGAGAGGCGCGACGACCTTTAGAGCGCGCTCCGTGACACCTTCGCGCCATCTCGCTAGTGATGACAAAAACGCGCTGAAGTCGAGGAGCTCTGAGGACCGCCAATGGTATATGGTGTGTATAAATAGCTTGCCGTTAGCAAGCTGAGGAACGTACGCTCCCGTAGCCGAGTGGTTTCGCGCCGCGCGCTGCGGAGCGAGAGGTCGTAGGTTCGACGCCCGGCGGCGGAACTTTTTCTTCTAATTTTTCTTTAATCTCATTATGATAGTTTATATTTTACAACGTCATATCCGTGACGGAAATACGTCAGAGGAGCAGTGGTGGACCCCGGCATAAAACACTTTCGTGTTAAAAAGACCACAAAACATGACCCGAGCCCTGGAATGCATTCTGCTGTAGGTGTGAGGCTTTGAAACCGCATTTCTCCGTAGTGAAGTTTCTGCCCACAATGCGCACTTTCAAACTTTCTCCCAATTTAGATTTTCATTCAGTATTTTTCTTTACAGAAAAAGCGTAAGGAAAGAAGTGTAAGCATGGGAGCAATATCTACTGTGCTGGCAGCCTGACGCTTTTGATATCGACGTGTATTCCGACCAGGCATTATAACTGCGCAGTCTAAGATTGCATAATAGCTGCCGAACCCTCGTTTTGTTGTATAATGATATGCAACCTATCTCTTCTTGAGCTTCCTCTTTCCCCACCGAGGTATATTAGTTGGGTAGTGCCACGCTATCCTGGCAACCCTATTTCCTTTTCTATATTTATTATCCTCCTCCCCCTCACAGATCTCTCGGCTCTTCACTTTCTCTGGTCAAAAACACAACTATTCTCATGGCGTTTGAATCTTTATTTCCTTGACAAGTTCTACTACCTGGAGCAAGTTATAGTAGCCAGCAATGTGACAAGTTGAGCCTAGTGTCTGCATTGCCGGTATGCACCTGTCGCCGCAGTGTGATGGGCAGAAGCAGGTGTCAGTAAAGGTATTCTCTCGATAAGGGGAAAGAAAATTTTGCACAGAGTTTGTTGAAACCACATGGAGTTTACGTATCATATTTATTTATAACGGTTAGTCCATGTCCCGGAGTGTTCTTCAATGCGCCAGTAAACTTCTTTCTGGGTATCTAATACATCACTGTAGCAGACTATAGTGACTCAGTGGTGAGAAATCAGTGGAAATGTCACTGACAATATTACAGGAAGCTTCATGGTATTCCTGTTTTCTTAAATGGATAGCCTTGTTCGTCAGAGGAAATGAAGAGGTCGTTCCCGATATAGCGATAACATATACATGGTTAAATTTTTACTCCCACAGGTTGGCCTGGTCCGAATGAGCTTGGCCTGGTGATGACTTCGCCTGAACCTGCACTATCAATGATTCAACATCGTTTTTTTTTTCAAAGCAGAAACGAGGGCTTGACATACTTCACTTGCTGCTTTCTCGTGGTGTCAGAAATAGGATGGCAAAGTAGAGCTTGCTCTGCTGTATTGACCTTCTTTGTTAAGCAATATAACTGATGAATTCTTTTGTGTTTTCTTAATTTTTATTCAACTTCAATTTCTAAGTACAGATGATCCTTTACGATATTGATCAGTTATCTACCTGTGTTTATTTTTTATTTAATTGCAAGATTTATCCTTTCGACTTTTTGCAAAAGCTGTCCTGCTTACCTTGTTACCTGATGTTTGATCGTTTTTTCTTGTACTCGTTCCCTTACGGATGATCCATGCACTCAATGCTTCACTCATCTCCAATAGCAGCCATCAGCCAGGGAAGATAACCACAAGCACCATTGTATCTGCTGAGAAAGCTTCTATTGAAAAAGTAATCGAGATTTTGTAATTATTCTCATGATGGAACCTTAATCGGAAAATTCTCTTCCCTGAACTAATTTCCTTTTCTTAAAATTTAAACATCTTTTATCATAAGCAACACTGTAGAGCAATGTTGTCAATTGAGATCACATTGTGTCTTACACGACAAACACTAGTTAAAATACAACCTGTTTAAAGGAAAGAAGGGTAAAGTTAAGGGCTCGTTTTCTTTGCTAGACACAATATTCATTAGAACTAACAGACAATCATGCCAAGGAAAGTATATGAGATGTTCTTTTCAGTGTATATGGTATAAATATTATAACATTTATATCATATTTACTACAAATAATATCCCCTATAGATTCCTTGCCATTATTGTCTACCCTCATTAACAACCTGTTTACTTACATCGCCATTCTTCTCTGCAAATACCATATATTCTCATGTATAACCCACACAAAGTATTAAAAAATTTGGAGCACAATTCGAAATGCGTGTTACAGAAGAATTTTGGCTCTGCACAGTGACTTCACTGCCGTACTCAACGGCGATTCAAGGAAAGTGGCAATGACAGCAATGGCTATGACTGGTCATAGTTAAGGGCGGAGGGGTTACTGTAACAAAGGGCAAGTGAAGATTTTGCAAACGAGCACAGTTCGTTGGGTCATTTCTATAAATGTGTAAGATTAACTTGTGTGTTTTATACGCGGGGATATTCCCTTTATTACTTTTGCCGCCGGTGCAGCCTATCCTTTGTTGTTTGGGGATGATTTTGAGTTGGGCACAGATTATTCTAGACTAAATTGTTCGGTGTGCCGGTCGAATGCAGGGAACGATAATAGGCAAGAAAATATGTGGCATAACTACAGAATGGCGTTTTCTTTTCTTGGAATTCGTTTGACACAACAGCCCTAATATTGCTGATATCGTTAGACCAAATTTATTTGCTTCGATAAAGACATTTTACTAGTGCACAACATGTGTTACTTTCTGATGGGAATAAGCACTGTGAAATAACACTAGTACATGCTGCCGTGCCGAACAATGAATAACAGCTATATTTTTCCAATGTATAGCTGAATGCATCTTTGTTTTGATGCCTTATTGTCTCTTGCTTTTTTAAAAGACTCATAAAATTCAAAGCATTTTTATTTTACTAGATAAGGTAATATCATTAACACTGAGTGTGCAGCTTCCTTCATTACTTAATGATCCGAAATTCTGAAAATCACTCTTTAATTATTTTACGTACCCGATGTTGCTGAACTTGTATTGCGGTGCTTAAGTGTGCTATGTTATGTATTATTGGGGCGAAAATAAACTAAATTGCAATCCGAAAATCCCAATGTGTACACGTTCATTTGGCAAAAAGAACTCTGTGTGGCAGTTACATCAAGGTGCTTTGCAAGAGCTTAATGCAATGTCCTGTTTACAGAATTCGTAAGTCAGCTTTGCTTCACTTTTAAAGACAAGTAGCAGGGCAAAATAACTCACTCACACTGGAAGAAGACAGGAACAAGTGCTAATCAGCACAAGACACCCATTCACCCAAGGGGGGTGAAGTGAAGCTCTCAGCCGCAGCCCTTCAACAGTGCAGGCTGTCAAGGCACAACAACACCTATGTTATACGAAGCCAGGCTGTGTTGTGCCCTCGACAGGTACTGGTGCAATCGAAGAGAGCACAAGCACCAAGTTTCCTGGACCTGAAAAAAGTTACATCTTTGCTTGAGTGACAAAGTACTCATCCTAATTAGTTCATCAATCTGGCTGCATAGCTGGTGTTATGGGAACGTTGCAAGTATATTATATAGTAGATTGTTGGGCTGCGCAGAAAATAAACTTTATTGACAAGATTCGTAAAACGGTTCCACACTTTAATAACACATGAACTTTGTCGTCCTTTCATGTTAGGTAAAAGAAAGAAAAGCGACAAATCTTTGTTATTTTTCATGTCCTCGTTAGTAACAATGCGGCAAATCACACAACTGTATTGTACAGTCATCAGCAATGTAACAAGCAATGCAACAGAATGGGACAAGGAACTGAATGTGATTATAACCTGGCGCACTAGTATGAGCATGAAGCTTTTTTTTCGTGGCACTTGCTTCCGTTAAACATATTCAGTTTACCCGGTATTACTTATTAAGGACAACCTGGCTCTTCCATTTTATGTTGCTTCAAGAAGAAATTATTTATGTTTCACTTAACTCTTCCTATCAGCGAATGTAGAGAAGCAGCTCCTTCGTTCCTACTGAGGCATGTGTGTTGCATAGGATGAACATCAGCAATGAAAAGGTCCCGTTTTCGTATAATGCAAGCGCTTCGTGGATCACCGTAAGGAATACAACCAATGTCTCGGAAAAACTGGCTGCGACGTGAATCACAGTGACAGCGCATACACCCCTTGTGCGCCTAAATAATAATAATGTGTGGGGTTTTACATCCCAAAACCACGCTTTGATTATCAGGGACACTCCTTGTGTGCCGCCTGGAATATGGGGCACAAAAGCGATTCAGTGCGTATTATCGCATCACGCAAAAATTGTGCGCAGATCAGGTGCTATCCGCGCAGGCATGGCGATATCCGCGCAGGCCCGGCAATTTTTTTTCAAGCTGCACAGTCAGCATCTTTTAACTAGTATATACATATGCGGTACACACAATAAACTCTTCATTAACGGATATAGTAATGGGACGTCAAGTGTCATTTTTACCGTTCTCTAAAGTACGAAGATAGATATGGGGTACTGTTAGCGGCGCGATTTGGAGGGAGACACACATGTAAGAAAATAAAACGTAAGGAAAACATGTGCAGAAACACCAAACTAGCCCCTCTAAAAACATATTCTGAATACTTCTTCAAATTTAGGGATGTTCTAACACATCGATCGTAAAAGTGACATTACAATCTCAACGAATGTCGAACCACTCGAATAGAATATTCGAAGTTTAGAATATTCACACACCGCTCCTAAGAATATTCTATTTGAGCTTACATAATTAGTATTGACAGGGTAAAGATGAGAAAAAAAATGCCAAAGCTATTCATATTAATATTTAAACTGCGCGCCGGACCGTAAACGTCATCGTTTTGCTCCGGCCCGGTACCGCAGCTCCACACACCGCTACTAAGAATTTTCTGTTTAAGCTAACATAATCACCATTGATGAAGTAAGAATGAGAAAATTTCCAAAGCTTTTTATTTATTTATATTGATACTTAAACTTCGCACCAGACCATAGACGTGATTGTTTTGCTACTTACGGTGTCGCGGCCGAAATAAAAAAAAAAACCCCAACTTCAAGCTCGCCACTGTGCGATCTCCCACGCTTAGCAAGGTGCCATTGCAGCCAATTCGGATCGGAAAATCTCCACTGAAATCGTCCACTACGACCCAGCGAGGAAAACAACTCCTTCACAACCAGGGTAACCGCGAAAACGAGGCGCCATGCGCATGGCAGCTGTCATCCGATTTTCAACGGAGACCACAGCGTTGTCGCTCCCGTCGGAGAGAAGAAATCATCGGTAATTATATATATCTGTATCTGTTTCAGACCGGAGATGTCGACATGCGTTTGTCACAACGGGAACGAATTACCGAACCCGAAGAAGGTAAGCTTTTCCTACTTAAAATTAGGAAGAAGAAGAAGAACAAAACTTTATTTGGAGGGAAAGGGTAGAAAAGGGGGTACTCAGGAGCATGTTGGTTGGGGCCCCAAGTCCAGGGCCCCACTGGCTTGCGCCGCTCTCCTAACTTGACTCAGAAGCGCTAATTGCACATCCGGGTCCGAGCTGGAGGTCTCCCCGTCCGTTGTCGTAACTACGGGACCTCCGAATTGAATCGATATCACTAACGATGTTGTGTTGTATGCAAAGATGGCGCCCAGGGAGGTGGCTGCTTGTGAAGACTTGGCAAAAAAGCGGAAAAATAAGACGTCCTCTACTAACAAGCCTGATGCAGCGGCAACTTCGCTAGGAGATTCGAAGATTTCGATTGGACACTCGACTTCACACAGCCAGAAGAAAGTTGCGGGGCAAAACGACGTTGACCTTTGTACCGGTGGCCAAAGTGTTGCAAATTCATCCACCGCCATCGCCAAGTGTCCGGGAAACGATGAAAGTGCGAGTGGCATTGAATGTTCGGGTAAACACTCTAAGATGTATATTCCTTGTTCTTCTGGAGTGGTGTACATGATACCCTTTACATGCGGTAAGAAATACTTCGGACAGACCGGCCGGTGTGTTAACGATAGACTCAAGGAACATGACACCAACAAAAAAAAACAAAAAAAAAGTCGTCGAGTCTTGTCAGCCACTGCCTCTCTTGCCGTGGATGTGAGCCTCGTTTTGAAGGCACCACCATCATTATGAAACACTCTGATAGGCTCACGCGCGAAATTGCGGAGACATATAACATTATGAAGTATCAGACCGAGTGTGTTAGTAATCCTAGCGTTAAACTGTCAGATGAAGAGTTCAATTCCATTGATTGTACATCGTAAATGACAACTGTCATTCGCCTGCCTCTTGATACTGATGAAATTGGTCAATGATGACGCTGAAAAAAGGAAGAATCCAGGCAAATGAATGCAAAGTTGTGTATTTGCCTCTTTTTCGAATCTCAATGCTGGAATGGGTTTCACCACTGAAATTCACAATTCACCACTGAAACCTCAAGTAAAACTTGAGGTTTCAGCGGTGAATTGAGTCTAATAACCACCTTTCGAAACAGGTCGCCAGCTTTTTTTTTTATTCAAATGATGAAATAGGAGAGGTTGGGGCCATTATGGTGGCACCGGCTACTCCTTCTCGCTTAGCAAACAAAATATCTAGTAAGAAAAATAATAAAGGCACAAAATGCAGTACAGTAGAACACACGATGTGAAAATACAGCACAACTGAATATCACATGACAGTTCAGATAAGTCTAATAGGTTCATATGTGCACAAGTGTTGTATCACAATTTCAGATAGGAAAAATCAGTTCATGTGTAGAAGTTTAAACTCAAATATTCTGTAATGCTTGACGTACACAGCAAAAGACACCGAGACAAATAATTACACATAAAATGAAACGCACATCACAACATTACACAGTTCCTTTAGTATGAAGGGGAAGGCGACATCGAGTACAGTAGTTCAATATTTCCATAAAATATTTGATTCTTCAAGAAACTTCTTGAAGGCGACAAGCGCTCTTTTCTGAAGACCTGCCGTTGGCCATGGACCTAGTATTTTCTTCACTGCGAAAGGCCTTCTATCCAAAAGTAGCAGACTTGCTCGTAAAACTTTTCGTTGTGATTTTATAGACGTCATTGCTTTATGGACTGTGAAATTATCTTGTAACGTTTTGTAGCATTTTGTTTCTTAATCGCTGTTACTGTATAATTAAAAACACTGCACTATTATTATTTTAGCACGTTGTAACGTCTTGTAACGTCTGCTCTAACGTTTTGTTGTGTTCTGCCTCTTTCTCGCTATTAATGAATATGAAACGTCCACTTTTTGTTATTAAAGTCTTGTTTTTTTTCTGTTTTTCTTAACATTACACTCTGCAATGTCTGCTGACCCCGACGGTATCACGCAATAAAAAATAAACAAACAAATAAATAAAAAGCACGCGCACCTGCCAGCACTCTGATTTGCACGGGAGACTCGCGAATTACGAGCAAACCTCCAGATTGTGCGGGCACAGGCGTAAATCACCCGAAAAACATCCTGAACACCACCGCACTAAGAAAATAACAACAGATGCCAGCGGTTCTAAAATTTTCTGGCTTTCACCCATCACGTGCAAAGCGCTCCTTAGTGCACTTTTGCCACAGTGCTTTAGTGTCATGCGAAAAAGCGTACTACGCCTTGGAAGGGGCTACTAGCTGTCATGGGTCGCAGCACAACTGCTTCATTAATTACACGCGCGCACGCACCGTATATTTACGAGTACGTATGATCGTTGACATCTAAGAACTTTATTGGCACTAATTCAGAGCTGTTCATGACGTTGCTGCCGCCCTGAGAAACGATATACTAAAACGTGTGCCAGCTTTCTTTTATCGCATATTAATATTTCGTGTTTTTTTTTGGTGATACGAATTTTGGTTAATACGTATACTTTTGGGGACCCCGCGAGATTCGTGTCATCAAGGTTTCACTCTATTCAGAATTCAGCGCGGGTCATCTACAGAGTATACGGCCAAGACGATGAAGATGCGCGTCATTTGTAAGTGCGTGTTGGCGTCCGCACCGATGGCTGTAGCCATCGCTGTAACTGACTACCAGCAAACGAACCACTATGTCATTTACGAGTGAATTCGCCGAAATTCCCGGTAAATTCACAGTATTAACTCCCCCCCTTTCATAGACGCAACTAAAAATTGCACGGACACCAGCGCGTCGTAGGGTCCTAGGCAACCAGAGAGCCAATGTTCACGGGAAAAACGATATCAAAGCCGTCACTTGCTACTTTAATTTAAACTAACGCTTAGAGCGCAGCGGGACTTATAACTCTTGGTTTCACTTCTTATGGATTCGGAAATACTTATTGCTCGTTTAACGATAATTGCTGGTTTGTACCTTCATAAGGCGAATGCGAAGACCATACATCAGAACATCATACTATACTTGCAGAAAGCTCATACTAGTCGAATGTGAAAAAAAACATACCTGTGGCATGTAAACATATCACTAGTCGCAAAAAAGAATTCCCAGACAACTGCAGCTTGTTGATCTTCATCGCGACTCAACTGCTTGAGGGAAAACGAAACCAAAAGCTTCGGTGACGATCACTGAATTCATTTCGAAACTTACATGCTGTCCCCTAGGTGGCAGGACGGGTCCCACTGCTAGCGCTTTCATATTAAGACCGTGAGCCATGAGTGACGTATATTATATTTTCAAATTAAAACAATGAGCCGTGAGTGACGTATATTATATTTCCATATTAAGACCATGAGTGAAGGGGCTTTGCATGCTGCAAAGCACACCGCCTCTTCTTTTTCCGCGCAATCGACGCTTTTGTGCGAGCACCAACCAGGAAAACATCAAGAAATATCCTACAATTCTTTCGTTATGTACTAATGGCACAGCTGCATATGTATAAATAAGTGTTTGAAGAAGCGTTATCATTTCATCGATGTATAGTTTAAAAGACACCCTCTGTTTTCGAAAATTACTTCCAGTCGCGGCTTCGTATGCTGTTAACACGTGGCTCCAGATGGCAGTGCATACTCCTGCTCAGGCTATTATTTTACAGCTGCCGAACAGAACACTCGCCTCCAGATAGCATTGCAAGCTTGGGGTCAGGCTATTTTACAGCTGTCGAACTGAACGCTCCTTTACGGTGGGTTTGCCGCATCACTTACTTCGTATCACAGCACTATATTTGCTTCTGCTTTGCTATCATATCACATATTGCTGTTATTTTAGGGGCGAAGCTCCTTAGGGTGTGGGTCTGTCTCTCCTCTGTAGTCGTAGTAGTAGTAGGTAGGTAGGTAGGTAGCCACGTGTAGTGGAATGTACCCACTCCACGTGATGAAGATGACCATGACGCAGTATAGTGGAATGTACCCACTACACGTGAAAATGATGAAGTATAAGCGCGTTCCAGTACAGTGGATTGTACCCACTACATGTGATAACGATGACGATGACGCTGATGACCATGAAGTATAAGCGCGTTCCAGACCACACATTCTCTTTCTGCCATGGATGAAAACGATCGAGCTTCGCCCACTCATCATCATTCACCTCGTGGATATGGCGTGATTTTTTCCGCAAGTCTGGCATCGCACGGAGCGCTTTGTGCCCGTAACATAGCAGCGAGATGAGAGGGATTCGGAGCAGCGACGGCGTGTGAGCTCCGCATGATTCGAAAGTCAACGTGTATTCTAACTTTATGGGCCAACCTAACTAATATTGACCGAATAAACTGCTGTAGAGTTTAGTCAGCTCAAAATTACAGAAATGACGAATAGGCAAGGCCTAAGCAGGTCCTTGCTCCGCGAGGACTAACAGTCTTCGTACAAGCGCCAGGTAACCCCTACGCGCCACATGTCTACACTCCGTAACTATGAACCCGTAGCAGCTTTTGTAATAAGTCGCCAACGTTGAGAAGTTTACATCAAGAATTGTTTTTGAACCGAAGACAATTCAGACTATCAACGCCGAACGTGAGCGTAATGTGTAATAATGAAATGAACTGGCTTATTTCCTTCTACTGCGAAGGAGAATTATTGTGCTTACTATTCCTTCCTTTTTATTTATCATTGTACACGCCAACCAAAAGTTAGCATCAGGCGTCTTGCATGAATAATGATTATAAGTTATGTGGACATGAAAGCAAGTCGCAGCTTCCTTCTCCTTTAACAACTCGCAAATGGTCTCCACCACTGAGACAGGCTAGACTAAAAAAAAGGTGCAGTGACTCACCCGTTTAAAAGTAATCCTGTTCGAAGTACAAGCGCGGGTATCCAAATTACACTAGCAATAGAGCACTCACAGATATGTATGAAATCCATTCGCAAAACCTCCTGGCACAGATCTAACACAAGGCAATGCCGACGGCCTCTACGCAGTCATTCTGCTCGCGCAAATGACCGAACTTCACACTGGAAAACAACGGAATCGCAGTGTTACCAAGCTCATACCGCCTGCTCATAAAGCTTCGGCTGTGCTACAATTGTGCGCATGTTTTACCTGGATAAGGCACGCACACAGACACGGACACTAGAAGCAAAAAACGCAAACAGAATTGCGCCTTTGATGTTACAGACATTTCTTTCGCGCACATTCTACGGCATATGCGACGCTTAAACTGCCACGTACTAACAGCTTCGCTTGGCGGAGAATGCTATATCGCGCTCTGCGTCAGCTGCATATTCTACGCATAAAAATTCTTGAAAGAGATGGCATTAAAATGCTAGAGACACTAGCAAAACAAAGGTCAATTACATCGGCAAGGAAAGATTGATTGCAAAATGTAAACTCTATTGTCAACTGGATAATGAAAATAACAAAAGCGAGCGATCGATAAAGCACTCTCAACAATAATGTTTAAGATTTTGTGCTCGAAAGCAAAAAGTTCCTTATAAAGCACTCCCAAGTGGAGTAGGGGGAGGGGTAGAGGAGGAAAAATTGAAGGACTTTTTGTACATTCTAAAGTGTGTTCGGCGAAAGCGTGTGGCCATTCCACTGACTATGCCATGTCTTTTTTCTTTTACACTCTAGGTGGGATAACACACAAAGCGAATGTGTGCGTGTTTTCTTTTTTAGTTCTTTCCCGCGAGTCGCAGCGAGACGCCAGACTAATCTTCCTCCGTTCGCATGCGTTAGTATTTTGTCGCGCTTTGTGCATCGTGCAAACACCATAGCGTTCCAGTGCTTAAATTGACGGACCCTTTGTAAATTCGAAAGTGTATTCCGTGAACGCCTGTGTCCATTGAGACGGCTTCGGTCAGAATGATTGCAAACGCTGGGCACAGCGACGCTACGCAAGCAAAGCGCGAGCGCTGTAGAGTCCGACGCGACCGGCGTCCGTTTGCGCATCCCGGCGGCCACCTGGCTCCGTGCCAGAGCTTGGATGGACGGGACGGACGGACATGGACGGACGGACGGACGGACGGACGGACGGACACAGACATACAGACAGACAGACAGACAGACAGACAGACAGACAGACAGACAGACAGACAGACAGACAGACAGGCAGACAGACAGACAGACAGACAGATGGACGGACGGACAGACAGACAGAGGGACGGACGGACAGACAGACAGACAGACAGACAGAGGGACGGACCGACGGACGGACGGACACCGGACGGACGGACAGACGGACGGACGGACAGACGGACGGACGGACGGATAGACGGACGGACAGACGGACGGATAGACGGACGGACAGACGGACGGACGGACGGACGGACGGACGGACGGACGGACACCGGACGGACACCGGACGAACGTGAGCATGAGACATTAAAGGCTTTCGCCTTAATAACTATTGTTCAGTAGAGTGAGCCGACGGCAGAGTCATTCAAGGTGGGTGGCGTCGTTAGTCCAGGATGCCGGGTAAGGCTTCTGGAGAAGGGGTGCAGAAATTTCATCTGGTGTTCTTTAACGTGCACTGACATCGCACAGTACACGGGCCTCTAAGACAAAGCATTCTCGCCATCCTATATTCGAAGCGCATGATGAATAAAACCTGGTCTTATTCTTGATGGTGCTTTAGAGAAATTTGCGATTTCACACGCACTTAGGTCGCGGCGCTGCACTTAAGTATCCACAACTGCGAACATGATGCTGGAATCCAGGCAATCGCTATTGGATGAAAATGGCACCGCTTCTTCTAAATAATTCACGCGCATATGTAACAGAACGTTGGAAAAACAGTCCACCGAAGGAAAGGGTGATTTTTCATCCACTATTTCAATCCCACATTTTGACAAAGCGTTGTAAACAACCCTACAAGAATATTCACTGAACTCGTTCACAAGCTCTACAGTTCACCCATTAGCACCTTATTTTGCGTCGACCGCTTGTTTCTTGCCATTTTCCGGCCATCTGGGGCACATATCCCGCCAAATTTTCTGAAACTTTCTTGACCGATTGCCTAGGCCCGTAGCCAGGAGGGGGGTGCCCTAGGGTCTCGCCCCCCCCCCCGGCTTCCGAAATTGGGATGGAGTATTTTACCGAGGACAAATAATAAAAATAGGTGTTTTTCAAGGCCTTCAACAAGTGCCCCCCCCCCCCCCCCCCCCGAAATAAATTCCTGGCTACGGGCCTGCGAGGGCGACTTAGGATTCTTCATTTATTTGGTGACTAAACAGATTGGATGCTTCAGGGATCCTTATGTCTCAATTTAACATGAACCACTCTTACGAGTGATCATTTAATGACCTCAGTATCGGAGTTTCTTGCCTCACGAATCAATTGCCTCAAAAATTTCTCCAATCCGTCAATAACGAGATGTTACAGGAGTTCGTAGCGCGCTTTAATACCTTTCTTATCTCCTGGAAGCTAAGCAAGAAAGGATGGTACCGGGTAAGGAAGTTACGCCAGCGCGCGTCATGAAGCCATGAACTTGAGCGCGCGTGATCAAACGCAAGCGCTCTCCCCATCGTGATTCCTGTGCGCAAGTGTGGTTCACTGTTAGCAGCAGACTATGGAGCGCGTAGCCGGCACGTGGCTGCACCCCATGGCAAGAAGCGCATCTGTTGCGAACACCGTTCTTGATTGATATCAGCCATTGACCAACAGTAAGCTACTTGGTGTTCGACGTCCGACAGCAGGTGCCGGCAGATAAGAATGGTTCATGAAACCTTTAGCTAAACGCTCCGAAACAGTAACAAGATAGTGTTGAAATCATTTGCTTTAGATGGTTACTACCAAACATGAGTCTGATAAGACACCTGGCGCCCACCTTTCGGTGCCGTATGCCCTACGGAGAATAACTGAGTCACATTAGAAGCACAAGCAAGATCAGCCCAAAGCCCTGCTCCTGTAATATAGGAACTGCTTCACGTCGTCGTCAAGGATGCGACAGACTCCAGTCGGCATCGCATTATAACAGAAGAAAGTGTCCGACCAATTCGTCAAAGCCTGTTTCAAGCTTCCGCACGAGAAGGCGAGGCCGTAAAGAAGCAAGTCCACGAAATGCTACGCGACGACATCATTCAGCCGTCCAAGAGTCCGTGGGCGTCACCCGTGGTGTTAGTGAAGAAGAAGGACGGAACCTTACGCTTCTGTGTCGATTATCGTCGCCTGAACCAAGTCACGAAGAAGGACGTGTATCCCCTTGCCCAGGTTGATGACGCCTTGGATCGATTACACAACGCGAAATGCTTTTCGTCGATGGACCTCAAGACCAGCTCCTGGCAAATCGAAGTCGACGAGAGAGACCAAGAAAAGACTGCCTTCATAACACCGGACGGCTAGATCGAGTTCAAGGTCATGGCCTTTGGTCTTTGCTCGGCACCTGCGACTTTCCAACGTGTCATGGACACTGTACTGGCTGGCTTGAAGTGGCAGACTTTCCTCGTGTACCTGGACGACGTCACTGTGTTTGCCTCAAACTTCGACTGGCACCTCCGGCGCCTTGAAGCTGTACTTCAAGCAATCAATAGCTCCGGACTCGCCCTGAAGCCAGAAAAGTACCGCTTTGCGTACGAGGAGCTCTTGTTCTTGGACCATGTGATAAGAAAGTCGGGAGTTAGCCCCGACCCACGGAAAACAGCTGCCACCACTGCCTCCACACCGCCCACCGACAAAAAAGACGTACGCCCATTTCTCGGCTTCTGCGACTATTACAGACGCTTCGTCAAGGAATTTTCACGGATCGCCGAGTAACTAGCTCACCTCATGAAAGCTGACATGGAATTCAAGTGGGAAACGGCGCAAGTTGAAGCATTTGAAGAACTGAAACGATGCCTGCCGACGCTCCGATACTTGCGAATTTCGACGAATACGCCGAAACAGAAGTACACACCGACGCAAGCAGTGTAGGATTCGGCGCCGTCCTTGTGCAGAGGACCGATGGACTGGAAAGGGTCATCAGTTATGCTAGCCGGTTGCCATCTGAGGCGGAAGCCAACTACTTCACAATTGAAAGGGAGTATCTTGCCTTCACCTGGGCTACATCAATGTTTCGCCCCTACCTTTACGGCGGGCCCTTCAAAGTTGTCAGCGACCACCACTCCTTGTGTTAGTTAGCCATCTTGAAAGACTTCGCGTCGCTTCGCACGGTGGAGCCTGACGCTTCAAGAAGTCGACATTACCATCGTTTACAAATCCGGAAGAAAACACTCTGACGCCGACTGCCTGTCTCGTGCCCCCCGTCGCCTTCCGGAAACAAATGGATCATCGTAGCTTCCGACTACCACATCCACTACACCGAGACAAGGGCGCTACCCAAAGGTACTGCCTCGAAGGTAGCGAAGCTCGTTGAGAACATCGTCCTGCGTCACGGCGCCTCAGAGGTCCTCATCACCGAGAGAGGTACGGCATTTACTACTGACCTAGCTCAGGCAATACTGAGATACAGTAAAACAAGCCACCGCCGGACCACAGTATACCACTCACAGACCAATGGCCTCACCAAGCGTCTAAACAAGACAATCGCCGACATGCTAGCTATGTACGTCGTCGTCGAACACAACACGTGGGATGCCATCCTTCTGTACGTGACCTTCGCATACAACACGGCCAAGCAAGAAACGACGCACATGACGCCATACAAGTTGGTCTACAGAAGGAGTCCGACAACGACGCTCGACGCCATGCTACCCAACGTCTCCGATGAAGAAAACTTTGACGTCACCGTCTACCTTGAGCGCGCTGTGGCGTATGAACTTGTTCGCGAGAGGGAGGGCAAGACACTCACTCCAGATATATATATATATATATATATATATATATATATATATATATATATATATATATATATATATATATATATATATATATATATATATATATATTAGACAACGTTCAGGCCTCAACACTCTTCTTTATCCACACTCGAGCCAGAGCCCCCTTACTCAGACCACGGTGACTCAGACTCAAGCGGCGATGATGAGTATTAACAGGTGAGAAGATGAAGAGTATGAATAGTGCTCACACTAATTTCCCCGCGCGACGAAGCGGCCAGCCTGGCCGTGACTTAGACTGGGCTGAGACGTCGAACGAAGGGCTTTAGACGCGACACGTGGACTCTCTCCGAACCACGGTAGCGACGGTCGGGAAACGTCAACGGGAGTGATACGATAATTAACATGAGATGTTTGTACGTTAATTACGTAGGGTCCAAGGAATCGCGACTGAAACTTTTCGCACAATCCGGGAACATGAGTCGGCGTCCAAAGCAGCGCTTCGTTGCCAGGACGGAAAGAGACGTCACGATGAGATATGTCGTACCGGTGCTTGCGATCGTGTTGACTGGCTTCGGTACTAAGCTGAGCAAGTTGCCGACATTTTTCAAGTCTCGAGACTGAATCTTCAGGTGTAGTCGTAGAATTGTCGGTCGGAGTGCGCAAGAAGGAGGCGTCGATCATGAATGTCGCCGAACGGCCGTAAATAAGGTAGAAGGGTGAGTACCCAGTAGTGCGCTGGACGGCGGCGTTATGAGCGAACGTCACAAATAGTAAAATTTTCTCCCAGTTGTCGTGAGCTGGCCCAATATACATGGATATAATTTCGATTAGTGTGCGGTGGAATCGCTCTGTGATGCCGTTGGTCTGCGGATGGTATGCCGATGTGGTCTTGTGAACTGTGCCGCAATTTTTAAGCATTTCTTCAATTACTGTGGATAGGAAAGCCTTGCCGCGATTGCTTAAGAGGACGCGGGGCGCACCGTGACGCAAGACGATGGCTTCGAGAAAGAAGGTTGCCACGTCAGAGGCAGAACTGCATCGTAGAGGAGCGGTCTCTGCGTACCGCATGAGGTGGTCAACCGCTGTCACGATCCATCGATATCCTGCTAATGTTACGGGAAGAGGTCCGACAAGGTTTATTCCAACAACAGCAAAAGGTTCCTCGGGACATGGGATTGGCTGTAATAAGCCAGCAGGAGGTGAAGTCGGTCGATTGCGCCGTTGGCATAGTGCGCAAGAAGAGACGTACTTTGCAACAGAGGTGGAGAGACCAGGCCAGAAGAAGCGGCTCCTAATGCGGCTGTACGTTTTTTGAAATCCCAAGTGGCCGGCAGATGGGTCGTCGTGAAAGGCCTCAAGGACCTGCTCACGAAGCGAACGTGGAAGAACGGGAACCCACCGGTGTCCATCATCACTGTAAATATTGATGCAGCATGTTGTTTTCAATCTTGAATCGCCTGAGTTGTCGGCGCAACCTGGAATTAGGTGGCGTAAATTTTCCGCAGAGGCGTTGAACCATGCGACAGCAGTATGGGTCTTGCTTTTGACAGGAGGCCAACTGAGTGTAGCGATTGGACGACACCGGGCCAGCAACCGCCATTTCCGATAACGTTAGTGGACACGTAGCCTCATCGTCATGGGATGAGCAATGAAGAGGCTTGCTCGTAGTAGATGGTAGTGGGAGAGGGCAACGAGAGAGGGCGTCGGCATCTTGGTGTTTCTTTCCAGATTTGTAAACAACGTGAAATGTGTTTTCTTAGAGTCGGAGCACCCAGCGGCCAAGTAATGCGGACAAATGCTCCAGGGACGACAACCAGCACAACGCGTGGTGGTCCGTTATTACGGTGAAATGTCGTCGGTAAAGATATGGGCGGAATTTCTGTACGGCCCAAATTACAACCAGGCATTCTTGTTCTGTAATCGAGTAGTTTCGTTCAGGATTCGTGAGTGCGCGGCTGGCGTAGGCGACGACTCTTTCTCGACCAGTTGTATCACGCTGTACGAGGACGGCACCGATGCCATGGCGGCTAGCGTCGATGTGCAGACAGGTAGGGGCATGCTCGTCGAATTGACAGAGCACGGGGTCAGATGTCAGCACCGCCTTGAGGGTGTCAAAAGCGATGTCGCAATCGTTCGTCCAAGCGAAGGCTGTTCCCGATGTCAGCAGCTTGTGTAGTGGCGACGCGATGGAAGCGAAGTCGCGAATGAAGCGGCGAAAATAAGACGCAAGGCCCAGAAAACTTCGTAATTGCTTCTGATTTTCGGGAAGTTGCAAAGCCCGTCTTGTCCTTGTCCGCTTCGTACATAGGTATTTGCCAATACCCTGAGCGGAGATCGAGGCTTCAGAAATATTCAGCGCCGTGGAGGGAGTCAAGGACATCGTCAATTCGTGGCATCGGATATACATCTTTGCGCGTTATCTTATTTAGTGCTCGATAATCGACGCAAAATCGTACCAAGCCGTCCTTCTTCCGGACCAGCACCACAGGCGACGACCAAGAACTTGACGATGGCCGAATGATGTCGCGTTTCAGCATGTCAGTGACCTTGTCCTCGATGATTTTGCGCTCCGCGGAAGACACGCGGTATGGTCGGCGGCGTACGATGGAATTGCCCTAGGTTTCGATGCGGTGCACTGCGACGGATGTGCGCCCGAGAAGCTTGGAGTTGACGTCAAAAGAAGCACTGTGTTTTCGAAGTAGTAGTGCCAAAAGATCTTTCTTTTGCGCGGCAGAGAGATCAGGATTGATGGTGGCGGTCAAAGCTGTGGTCGTCGCATGGTCGTCGTGAGCAGTAGGCGACAGTGGTGCATCGGTATGAAGGGCATAAGGGCAAGATGTTCGGTGTCAGCAAAGCAGGCCAACCGACTACCTTGGGGCAGAACAAGTGGCGAAGATGTAGGAGTACGTGCAGTGACCAACGCTCTGCTGTCATGAAACCTGACCAAGCTAGGTGCAATAAGGATCCCACCAGATATCCAGCGATCGCATGGAGCGAGAAACACATCACCATTAATGATGGTATCGGACGTCAACGTCAGTACATTCTCGTTGCCAGGTGGAATGGCACAATCAGTGGCCGTGACGAAATGCAGTTGGCCAGCATCGTCATCAGATGAAAATTCCGTGTTCGTCATATGAACGACTTCCTAATGGCAAGATATCACGGCCGATGCTGAAGAAAGTCCCATCCTAAAATAAGTGCGTGGGTACATGACGACAGCACGAGAAACGGAATGTGATGAAGTATGCCATCGATAAAAAATCTCGCTGTGCACACACCAACGGGCCGAACAAGAACTGCATTGGCACACCGAAGAGGAGGTCCAGTATACGGCGTTCTCACTTTGCGCAAACGAGAACACAGTTCAGTACTGGTGACGGAAAGCGCTGCACCCGTATCTACCGATGCTTCAGTCCATACACCTTCAATACATACTAACAGTACATTTGAGGGCCGCTGCGGAGGAGTTTGACTTAGCCCGAAAGATGCAGCTTTCCCTCCCAAAGCTGCACTACTTAGTTTTCCGGGCGGTGGCCCGGGGACGAAGTAGCTGGTCGCAGGGGCGAAGAGGAGGAGGAGAAAAACTTTATTCATAACAGAGGAGTTCGGAGCACGCAGGCTCCTGGGCCCCCGCACGACCCCGCTGCGCTCAAGCGTTCATTTGGTGGTGGTCCATGACACTGGCAGCACGATCGGCAGCCATTGTCTGCTCAACCGGGTCCTCTGAGCGCAGTAGGGTCTCCCAGTCCTCCCAGGTCTTTAGGTGCTCTAGGTCCCGCGGGGGAGGATCCGCCGGGCAGTGAGAAAGGATGTGGATAGCAGAAGCATGAGGTTCAGGGCAGAGAGTACAGGCTGAGGTGAGGAAAAGGGGGTGATAGTGCGATAGAATGAGAGGAGAGGGAAGAGTGTGAGTCTATAGCTGGTGCCAGAGGGTGGCCTGTCGGTTGCTGAGGGACTTGTGAGGTGGAGGATAGAGCTGACGTGCGGCCCTGTAGGCCTGAGTCAGCTCGTTGAAAGTGTGCCCGCGCTCCTTCGTGAATCCGGGATCGGAGGCCGCTCGTGCCCGGTTTAAATAACCTCGGGCTAAGAGGTTGGCGGCCTCGTTTCCCGGATTCCCAGAGTGTGCGGGCACCCAAATCAACTCCACATGACGGGGCGGGGGTGCAGCGGGCGAGTCCAGTATGCAAAAAGCAGGGACGTGGACTCGGCCTCGTGCGAAATTTAGGATTGCGGTTTTGGAATCAGATAAGACATACCGTGCTTCTGTGCTAACGATTGCGAAGGCAATAGCGGCTTCCTCTGCAGCTTCGGGGGAGGTGTCCGGAGGAAGGGTGTGTGTACCTATTGGGGAGAGTTTGTGATCCACCACGGCAGCGACCGCTTCATCGCCCACGCAGGCTGCGTCTACCCATACGGCGTCCGGTTCGGAGCCGTAACATCGGTGTAGAGTTCTAGCGCGAGCTCTGCGGCGTTTATCGTGGTAGTCGGGGTGCATGTTACGGGGAAGTGGTGTAATGAGGAGTTCGCAGTGCAGGGGTCTTGGTATGGGAAGTAATGTTGGATCATTGGCAGGTATCTGGATTCCAAGAGAATGCAGAATATGCCGACCGGTGTCGGTTTGTGTGAGGCGAAGGTATTGTGCTTGGCGGTGCGCGTCTATGAGTTCCCCGATAGTGTTGTGAAGGCCCGGCTTGAGAAGTCGATCGGTAGGTGTACTTATGGGAAGGTGGAGGGCTACTTTGTATGCCCGACGGATGAGAGCATCCAGGGCATCAGTGTCGCGGCGAGAGAGTTGGAGGTAGGGAGTGGAGTAGAGCACGCGGCTGAGTACAAATGCATGAATAAGGCGACATAGGTCGCCCTCTTTCATGCCCCTGTGGCGGCCTGAGACCCGGCGGATGAGGTGCGAAATCGCCCCTACAACCTGCTTGAGTTTCCGGATTGTGTTAGTGTTCTTCCCATCCCTCTGGATATGCATGCCCAGTATCCGGAGGTTGTCGACCTCTGGTACCGATCTGCCATCCAGTTCGATGACGATGGGGGAGGAAGGGGAGTTGCGGCTTTTGGGACGGATGCAGAGCAGTCCGGACTTCTCTGGAGAACAGGTCAGTCCTACACTAGCTGCATAGTTTTGCGTTAGGTTTGCGGCTGTTTGAATGGTGTCCTCTATGTCACCGTCACTGCCATGGGTAGACCAGATGGTGATGTCGTCTGCGTATAGGGTGTGTGTTAGGTGAGGAACAGTTGCCAATTGTCGTGCTAGGGGGGATGAGAGTGACATTAAATAAGAAAGGTGACAGGACGGACCCTTGAGGGGTGCCGACACTCCTTAGTGTGTATGTTGGGCAGTGGAGTGGGCCGAACTGAAGTTCGGCCGTGCGTGCTGTGAGAAAGGTTTGAATGTAAGTGTACGTACGTGTGCCCACATTCAGTGGAGAAAGAGCTGTTAGGATCGCATGATGTTCAACGCGATCAAAGGCTTTGGATAAGTCCAGAGCCAGAACTGCCTTGGTGTGGCCCGGAATGAGCGGGTCAAAGATGTCATGGGTGATTTGTAGCATGGCATCTTGTGTAGACAGATGGGGGGCGAAAGCCAACCATGCTGTGAGGGTATAAGTCACGCTCTGTCATATGCTGTGTGAGCCTCGCCAACACAACGTGCTCGAAAAGCTTGCCCAAACATGAAGTTAGTGAGAGTGGGCGAAGGTTTTGTAGTGTAAGTGGTTTGTTGGGCTTCGGTATGAAGATTACTTTCGCGTAGCGCCAGGACTGCGGAAGCGTGCCTTCCTTCCAACACTGGTTGAAGTACTCCGTGATGCGAGTGATCGATTTGTCATCCAGGTTACGCAGTGTTGTGTTCGTAATACAGTCGGCGCCGGGCGCGGATTTTGTGCGAAGAGTCAAAAGGGCGGCTCTGACCTCCGCCTCGGTTATATCGGTATCGAGTTCGGGGTTCGGTTGTCCTGTGTATGAGGGAAGAGGAGTTGGTATGCCGGGCGATGTGTAGGTGTCGCGGAGTGTATCCAAGAGATCAGTGGGGTTGTCCATGTGTGCGTGTATAAGCCGGGTGACGTGGTGCTGGGTAGCGGTTTTCGTGTGCGATGGGTCGATGAGGTGTCGGAGGAGGTGCCACGCTCTTTTTGTGGTCAGCCTGCCGGCGATGTCGTCGCATATCTGCCCCCAGTTGGAGCGGCATAGCTCCTCTGAATGTTGTTGGATTTGGGATTGTAGAATGGCTAAGCGTTTTTTTAGTGTTCTGTTATGTTTACCCCGTTTCCATCGTTCTAGAAGGCTGTGGTAGGCATCCCATAGGTGGGCAAGTCGGTTGTCTAGGGTTGGTGTGTCTGTGGTGGTTTCAATCAGCTGCGTATGATGTTGGGTGTCAGTCTGAAGAGAGTCTACCCAGTCGTTGATGTCGCTGATGGGATTGTCTGCGCGGGCGGTACGCGCAGCACCGAGAGCGTCCCATTTAATGAGTTTGTGTGTCATGGAGGTGTGCCTGGGTGGTTTGAACGGGACAGTGACTTGTATAATGTAATGATCACTGCCTAGTGTGTGCTGTGTTCTCGTCCATGTGACATTACGGAGGAGGGACTTAGCACCAGATCCGGACTAGTGTCCATACTGACACTGTTGCCTATGCGTGTAGGTGTCTGAAAGTTGTTGTGGACGGAGAGTTTGAGGTTCTGTAGGAGCAGCCAGAGCCTGCGACCTCTATGTGTGGTTGTCTTGTATCCCCAGTCAGTATGCTGACTGTTGAGATCGCCGCCGATTAGCAAGGGATGTTTACCCGCCAGTCGATGCAGCTCCCGGAAGAGGGAGTCCAATGAGGCCATCGGTTGGGATGGCGGGTGGTAGATGTTGGCGATAAATATAGATGGGAGGGTATGTGTGTGGTGGATAATTTCTGTTATTACGCAGGGTGTGTCTGATGTGATGTAGTGTGTCTTACATGTGAGAGAGCGGTGGACAAGGGTAGACGCTCTCGGTGCGTTTGTGGCGTCAGAGTGTGTGGAGTTGTAACTAGGAAGTGTGGCCTGTATGGCAGTATCTTGCAGAAGAAGGACCTGGGGCATTGGGGAGAGCGTAGGAAGTAGAAGCTGCAGGGGCGCGCGCTTGCCCCGAAAGCCACGGCAGTTTCATGCTATGATGTCAAGTGAATTATTATTACCCCGCCCTGCCATAATGGAGCGTAGGGGGGATGGATAAGAGGTGTTACACTTTCATTAATGGAGATGTGGGAATCCGTACCAGCAGGTTGTGCTGTGAGGGGAAAGGGGGGCGGCAAGCGGAGGGAGCTGTGTGAGGCGTGTCTCCAGAAGGCCCACCATCCTCTGGAGAATGGTTTCCATGCATTGTTCTATGCGTGCCTCTAACTTTGTAGTTACGTCGGTGATAAGGGCGTTGAACTTAGTTTCAATGTGGCCTTCCAGTTCCTGGAGCTTCTTGTCGAATTGGTCGGACAGGTTTTTCAGCTTCGTATTGATGTCGATCGAACCGGAGGTGGGGGATGGGGGAACCGTGCGCTGTTTTTTGGAGGGTGGAGGATGAGGAGTGGTGTTAGCATGCGTTTGAGTAGTTGGTGGAGAAGGTAAAAGAGAAGGGGGTGGGAGGTGCTAGTGAGCGCTGTGTTAGGGCTGTAAGGCGGCTTACCTCCTCCCGCAGTGCCCGGAGCTCGCCATCGTTATTGTGGTTAGCAGTCTGTTGGCGGGGGCTGGCGGCAATTTTCGTGCTCGATCGGCCCACGTGAGGTCCTGCCTGGGTTTGTGGCTCCGGTCAAGGGAGGCGGAGCGCGATGCACTGCGTGATGGCTGCCGAGAAGCCGGCTGTTCCTTCTCCTTAGATCTGGACTGGTGTCCGTCCGCTAACTGGGTTGTGCGTGGCGGCCTGCGGGCGTAGCGGTACTTGCATTCAACGTTCCCGGTGTGGTGCCCGTCCCCGCAAACGATACACTTCGGTGAGCATGTTGGAGGCTCGGTCGGCACGTGATGGTCGCCGCAGTTGTGACAGCTTCCGCTTGCTGGGGCCGGACAAACGTCTTGGCGGTGCCCGATGCGGCGGCAGTTGTAGCATGCTTCTACTTTTGGCCGGTGAGGAAAACATGTATGGATGCCCGCCCAGAAGCGGATAGCTTTGGGTAGAGGTCCGGGGGCCAGGGTGATTATGAGGGATCGCTTCTTCCCAAATGGTCGAGCATCGATTATTGGGAGGTCCGGGTTGTAGGGCACAAGCCCCTCCAAAATTTCTCTGTGTGTCTCATCATTGTAGGCCATGTGAATGATGCACCGCACGGCATCATCGGGTGGAGCGAGGTAGGCGGTGACATCGATTCGGCTACCGCCGAGAGGAATAGAAGTGAGTTGGGCATAAGCCCGAGCCCGATCCTCCACAGGGGTGCTGAGCGTAAAGGTGTTGTTTGTCGGGTGCAGCCGCAGCTGGTCTTGGGCGAGGGCTTCCTGCAGGGAAACTTCCGTCGCTGTGGAGATCGCTGTTATAAGCGTGCGAGGGGTCTGTTTGGTTACGTCCAAACCACCGTGGGGTCGGACAACGACCTTGAAGTCTCCCCTCGGAAGTTGCGGGAGAGGCGTGCGTCGTAAACGACGCGGAGGAGGTGGGGGGAAGAGACGGCCTTGGAGGCGTCGGTGTCCCATCTTGTGACTCTCCAGCGGTTCGGCGGCCGTCGCTGCCACTGCATTGCGTTTGACCGTTCAGGCCTGCTGAGTGTAGTGATTTGCCAGCCGTCGGTGAGTGGTATTTCTTTCGGAGACGTAGGATGGTCTCCCATTCTCCGTTTGCGAGTTCGGTTGAATCGATGTCAGTACCTTCAACGTGGTACTCCATGGCTGGGCGAGCGGTGGCCACACGGAGGCAAAGCCTGAGGTAGGCCTAGCTCCGACGGCGGCACAGAAATAGAGCCCAGACCGTTACCGACCCAGGCGGGCTAGCGACAGTCGGGTGGGATCAAAGTGGGCTGCTCACCTTCCCGAAAGCGGTGCAGGGGAAATCAGGAAGATGCGGTCGAAATACCGGGCTCTTCTGAGAGTTGAGGCAGGAGCGCGTGTGCAGCGCGTCCGCTAGCAACGGCTCGGCGAAGAGTAGCGGCTTTCGTAACGTTGGTAGAGGCGACTGTTTTGCGGTATTGGACCAGGAAGCTCGTTTCTCTCATTATAGTCGTAACCCCGTCTTTCGTCCTGTTGACAGCGTCGGCAAAACCGGGAGATATGGCCACGGACTCCACAATAATAGCATACAGGTCGGGGTGGCCGCCAGGTGTTGGGAGGCGGAAGCGACGGTCGTGGTGAGAGAACATTCATTGAGCCGTGCATTGGGGACGGTTGGGATGGTGTCTGATGAGGAGGTGCTAGCGCCGCAACCTGTGCGTAAGTTGGTGTCGGCACAGAGTCATGCCTGGGAACTTCCGCACACCTCAAGGCAACAAGTTCTTCCCGGATGATGTGGCGGAGGCTGCTGCCAGGAGACGACGTGTGGAGCTCAAGAGGGCAAGACGCAGCTTGTGCCTGGAGTTCCTCCCGTATGATGTCCCGAATCAATGCACGTAGCTCGCTGTCAGAGGGTGCGCTCAAATGACATGTGTCAGGCTGCAAATAGAGCAGATGGAGCTCATCAAGGCGCTGACACGTGGCGACAATTTGTGAGACAGTAGTGGGGTTCTGCACCACAAATGCGTTGAATGCCGCAGCACCAATGCATTTGAGTAGGTGGCGCACCCTGTCAGTCTCCGACATTGGACTGTTCACTCGGCGACAAAGGGCGAGGACATCTTCAATGTAAGAAGTGTATGACTCGCCAGTTTGCTGGACACGCTCCGCTAACTTCTTCTTCGCGATGTTCGAGCGGATGGAAGGGTTCGCAAAAATTTGCCCTAGCTGGTGTTTGAATGAGGTCCAATCCAGGAAGTCCAGCTGGTGATTGAAAAACCAAGTTTTCGCTACGCCTGTCAGGTAGAAGGCGACGCGAGTGAGCTTCGCAGAGTCATCCCAGGGGTTGAGGGCACTGACGCGGTCGTACTCCTCCAACCATTCTTCGACGTCGTCCCCACGAAGGCCAGCGAACGCCGGTGGATCCTTCTGTGGCGTGGTGACCAGACAGGAAAGGACTATATATTGTAACGCCTGCTTATAAACGTCGCCTTCGTTTTGAACGTAACATTTTATTGGTGGAGGTGCTCGGTAATCTCACCTATGCAACAGACCCTTTCCAGCACCAGGGACACGAGCCAGAACCCGAAGCATACGCCAGTACACCGCGCTAGCCGGAGAATTCGGGGACTGGCCCCCGAGTTTGTGCTTCGCAACACAACTGCAACGTCGACAGGTATGGAGGATTCTACATCTGCCACTCATGCTGCTGCACCCGCTCATTACACGCTGCAAAAACCACGCGTGCCGCGTCCCTTCCGTGGTTGCCTTCTTGAGTATGTTGAAGACTGGCTGGCTGAGTTCGCGCACGTAGCGGATTTCAACGGGTGGGATGAAGAAGCGACGCTCAGGAATGTCTACTTCAGTCTTTTGGATGGTGCTCGTACATGGTTTCAGAACCACAAGGGCCTCCTAACATCGTGGCGCGAGTTCTGCCGCAGGCTTCTTGACACGTACTCCAGCCGTGATCGTCGAGAGCGAGCTGAATGGGCCCTCCAGTCCCGTACTCAGATGTCTAATGAAGGTGTGGCAATGTACGTAGAGTACATGGTCCATCTGTTCAGTCGAGCCGATTCAAACATGCCGGAAGCCAAGAAGCTGCGACACTTGATGCGAGGTGTCAAAGAGCAGCTCTTTGGTGGACTCATTCGCTGTTCGCCTAAGACGGTTGCGGAGTTTCTCACTGAAGTCGTCGCCATGGAGAAGGCGCTGCAGCAGCGGAACCAGTACGATCGGCAAGTGAATGCTAGCTATACCATCGGGCCAGGATCATTCCCGACTGACGTGGAAACGCTTCGCGAACTCATACGTTCGGTTGTCCGCGACAAGCTCCAACAGCTGCACCTGGCGCAGCAGCAGCCTACCACTAACAGCAACGCCAGCATTTTTAGATGCGAAGCATCTTATGCTTGGGACTGTGTCCGTCCTTCCCGCGTCCGGTGTTCCGCGTCCGGTCACTTTCATGAAGTAGGGAAGCACCCACTATGCGAACCAGAACCCTGTAGTACAATAAGGCCGTCAACCACCACCACAGTTACTAGAGTCATAGCCGAGAGCACAGAGTGGCTGCTTAGCAATGGCTAGGCATGTGGTGGGTGCAAGCAAAGAATAACACGCACTACCGGTGGTGTCTGTCGCCCACGTTGACTCCATTCCTTGATCTTGCTTGCATGTGCTTGCGGAGGCTTTGTCCGTCCCTCCTTCCCGCGTCCCACACCCCTCTGTCTCCTCTCCTACGCTCCCCCCCCTTTCTCTCCTCTAAGAATCCTCTACTCTACGGAGCGGCGCCCGCGTCCCGTTGACTCCATTCCTTGATCGTGCTTGCATGTGCTTGCGGGGGGCTTTGTCCGTCGCTCTTTCTCGCGTCCCACAACCCCAGAGCGCATGCGCGTCCCCTCTACCCTCTTTCTCTCCTCTAGAAATTCTCTACGGTACGCAGCGGCGCCAGCGTCCCCTCCCCCCCTCTCTCTCCTCTCCTACGGTCGCCCCCCGTTCTCTCCTCTTGGAATCCTCTACTCTATGAAGCGGCGCGCACGACAGGTGCTCTCTCCTCTCCTACGCTCACCCCCCTTTCTCTCCTCTAGAAATCCTCTACTCTACGCAGCGGCGCCCGCGTCCCACCCCACCACAGCGCATGCGCGTCCCCTCCCCCCTCTCTCTTCTCTCCTACGGTTACCCCCGTTCTCTCCTCTACGAATCATCTACTCTACGGAGCGGCGCGCACGACAGGTGGTGCGACAGCTGCATATTCCGCTGGGGGGCGTCACGGCAGTTCCGCGGTATGAAAATGACGGAGCGCGCGCGCCTCATTCTCTCTCTTGTGCAGCGCCGCGATGAGCGCCCGGGCCGCTGCCGCGAAACGGGAGCGGCGACGTTTCTCCCGCTCAAGCCAGTCATCTCCCCGCTGCTTCGCATCCACACATGGTTCCCTTTAGCGGGAGATGGGGAAATATTTTTGTCAACATTGCAAGCATTTTTCTAAATAAACGTTGGTTTACAAAGGCTGGAAATATTCTTAGCAGATACTATGTCGGCTGGTAAAAGAGGTAAAAAATTTTTGCAACTGAAACATTGCCGCTATTTTTACAAAAATTGCCTGAATATGCGTATTTTCTTGCTTCTTTGCTAGGCCTATTTAAC
This sequence comes from Rhipicephalus appendiculatus, assembly GCA_030522465.1. Classification (NCBI taxonomy): domain Eukaryota; kingdom Metazoa; phylum Arthropoda; class Arachnida; order Ixodida; family Ixodidae; genus Rhipicephalus; species Rhipicephalus appendiculatus. The sequence continues at coordinate 1,015,489 of JALIZH010020166.1, forward strand.
CCGGAAAATAAATATATGGTTTTACTTGTGACGTCACGTGAAAGAACAATGACAATAAAAGGCCTCAGAACAGAATTTACCGTTGTAACCAATATCAGGGTTAAATACGCATAATTTATTCGCACTTAACTTTTCCTCCTTGCCGGAATATTCAAAGGGCGGCCACGGGACCACCAAATTTTTTAACGAATATACTTCACTAAAATCACTTTCGTACAGTTACCTACCAGCTCAACTTTTTTTCAATAGAATCACCGGTGGTCGAATTTTGGGCTGGGACGTGTCACTTGGAATGACCCTGTGTCAAAGGAAAACTGTTGGTTCCCCAGTGTGCAGCCGATAGTGACCCCTGTCGAAAGATTGGGGGGGGGGGGGGGGGGGGTGTCCTCCGACTCTCGAACTTTTCTCAGTGGAGGGGCCAGAGCCCCCCCTTACGTAACTCCCCCCCCCCCCCCCCCCCCGGTAGATACGCCTATGCCGGCAACTCGCCCGTTTGCGCATCCAGAGCCAGCAAAAGAACGACAGCCGTGATTAATACCTTCGGCGACGCCACGTGGAATACCCGCTTGGCGACAGTGTCTGGGTCTGGACACTGACACGCCGACGTGGACTCAGTGAAAAATTTCTTCGGCTATACTTCGGGCCATACAAGGTGATCCGACGTTTCAGCGATCTCGACTACGAGGTTATCCCGGACCGCATTACGAACTATCAGCGGCGCAAAGCACGACCTGAAGTCGTTCATTTCGTGCGTCTTAAGGAACCTGTGGACTCCAGCCTCTGCCTGCTTTATTATTTTCATTGTATTGCGTGCATGTTTTCAATTTCATATGTAGTGATGGGCTAGTTGGTAAGCCATGATTTTCGAAGAAGCAGCGCACAAAAGGGAAACAAATACGGACAGATAAAATGACGCAAACACAAGCGCTGTACTGCAACTGATGATTCATTGTCGGAAGACCCGGCTTATGTAGGAGAACACGCACATGCGCACTGACGGCAGTGAATACGATGAGGACAAAAAAAACAGAAAAAAATCGCACAAATATTCCTATTCACTGCCGTCCTATTCACTGCCGTCGGTGCGCATGTGCGTGTTCTCCTACATAAGCCGGGTCTTCCGACAATGAATCATCAGTTGCAGTACAGCGCTTGTGTTTGCGTCATTTTATCTGTGCGTATTTGTTTCCCTTTCGTGCGCTGCTTCTTCGAAAATTCAATTCCATGTTCTCTTTTAAACTTAGGGGCGATGCTTTTTCAAACGGGGGGGGGGGGGGGGGGGGCATTGACACACGTGTTTTATTTTGATGCATTCGGGTTTCGCCCGCAGACTGTAAGCAACTGTCGGCGCAGGCCACGCTACAGTTACTGAGAAGCCTCACGATAACTTGAAATCATTGATTAAAGATTGCGCGTAGGACGCTAATAGTCTAGAGCTTAAGCGGCCACCTGCGATAACGATAGCACATGTAAAAAAGCCTTCGATAGCACCTGTATAAAATATTGATAGCACATGTATAAATTAGCCCTTCTATAAAACCCTTCTATAAAATAGCACTTTGATAGCTCATGTATAAAAGCCGACGCGCTATACCGCTTGGCAGATTATCGACGGCCGACGCTCTGTTCGCCGCCATCAGTGTACATTGTGTATTGCTGTAGTTTGAGTTTTTGTTTTCCGGACACAGGTTCGCCCAAATAAAGAGTGTCGCCTTGAACACGCCGACTGCTGCCTTCGTCAACGTCACGACCCCGTGACAATATCCTTATGTGGCTGATGCGGAGCACCGTCAAAAGGAGCTGTGATGACGTCCAGTATGTCTTGAACTACGTCGGGAGACAAAGTAGCGAAACCGAGAAATCTTGGGGTTGATGTAGCGCTAGCGATGTGGTGCACCCGCCATTTGTGCGACCTTTCTCTGGCCGCGTCTTTTCACGCTGCCTTGCTAAGGGCACATCATATTTGAGAAGCGAAAAGAGAGCGAAATCGCGAGAGCCGTCGGAAAACCGTGTTCGCGCGCGTCGAATACGTTCACATTTGTTCTGCCCCTCCTGCATGCCGCTGCCGCCATTTCTAGAATTCATTCCATTTTGCCCATTTCCGGTCTTAATTTCCTGCCGAATTTGGGTTATGTACCCAAAAGACGTAAAAGAAAGAGTTTACCTTTTCAAGCCGTTGTTTCAGGTGATACACCAACAGAAACTACGTAAACGGACACGCCGCAGCGGCGGCGGTGGATTGGCCCGGCTGAGAAGAAGCGAGATACGTTGGGGCACGCCGATTCACAGCTGCCGCACCTTCTCCGAATTCCAGTCTTCTACGTAATATTAATCCAAACCAGACTCTTGAAGAACGCGTCCTTCTAGAAGCTGTGAGTTCTGTCTTGCAGCAAAGGTAGTTTGTGATTGCGCCGTCGACTCCTTGGCCGCCATTCTGAAATTGCGTCTGGATGTTTACATCACGTGGTTACCGTGATGTAAACGGCTTCCCGTGAAGTGGAAAAGCGTCCCGCTATCTTGTGTCACAAAAATTGGTTTCGGACTCATTTTTTTTTTTTTCGCATCAGGCTGGCTGATTTTCCGGTCGCTTAGGAGGCGTCTCGTACCGACTTTTTTTGCATCGGGCTCACTGCGTGGTTTTCCGCTCGCTTAGGAGGCGAAGCGAGCGGAGTTTTGTGAGTTTAAAGCCCCTGTAACTTCGTAAAGTAGCGCCATACTTTCATGAAAGCACGCCTCCTCTATTTTCTCCCTCCTCCGCCCTCTCCGAGGCTGACGCCGCGTCGCTATTGGCCAAATGGCGTCACATGCGACCGCGCGCAGAGTTCGTTTGTGGACAGTCGCTCTCGATCAGACTTGTGCACGTTACAGAAAATAAGCGATCGATTACAATAACAATTACTTCCTTGAAAATGTAATTGATAACAGTAGTCAATTACATCCCCAGGAAAGTAACTGAGCAATTACAAAAATGCAATCGATTACTTTTGTGTAACTTTCCTTCAAAATTTTGTTGCCGTAACCCAATGACAGAAGCTTACTCAAATTACAACGAATCACTGTGGCTTGCATGCTGGAGAGAAGGCTGGAGGCTCGCGTGAAGGCTGGGAGACTTACTGTGGCTTCTTTCATATAGTGTTACACGTTTTAACGCGATAGCGTTTAAGAGCTCGTTTCGCAGAAATTCCGGCGTCGGCGTCGTTGGTTGTGAGTGAAAAATCATCATCTTGTCCGTTACCGGAAAATCGAGAAAGATGCAAATAAAATAAACAATAAAAATATCCGAGTCCGAGTGAGGATCGAACCCGGGCCGTCTGCGTGGCAAGCAGGTGTTCTACCACACAGCCACGCATCTGCTTGGAAATACAGTGAAAATAACTTCCTCTGCTTGGAAATGCAATGCAAATAACTTTCATGCTTCGCAAACGCAAGCGTCCTTTATATAGGCGTCGCAATATAACATGTAATATCCAAGGAACATTGCGTGGTACAAGCGTACATTGCCATCGGGCGTCAGAATATGCGACTATCATAACGATTTCGTAGTTTAAAGCCGGCCACCCATTACAAACTGCACACACCTTACTGCACGTATTCCCTTAACACCACGTAGTGGGTGCATAGCAAGTATGCACTAAGTGGTTGAAGTAGGCACTCGGGACAGGATGTCGCTATCGCGTTCAACTCTTAAAGGCGAACATTAAGGGTCCCCCCAATTTTTAAATTTTTAACATCAGTTCTTTTTCAAAGTTGTTCTCGCTGATTCTTCCACGTTTCCTCGTTAAGAGGTCCGCTGCTACATTGAACACTCTCTATGCATGCGCTGGAGCGATAGGCGGTATTATAGCGTAGGAACACCTTGCGCACAAGCTCGTTGTAGCGCAGTGCTTCGATCGTAGGGTCCATGTCCTCTATGAAGCGTCGCGCTTCGCTGTTGCTGGCGCTCAGGTACAGTGTGGCTCGGGTAAGGCGTTGAAGGTAAACCCAGGGAAAAGGTGAAAAAATAGGCTATGTAGGGACCCCCCGTCTGGCTGGACGAGTGGTTCCTGCAGAGCGGTCGCATATTTTTCGGGAGGAGAACTGCCGCAGAAGACTGGTTACAAATTAATTTTTGGGAAAAAAGTAATTGATTACCGGTAATCAATTACAAAAATGTAATTCCATTACCCTGAACGTTACAGTTTCAGAAAAGTAATCGATTATATTACAAAATTACAAGAAAATTACAACAAAATTAGAACAAGTAATCGATTGCTTGTAACGCGTTACGTACAACTCTGCTCTCCATTGCAATATTTGCTCCAGATCCCTCCGCACACAGGCGAAGAGCGCATATATCGCGTGTATACGAAGTTGCTGCTCCGTGAGCATTTTGTTGCGACATAAATTTAAATACAAGGGCGTACTGTAAAAAATATATGTTAAATAACATCAAATTTATAGGTATTTTCTGTTTTACCTACATGAAATTTCTTGGATTCGGCAAGATGGATACTCTGTTTTTGAAATGATGTAATTTGTCTGTTCAAGCCTGCAAACAATTAGGTTCTGTAAATATAACAGCCACTTCGTAATAAATACCAAACATTGTTAGATTTTGTCTGCTCTTTCACAGAAAAGTTATGTTAGAGCTCTCAAGACGTTGGACATCACATCAAAAGGCCTAAAATTATGCTATCGTGCTTCATCCGCTGCAAAAGTGTTACACTTGGTATAATAAAAGCCCTCTCTACAGCGAATCGTGAAGCCGACACTGAGCATCTTGCAAATTAGTAAAATTCAGACTTTGAGAAAAATTAATGCCAAAGTCGACAAACACCAGACGCATGTTGGCGGTCGCGGCATGTGCCTTCTGTTAAGAGGTTCTGTGAGGGTAACGAACGCTAAAAAGGAAATGAAAGGTGCGGTGCCTATGCCGCATCACAATAGAGTTACAGGGAATGCCGCAAAGCATTGTGGATTCCGGAAGCCATTGACAACAAAGCCTGCACTGCTTTGTTATCGCTAAAAAGGAAATGAAAGGTGCGGTGCCTATGCCGCATCACAATAGAGTTACAGGGAATGCCGCAAAGCATTGTGGATTCCGGAAGCCATTGACAAGAGGTTCCGCAAAGCATTGTGGATTCCGGAAGCCATTGACAACAAAGCCTGCACTGCTTTGTTATCGCTAAAAAAGGAAATGAAAGGTGCGGTGCCTATGCCGCATCACAATAGAGTTACAGGGAATGCCGCAAAGCATTGTGGATTCCGGAAGCCATTGACAAGAGGTTCTGTGAGGGTAACGAACGCTAAAAAGGAAATGAAAGGTGCGGTGCCTATGCCGCATCACAATAGAGTTACAGGGAATGCCGCAAAGCATTGTGGATTCCGGAAGCCATTGACAACAAAGCCTGCACTACTTTGTTATCGCTAAAAAGGAAATGAAAGGTGCGGTGCCTATGCCGCATCGCAATAGAGTTACAGGGAATGCCGCAAAGCATTGTGGATTCCGGAACCCATTGACAACAAAGCCTGCACTACTTTGTTATTTGAACTCGGTACTAGGAAAAGAAAATTTCTACAGAATAACAGAAAAAATGTGTGAAGGAAATGAAAGGTGCGGTGCCTATGCCGCATCACAATAGAGTTACAGGGAATGCCGCAAAGCATTGTGGATTCCGGAAGCCATCGAGAACAAAGCGTGCACTACAAAGCATTGTGGATTCCGGAAGCCATTGACAACAAAGCGTGCACTACTTTGTTATTTGAACTCGGTACTAGGAAAAGAAAATTTCTATAGAATAACAGAAAAAATGTGTGCAAATACAAAAGCCTGCAAAGCGTGCACTACTTTGTTATTTGAACTCGATACTAAGAAAAGAAAATTTCTATAGAATAACAGAAAAAATGTGTGCAAACACAAAAGCCTGTTTTCTAGGAAGAAATCAGAAACGAAAAATCTCTGTAGAAAAACAAAAAAGCAATAACGGACAATTTACGCAAAATTACTGCGAAATGGAATACAGAAAACAGACATGAACAGAACTCTTATGTCACTAAATTTGCCATGCATTTTCTGTTTTGCTCACGAGATTTTTTTTACAGTGCCGCTGCAAGGATGCTGCGCTGTAGGAGGGTGAAACAGGTTTAGCGATGGTAAAAACCTCCTCGCGACACCGTCCCGTAGGCGCGACGAGTTACGAAGAAATACATATTAATACACCACATTGGAAAGGAGAAATTCAGGCCGATATCTTCGTTTCGAGTTAAAAACGTGGACTCACATTAAAAACATGGACTGACTGTTTTATGGGCACTCATGGACACGTGCAAGAAATTGATTTCGGAATTTCAGAAATTCTGCACATTTCTTTCGATAAAAAGTGGGGCTTGGTCACAAAATATCACCTTATGATTGCGAACTTGTGGCTCTTTTTATTACTGAATCGCTTTTTACATCTAGTCGGGCTTTTTTCCACTTTATCGCTGACGGTCGCGCGGCGAATTCACGATAGAAAGGTATATTATGTACCTTTGCACAAAAGGTGGGCCCTACCGAGATACGTGGTGTAGTCGTAGTTAGACTACGTTACAAACCTTGTGCGTATGCCTGTTGACGTTGACGCGTTAAAGACGTTATAGCGTCCGTGCCCGCCATCTGTTCGCTTGTGAGTGCTCAGTAAAAACCCCTGACACGTAAGCGGTACTGAAGCAGTAACATTCTTCAGAACCTTCGGAGCGGCTGCCGCTCATCTTCGTGCCATTGTACCTGTGTAAAGCACAAGCAGCACTCTGGAAAGTTCAAATCTGAACGCGATAAAAAAGTGAACACCAGCGGTTGTCGTTTCCTATGACTAGAAAGGAAAGAACAACGGTCAAATATTCGTCATGTTTATTGTATACGACGAGGTCAACGCAGCACGTCTCTCCTCGAACAAGATTACGCGCACGCTCTATACCTATGAGTTTTGCCTCTATTATAGTGAATGAATTAACCAATACAATGAGAAGAAGCAAGGAAAACGAAAGCAAGGACCAGATGCGCGTCCTGTTTGCTGCCCTGCAGTGGGGGAAGGGGATTAAGGAATGAAAAGAAAGAAAGAAGAGGGAAGAAGCAGTTATAAGTGTGGAACATGTGTGCTTGTTCATTGCATGCCTACAATCAATCACTTAGCCCGGTCGATTGTAAAAGATCGGTGTAGTTTCACTCAACGTGAAAACTCCAGGAAGTGCAGAGCAGTGATTCGCCTGCCCTTCGGCGACGCTGGCCTGCAGCCTGCTCAGCGTCCACGACCGGAAAGCGTCCACGACCGGAACCGTCATTTGTGATACAGTGGTGCAATCTCCCCTCCTTCTTTTCCTTCCTTTCACTCTCACATCACTCCTCCTCACCCACACTTCCTTTTCCTTTCGTTCCTATCGTGCCACTTTGATATATGAGCATGAATTAGAGGTTAAGGAGTGCTTTTAGAGTGTTTTTATAGTGCCTATAAATGCCTATTTTTGGCGTTTGTGCCTAAATTCCTATAAGTGTCTATAAGTGCCTATTTTCAAATTCGGTGCCTATATAAACACTGTTTAACCTTATCTTGTGCGTTCGAGTACAGTTTGAGACCGTTATTCACGTTACCGGGCAAAATTGACCTTTCGGAACTCTATGAGATGCCACCTAGATCTCCAGTTCAACAATCTTCCGGAAATCAACCGCTGGCAGCAGTGAAATGCGACGCGCCGGCCAGCTTACGCCACCGCACTGACATGGCACGAGTGGTTGGAGGAGGAGGAGGAGGAGGAGGAGGAGAGGATGCTATATGTGCAACCCTAAGTTGGATTATTCATTACAAGGAAGGTTGGAGGAAAAGGTTTGAAAATGGGGAAGGAGTGCACGGTAACTGTCTCTCAGGGGGGACACTTTAACCGAAACACTCGCGGGGGGATAGGGATAAAAGAGAGAGAGAAAGAAGATAATACGGTAGGATAAAAGAAAAGGGAAGAGAGAAAAAGAAAGGTTGCAACTCGCGAAGACAAGTGCTGGTTAACCGTGGTGAGCGGTTTAGAAAATTACCAGTTGTTCCGTGTACGAATACAACCGATGAGCGAAGCTCCTTAGAAATGGGACGCACGCGGCGTTCGGCGCGCGCTGCGTTTCATTGTCCAGGCAATGGACCAACCACTGGGCGGACGACGGGGTGAAGCGATGGTTTCGCGCGTTCGCCGGTTTGAGGGGAAAGGGCAGAGTCGAAGAAAGAGGGAGAGGGAGACTACTTTGCCTCCGTTATGCATGCGTTCGTATTCACGCGCTTTGCGCATCGTGCAGACGCCATCCGCGTTCCAGCGCTCATAAAGCTCATTTATCCTCCCGCGTGAGAGGGAGACGCCACAACTGGCACAGTGCCAGGGAGCTTCAACGGCGACGGCGACGGCGTAGTGCCAGCCTAAGGAGCTTCGCTCCTAAAAAGTCGCATTACCAGGTTCGCATCCTCAAGAAAAACGAATAGGGCCGAAAGGGCCGCGATCCTCGTGGCCGGTGGAAGTCCTGGAGGGTGAATACGTCCCAGGGGAATAAGGAGAGCGAGATAAAGGTGGGAAGAAGAGGAGAGTGGCGTCCATGGCCGAGGACGTGGCGGGCGGCTTCTACAGCCGGTTTTGCAGTCACCTGGGTGCAGCCGTGGGAAGATGGAGAATGAATGCGAAACCGCGGAGTGGCGCCTGGGTAAAGTAGAGAGTAGGTCAAAAAAGAAAAATCAGATGTGCGCATGGCTCTTGTTTTGTTTGTAATTTACTTCTTAAAGGGCGCTTCACCAGGTCACATGAGAAATTTTAGTTAGACACTGGAAGTTGTTACGTTCCGAATGTAGAGCTTTATACCACCAGAAATTTGTATTGTTTCATTACGAGACGCGAAAGCATGATGCGAGGACGTGAGATTGAATCCTTTGCCACTCGCCGCGTGTAGACTTCGCGAGCTACATTCCTTCCCTGCCCTCTTCGGTGTCGGAGCAACTCGAAGCCGGAAGATCACACGACGCAAACGCACCAACGCGTCATGCGCACGCACTGCTACATGCGCATGGCATGCCCAAGCCAGGTCGTGCACACGAGCGGTGTTGTGTCGTTTCGGCGTTCGCTGTAGTGTACTGCCTGTTTCGGTGGGATGGATTCCTCTCTGCGCGCACGCTTTGAGAGGCTGGCATGGATCACATATCCTTAACACTATACAGAGCATCGCACAGCTGGAACTGCTACAATGCACCAAAAAACGCGCCAAGCGTTGTCAGGGCTGGCGCAAACTTCACTTCACTAACACTTCACTAACAATGCAGGACAATAACATTTCAATTCCGTGATTACTTGTGTTCTGTCAACTTTTGTGTAGCGTGGACAGATTTTTGTATTGAGGAACTTGGACTCAGTGCGTGAGTGTTGTATTATGTGTCTCTGTATAACCTTGTTTGTGTTTGTTTTCTACTATGCGACGACAACTGTTGTGCGAGAGCAGAGGAGTAGCCAGCGCCACGCATTGGCACCAACCTTTCCTTATATACATTTAATAAAAAAAAATTACACCATCTCCCGCTAAAGGGAACCATGTGTAGATGTGAAGCAGCGGGCGCTAACGCTTACACTGGCGGCGGCGTTGACGCTGGCGCTCATCGTAGCGTTGCGCAGGAGAGAAAACTGTGGAGGCGCAAAGCACGCAGTGATGGAGCGGTGTTTCCTACTGGAACATGCCAATCGCTGCTAATGGGCAATGCGAGACAGAAGACTCCGACTGGACACAGAGACCCGCAGTCTGCTTTTAGTTAACGCGCACGCTGTGAATTTTTATTGTTCAACAACGCACAGGAGAAATCTCCCACCGGCACCACCTTGCAGGTCAAGATCCACTGCCATATGAATGGCCAGTGAACGGTTGTGCAGCGCGAGCAGTCGGTTTTTTCAACCAAGAAACTCGCTAGCAGACGCTGCCTGCGTCGGCGTCGCGAGGCGAGAGAGGGGGGGAGCGTAGGAGAGGAGAGAGAGGGGGGGGACGCGCATGCGCAGTGGGGAGTGTGGACGCCGTGGGCAGGGATGCCTAGAGGAGAGAGGGGGGGGGCGTAGGAGGGGAGAAAGGAGGGGAGGCGCATGCGCAGTGAGGGTGTGGTTGCCGCGGGGAGGGATGCGTAGAGGAGAGAGAGGGGGAGAGGAGGTTTTTTATTTTTATTTTTTAAAGGGTTTGCGCATGCGCAGTAAGGGAGGCCACGCGGCACACCACCACCACCACCATCACCGGATTAAGCTTCGCCATAAGATGCTTCACATCTAAAAACAGAAGAGCGCGTTCCGCAAACCGTGCGGGAAAAAGGACAATTGCGTGGCTATGTTAAACCATTGGAGCATTTGTGCCATCATAGACTATAACATTTTTTTGCTTTCCTGTCCTAGACAGAGGTCGCGCACGTCTTTCATTGAAAATCTGAATTTTTGTAAAAAATTATTGCGCCTATATTTACGATTTAGGGGGGCCTAAAACTGTGCTTTGCCTGCCTATTTTTGGCGCTTAAACGCGTTTTTTAGTGCCTAAAAATCCGGCCTCTGGCAATCACCTTCACCGGCAAGAAGTCTCTTCATATAAGAAAGGCAGCGCACCCAAGCCCTGATAACGTAACAAAGGACCAACCAAAAAAAAAAAAAAGACAGAGTGGTTAGTCAGTATGTAACCAATCCCTATGCTACACAGGAAAACTCTACCGACTTTTCTCACTCGTACCTACTGACCAAATTCAGTTGCAGAATCAGCAACTCGCATTCCGCCAACAACTACGGACATTCAACAAAAGAAATCTTGAAATTGCTGAATCAGCTAGAATACGCGGTTAAAACACTACATGAGGTTTAAATGTGAAGCGTACAGACACGAGCGTACAACAGTGAACAAGGTTTATTAGGAGAGAGGATTTTTATAGCCTCTGGAGGGTATGCGCATACATCGTGTGCAGTGGCAATGACATGTGCCAGTGACGATGCATCAAAATAAAAGAGTGGATAAAGGTACTCACTAATCCTTTACCATCCCTTACCACCACTGAATCACCATTACAACCTCTCGCCTCTTTCTTACCCAAATGGCCTCCTCTTGATCCTACGTAAACCACAGAGCCGGCATTAGAAAAGACTGACAAGATTGACGCAAAAACAGGAGAAACTTGAAAAGCAAATTTGAAACAAATTTTGAAGCAACTATTCAACAACTCCAATATCTGCAAGATATCATTGTAAAAATGCATAAGTTAAATCCACAATATAGGCTCAGTAAAGAACCGCACCGCAGAAAGGCCAGACTATGCTGGGTTGGAAGTCCTCCGGAAAGCACAGCCAGATTTCCATTTTAGCCCAAATTAGGAGGCGCTCTAGCACAATAGAAAATCAGAACAAAAAAGACAGCTCAAGTCTTCTGGCTATAGAACTACCGTTATAAATACAAGTGCGACGCACTTGAACAACACATTTCCAAAGGGCACACCGCAGCTGCTGTGAAAGCCGTGATATAAACGAGAACCGCATACGCACAATCGACCACTTGGATCTACGTACCAACTCAAGACAGCCGTGTAACGACCGGTATTCTACACCTGCAGACAACAATAACGTGTACAATAGAAGGAAGTAATATGAATCACCTCCTAATAGAAATACGGCCAAGCAAAAAAGGCGCACCATGCGGTCCATGCCTATATATACAGTGGCGTATCAGCTTGTTCACGAATGAGGAGGGGGGCGAACTCCCCTCTCTTCTTTCATATCATATATATATATATATATATATATATATATATATATATATATATATATAGATGCCTGTCGCTAAAGAAAAAGCAATTGTGAAGACAGCAAGCAAATACCACATTTTCCTGCATTTTTAAGTACATTGGACACATTTCTTGAAGCACCCTATATATATATATATATATATATATATATATATATATATATATATATATATATATATATATATATATATATATATATATCTATATATATATATATATATATCATTAATACTGTGTTTAACAAAGCAAACGAGCCCTTAAGTTTACAATTCCTTCCTTTGTATATATATATATATATATATATATATATATATATGTGAAGAAGAAGGTGTCCTTGGATCCAGCAAATGCAATACTTCGAAGTAGAGGACGTGCAAAACGAGAACTTCGTTTATTTGGAAAAATAAACGATGTTTTCGTTTTGCACGTCCTCTACTTCGAAATATATATATATATATATATATATATATATATATATATATATATAGGGTGTACACTCCGACGATATACACCCCGACGAAGGCCGGTCCCGCGGCCGAAACGTCAGTCCTTCCCAGAACAATTTTAGATGCGAAGCAGCTATTTGACTAGCCTGTGTAACGCTGTCCCTCCGTAAGTCCGTACGAACGCGCCGCAACGCGCTCCCGTCGCCGCAGGTGTTGGAGCGGTGCCAAGTAGGTCACGCCGCAGCTGCGCGTTGACGTCACGCTCCCCTCGCAGTGCGCGCTGACGTCACTCTCTCCCTCGCCTGCCGCGCGCTCGCCGCAGCGCCCGCAGCTGCCGCCTCGTCCGTTCGCCAACAACACCTGCCGCTACCGCCGCTCGCTCCGCTACCCCCGCGTTAGCGCCGTTCAACCCGTGACGCCACCCGTGCGCAACGCTGCTGCTTCGCATCCCATCAGGGTTCCCTTTGGGAAGATGGTGTTAATTTTTTCCTACGTGCTTGATATATTTTTGAACTATATATACAGGTTGTCCCACATAACTTGAGCCAAGACTTTTAAAATGAAAGGCACTTCAGAGGTGAATTGAACCGAGCGCATACTACTCGTACTAGCCTATAGATACTCAGGCTATTTTTTATTTCCCCCAAAACTAATTAATTTATTATTTTTTAATTACCCAACTTTTTAATTATTGGCTAGAAACCCAAAATATGAACACTGAGCTGTAGAGCACTTTCAGAAACCACCGAATAAATTGCTTCCGGTACGATACGTCTCGCGCTGTTATTTTTTCCGCGTTGTACAGGAAGCCCGCGATATTTGAAAAGAAGCCACGTGACGAACCGCGAGCGCACTGCTATAATGCTGCTCTCAAGCGTGCAACCGGTGAACGAGCTCGCCTGCGGCTGCCACGGGGAAGCTACAGGGTGCTTTGAAGGTGGCCGACATCCGGGCATTCCGCTTTCCTCGAATGACGGTGCAAATACAGGCTCTTGGCTGAGCGCTGCCGAGATAAGTGTCGAAGACGGATAAATAAAACAAGAAAATAGCTTTATTTTCTCTTTTGAACTTGAGATGCGTAAAAGGAGGCGACGACGCGAAGCTAGACGCGGGTGGCGGTGTGTAGGCAAGCGGCATGAGCAGACTTTTTATTTTTTTTGTTTTTCTTTTTTTTCAGTGATAGGTGCTCGTAAAATTACGCCGTGATTACAAAACATCTTCAAACAGGTCGCCATCTGCTGCAATATAACTCTGGCATCTGGATTTTCCGTGACGTTCTTCACCATGGTCTCGGGAATGGAGTTGCAAACTTGCCTTATTTTTTTTCTTTTAGATTGCCTGATGTTGTGGTTGGTGCCTGGTACACCTGACTCTTGACGTACCCCCCAAGAAAAAAATCTAGGGGGTTTAAATCTGGAGACCTTGCTGGCCAAGCAATGGGCCCATGCCACCCTATCCACTGCTGCGGAAAAACTTCATCCAGCAAATTGCACGCTTTGCTGCTGCCGTGCGCAGGAGCTCCGTCATGCTGATACCAGACATCCTTAAGCCTGGCCAGTGGAATTTCGCACAGAAAGTCTTGAAGTGGTCCATTCAAGATATCGTTAACATATCGTTCGCCTGTAAGCGTGCTGTCGAAGAAGACAGGTCCGATTATAGTGCCTCCGTAAATGCCGCACCACACATTGAAAGACCACTGATATTGGTGACGCGCCTGCCAAACCCAGTGAGGGTTCTTGTCACTCCAATAGTGAGCGTTGTGGATGTTCACTTGACCATTGCGCGAGAAGTTAGCTTCTTCGGTCCAAAGTACCTTATTAACGAAGCCTGGGTCCTCTTCTGTCTTGATCAGGATCCAGTTCGCAAAGTCTGTGCGACTCTGGAAGTCGCGAGGCTCCAAAGCTTGGTGCAGCTGCACGTGGTAAGGATGAAGTTGTCTCTTCTTTAGTATTCTCCACACCGAAGACTTCGAGACACCAGCTTCAGCACCCACACTACGTACACTTGCTTGGGGGGTCTGCAGAAAACTTGGACAGGATATTGCTCTCCACTTCCTCTCCCAAAACTGAAGATTTGTGCCGTTTAGTGGTAAATGTCCCATTCTCTTTCAGCGTTTCATATGTACGCACCATGGTCATTGAGCTTGGCCGCGTACCTGGATGCCAGCGTTGAAACAGCTTAACTGCCTGCCTTCTGTTTCCGCGTGATGCGCCTAGGGCCAGAACCATATCTGCTCATTGCTCATTCGAGTACGCAGTGGCGTACCAACTTGTTCACGAGTGGGGGGGCCGAGTATTCCGCACTCCGTCGGCCATATATATATATATATATATATATATATATATATATATATATATATATATATATATATATATATATATATATATATATATATATATATATATATATATATGGGTCATTCTATATCAAGTGTAACACGTAAATTTTCGACCACCTCCGATCGCGCTGAAAAAAATAATTGGGCTAGTACATGTGAGTGTGAGAAGTACTTATTGAGGCGTTATATTTCGGCAAAAAATTTTGCGTTGGTTAGAGGGCGCTTCGAAGTTTGACCAAGGAAGTGAAAGTGTGCCGCACTGAATCATTTATATAAAATTACTGGTTTGAGTAATTACTACGAAACAATTTTTTCCTTAATTTCAAGCCACTGATCTTTCAGAACTATTCATTTTCCTTTGAAGTTTCGTTATTTCTGGCATTGGCAAAAAATCGCAAAATGCTGCATGGTTAGCGTTTTGTAGAAAAAGCAAAATTTTTTTTGGCGAGTAATATATTCACATTGTGGGTTTTAGAGGTTCCTACAATAACTTATAAAAATTCTGTGGGAGCGAATGAAGCAGAAACATCACCACAATATTGTGAGAAAGTTGGGAAAATAGCATTTCCACCCCTATTGCGACATCTTTTTCGCAACGTAGCGGTCCAAGTAAAAATATGGCTTATACATCTTTGTGTAGTACGCTTTGTTGGTATGACGTACGAAAAATTTTGAAAGAGTAGTTTTTGTTTTCAGCGTAAAAACATTTTCGAACTGAACAACCACAAGGTTGTAAGAAGTTAGCCTTTGCCTCGCCTTCACTGCATGGCACAGGATTCCTGCGGGAGCCCTTTCGCAGTGATTAATGCAAAACATACAACTGCCTGCCGCTTATTTTAGTAATGCCGCTGTGTGCTATGTCAGAAATTCCAATAGTGCTAAAATTAAGGAGAGGTATGGTCCCCCTTGGACCATCGAAGGGCAGGTAATATTCAACCATTTCATGGACCAAAGTGGCAGAATCATAATGTAGTTGGCAGTCTGCAAACAGTTCATCGTGTGTGGCTTCTGTTAATCAAGATACATAATATTAGGTAATAATTAAGGGCATAATCGGCACACTGCATGCGCTTCTCGCGAAAAAACAAAAATTTTATGTGAAAAGTTCACGAATGCACCTGTGTCTCACGAAAACCAGGTAATGCTTCACTGCATGGCACGAGCAATGAAGCAGTACCTTGGTTCCAATTTTTTTTGTCTATGTTAATAGAAACATTGCGTAGAAAATTTATTATTTTTTTTATATTCTTCCTCGGTCTTTTATCTTCAAAATGTATATTCTGCATTTTCATTGTTTTGCATATTTTTGCATATATAGTGTTTTTATTGCTCTGTTTATCAGCTGGCAACCAAAAATTACTGACTTTTCAAATTTTTATGCATTTCACAATATTGTTGCTGCTCCATAACTTATATTAATTGGAAAGAGTGTCTCATTACGCATAATTTGGTATGCGGCAATACGTGCTGGACTACTTTTCAAATTGGCAAATAGTTTCTTCCCGAGAAAAATGAAAAATAACTATCTTCTCGCGGTAACGAAATAGTTAGAGGGCCCTCCGGCCTCTCCATGTACATACGCCTGTGCAAACGGTGTAGGAACAAATTTTCTTTGAAAAAATATGTTTCATTATAACGTTAAACAACCCCGCATTGTTTCCATGCGCATTGGTGTTTAGCAGTTTATGATTGGTCCAAATTTTATCGGTCATGCACACAGCGCCTGCTCGTAACGCGATGCTACAAATGACCCCAATATGATCCATCACGTAATGACCACTTCTGCACGACTATAAAAAAAAGGAAAATACACTATTTTTAATATGGCATATTTGTGACCATCAGTTCATCGCCAAAAATTTTCGGTGTATCAAAAATTGAGTGCTCGCTACGCGACGTCACAAATCTGTGAAACCTGGCGGCGTTAAAATGACTTGTGCACACTAAACAGTGTACTACTACGATGAACAATATCTAAACACATTTGGAGTAGCCGGACGATGTCTCATTCTGAATGAATTTCAAGAAGGCTGCCCGCCGATCACATTGGCAATGGCTACTTATAGCAGCTGGCGAGACGAATTCATATGAGTTTAATAAATATTTTCAGTTGCAGTATAACACTGTTGAGCTGTTTGAGCGCGTTTTCAAATCTGTGAACACATCCTTGCTGAGAGAGAGGGAGGAAGGCAAACAGACCTGCGCGTGTGTGCTTCTTCGCCGCTTGAGTTGTAATTCGCCCTGTACAAGTCAATTCGAGATGACTCAAGCCCAACTAGCCCGGCTGTCAATTCAGTCTCCGTAGTCCAGAAAACCGTGGACCTCGACCATTTCCCTGGTCCAGTAGATCAAGTTGAGGGAGATGCATGGAAGTGGGGCTTCCCGACATACTCGAGTCCACTGCCTTATTCCTCGCCTTGTTCCAATTCGGCGATATCGCTGCAAGCTACCATATGATAAGCAAGGCGAACAGATTATTCGGAAACTGAAGCGGACCTTCTTTAGCTCCCCCAATGCTGTCCAATTTAAAAAAAACAAAAAAACACAACCTTTTTTGCACACTCATAGACTGATAGCAAATTTGATATGGAGCAGCGGTAATGACATTCCTTTCCGATGAAAGAAAATTAATTTGCTGAAACAAGAGAAGCGTTTGGTCGGTGTTTAAAAAAGTTTACTGGTTCCTGCCCGCATTTGCGTCGACGATTTTGTAAATTTCAAACCAGGCAGAGCAGAATAAAGTCGTGACAGAATGCTCTAACGTTACAGAGCCCCTACTAAGCGATAGCCCTTTCTGCAATGCTGCAACGCACAGCGCGCAAGCGTCGCATAAGCGGCCCGCACCGCAGAGCACCCGCGTTGCGTGGTCGTCATACGCGGAAGGCCCTCTCCACAGCAGAAACGTGACAAATTTCACTATACAAGTAAATGATTGCTGTGTAAAAGTAAGACTTCTCCTCAGTTGATGGTTTCCGAGTGTGCAGCCGTAACTGACCGCAGTCGAGAGTGGGGGGGCTCCGCCCCCTAACTTTCTCAGTGGGGGGGCTCGCGCCCCCCTTGCCCCCCCGGTAGATACGCCTATGCGAGTACGGCATGTCAGCTGCTTACATAGGTTAAAACAATGTAACGTTGCTGTCCAGAACTCGAAGAGTTACGGATGTCTGAGGAGCACTGAACAAAGACAACTCGTCAGGACTGGTTCGCACGACGGAGACGCTTTGTGGGGTCTCTTTTTGTTCAAACTGCGAAATTGCGGCCGCCGTCGAGGCCTTTCATCGTTCTGTCGCGCGCCGCCCCATCTTCATGAATCAGAATCAAACCACTGTTCTTTTTTTTTCTTTTTTTTTTTTGCTCGCAGTCGTGCGCGCTTTATCACCGCGGTAGCGCTCGGCCAGCAGCGTGCACTTGCACCGTCATTCAACGAAAGACGGACGCCCAAACATCGGTCACCTTCAAAGCACCCTGTCGCTTCCCCGTGGCAGCCGCAGGCGTGGCCTCCGAGATTAGCCGGCTGCGCGCCGCGCCGCCGGCTAATCTCGGAGGCCATGCCGCAGGCGAGCTCGTTCACCGGTTGCACGCTTGAGAGCAGCACTATAGCAGTGCGCTCGCGGTCGGTCACGTGGCTTCTTTTCAAATTTCGCGGGCTTCCTTTACAACGCGGAAAAAATAACAGTGCGAGACCTATCGTTCAGGAAGCAATTTAGTCGGTGGTTTCTGAAAGTGCTCTACAGCTCAGTGTTCATATTTTGGGTTTCTAGTCAATAATA
Organism: Rhipicephalus appendiculatus; assembly: GCA_030522465.1. Lineage (NCBI taxonomy): Eukaryota > Metazoa > Arthropoda > Arachnida > Ixodida > Ixodidae > Rhipicephalus > Rhipicephalus appendiculatus. Next base: position 1,033,826 of record JALIZH010020166.1, read on the forward strand.
AAAAAGTTAGGTAATTAAAAAAATTTAATTAATTAGTTCTGGGGGGAAATAAAAAATTGCCTGAGTATCCATAGGCTAGTACGAGTAGTATGCGCTCGGTTCAATTCACCTCTGAAGTGCCTTTCATTTTAAAAGTCTTGGCTCAAGTTATGTGGGACAACCTTTATATTGAAAGAGCATTGCAGGAGACCAACACAACACTCCGTGCATTTTACATGGCATACCCAACAACAAGCTACGAGTGAATCTCGCAAGCATGCGACAATAGGCAAAACTCAACTCTATCCCAATGACCTAACATGCTACGAGCATATTTTGCCGTGTTGCCGCTCCCGGAAACACTAAACAATATCTACATATGCTGGAGCAATTCTGTGTGGCCATCCTTAGCACGCTTAGCCCGACGCCCTACCTCCGTTATCACTTCAAGCGATGAGAGAAAGCGATCAAATTGACGCACCACGCAAATGGCTCCTAATTAGCAGACTTTGAAAGCCACATCGAAGCGGTAGTGCTTCATTTCGTCATTGCAATGCCGCCATACGTACCACTAGAGGAGCGAAGACGTATTGCGGAGCTGTCGCTTCAAGGATGGTCGCAGCGCGCGATCTGCCGCTTGATGAACAGGTCGAGGGCCGCAGTTAGCAGAATTATCAGGGCCTATACCGCGACCGTGGAGGTACTCGACGGAGAGCGCAGTGGACGTACAAAAGCAGGACGTCCACTGCGCAAAAGTGTGCAGACCACGGAACAAGCAGTAATCTAACTGATTCGCTCATCGTGGCCTGCGTAGTGGTGGACCCATTCATTGATGCCAATGAAATCCGCCGTGAGTTTCAGCTGGACGTCTCCCCCCAGCACAATTCGGCGACGACTGCGTGAGGCAGGGCTGCGGGGCTGCGGGGCTGCACAGAAACCTCAGTTGACGGAGCGTCAGCGGCAGCTAAGGCTCGAGTCCGCGCGTTCTGTGGAGGACTGGACGTTGGAAGAATGGCGCGAAGTGATTTTCACAGACGAATCCACCTTTTCTTCGCGATGGGACTAGCAGCGTCATGTTGGGCGCCCTATGAATTCCAGGTGAGAATTGCCTGCAGTTTTGAATTCGTCGCAGTTAACATATTGACCCTTAGTTTAGTAATGTCATTTGTCAGCTCATCACACTTTGTGTCAAACCCTCCCGCGAACAAAAACACTTATTTTACAAATGTCATTGCTTGTCTCCTTCTGAGGCCACCGTTGCACTTCTTTTCTCCCACTGAAAAAAAAAAATTATTTCTACAAAGCATCACACAGGCCTTTAAGTTTCGCTAGGTTGCCTGTCACGATTATTGCGTTACACCTAAACTAGATACAGGGCACTCGGCAGCTTACCCGAAAGTCGCGGGTTCAGTCTCGGCAGTGGCGATCGCATTTTGATGAAGGCGAAATGCTAAATGCCCGCGTATTATGCGATGTCAATGCACTTTAAAGCAGACCCGATGGTCGAAATTTCCGGAGCCCTCTACTACGGCATGCCTTATAATCATATCGTTGTTTTGGCACGTAAAACCCCGGATATATTATTATCAGTAATTTATGTGCACCGTACTCCGACGAAGCACCGACTTTTTTCTACTTAAATTTTTCCAGATACCTTCCGGAATACTGCCACAACATCTTGTCAAGCGGCCGCTGCGCCGTCAGCGCATGCGGAGCCATCAGCAAGGATGCACTCGGTCCACTTGTCCGAATCGATGGGTCCTTGCAGGCATGAGCTTACTGCGGATTGCTCCAGGAAGTGCTGGTGCCTTACGCCCTGGAGGGACCATTCGAGGATGGCTGCTACCAGCTGCAGCACGACCGAAGTCCGATCCACACAGCTCGAACTGTGGCCGCGGTACTGGAGAGCATTGCCATCCGCACTCTGCCTTGGCCCCCCGTCGGTGCCGACCTCAACCCAATCGAAAATGTGTGGGGCATCATGAAGAGCCGCCTGTCAGCGCGACGGTTCTCAAGCGCGACGACCGACGCGCTTTGGCAGGCAGTAAGCGAGGAGTGGGAGCGCCTGCGCCCTTCCCCTGAGGTGGTGGTGACGTCGATGCCGCGATGCGTCCAAACCGTCATCGCCGCCAACGGAAACGTGATACTTTACTGAAAAATGCCCCCCACCTCCCCGAAGGGAATCGTGAGGAAATGCGAATGCATTTCGCGCGCGCTTCACTCCATTTATATATGGTGGTTGTGGTTCGAAGAAGGAGAAGGCGCCTAATTTCTGCAGCCCGGTCGGGAGCACGGCGCAGCGCCTGTTTTTCTTTTTTTTTTATCGCGGGAGCTCCCGCGATGCGAGCGCCCTCACGCACCAGAGCGCGCTCCTCCTCTCCACTTTGCTAGGGGCGAGGATAAGCGCGCGCGCCCGCAGCTAGCCGAGCTAGCTGTTGCCATGGGAGAGGGAGTGAGAGCGGAGAGATAACACCTGCCGGCGCGCGGACACCTCCTCAACCTATCCTCCTCCCCACGGACCCCGCCGCCGGACAACGCCGCACAACGCCGGATGCCTGACATAGCCCGACTAAGAAATGCATTCGCATTTAAAAACGTGTGGCAAGACGCCAGGCGTTTGCTACCCCATACAATTAATTCAATCGCCGTTCGGACATGGGCGGCCAGAGACGCGGTCATTTTTGTCGGGATATTCTGCTCTCGCGCTCGGCTCTGACGCAAGGAACCGCTCAGGCGCAGCTTCGTCGTCGTCGAGATGCTCACGGCTCGCCATGAATGCAAGCTCTGGTGGACACTTTAATACCGAAGGATGTTGGGATATTCAGTTGCCGCTGCAGCAGAAACAGCAATAGTTCATTACTTTGCCCAAGGGGAAAATAAAAAAAAATGGCTGAATGGGGCCTCAAAATTTTTTAAACCGACCAGCAGACAGACAGAAAATGAAATTTATTTAGGTCCTGAAGGGCCAATCCGAAACGGATCAAAAATATAAAAATTCAAACTAACTTGACATTCTCAACAATCTCACGTAGCCCCTGCTTGCACCAATTATGTGTGGCTTTCCTCGCCAGCTTCCATTATTTTTGTAGTGACCGTTGTCGCTGTGGCGGGTTTTCAATCACAAAGGAAATCCCTACTGTCGAGCATGTATAAATGTGAAAGCCAGGTATTTAACAGGTAATGTCGAGGGTTCTTTTAGAAAAACGGCACTTTTTATTGTTTAGACTGCTTCCTCTAAACTTGTAATTATGTTTTAATCTTTTAGCACTAGACAGCGGCTGCATGCAAGAAGAAATATGGTAAGCAGCAGCTGAGTAATCTAATATAAAATACTTTTTGTATAGTTTCGACAATAATGTACTTTCCCTTTCAAAAGAGCATATTGTTGGCCATTGCGGTCGAACTGCCTGTTACTGAAACTCCTGACAAGCGGCTGAGCCCCACAGAAGGCAGTGCGCCGATCGATAAATGGAATTTTACAGCCTGCTTGCACTGAGTAAATTTACGTGAATAATTACTCTGCATTACACACCTCTACTCCCCAGAGAGTCTTATGCAGCTACTGATGTCTCAGTTCGGCGCAACTAGGCGTAATTTGCATGATTCACGCGACATCAAGCTCGAGTACCTCAGGTGGCATTCGATATGTCACACACATTAATCACTAATAATTATAATTAGTGTTAACGCTAATTAGATATAATTTAGCTTAATGAGAATCGGCTCGGTCAGGAGTAATAAGTATATTCCTGAGCTCAGATTCTCTGAGTTCATGGTAATTCGACTTCAATTACTTTAATCGGGCTAAGGAGATATTGCTTAATTATACCTATGATCCGATTTGTTTGATGATACCATGATCAACCACGCTTAATCAGATTTATTGATACTTACCTTGGCGCTGCCTAATTAGCTTAGTTATGCATAATTAGCGTAATCACGTCACGTGAAACTCCAGTATCTAGGGTGTTTGGTTGGATCTGAGGCTAATTAATCAGGCATAATTAGTCCTTAACTAACATTAATTGGACGTAAATGAGCTTAATTGCTTGGAGTCGATAAGGAGTAATTAGTATCTTCCTGGGCTTGGTTTCTCTCATGGGGAAGTCGACTTGGATTAATTGGCCGCGGTTAGGTTTGCCTTATTTAGGCTAATTTCGCTCGGATAAATTAAGAGATAGCATTATCAACTATGCTTAATTAAATTTGGCTATAATTACCTCGACTTATATGGGCTCATCTAAGCTTAACTTCGCTTAACATGAAAACAGCAAGCTGGACTAGGCTTAATTGAGCCTATAGTTACGCCTCACTTTGTTAGGTGATACCGTGCTCAACTACGTTTGATTAGTTTCGGCTGTACTTACTTTGACTTAACTAGGCTCATTTAAGTTTACTTTGGCTTAACGTGACAGAGGCAACCAGGGCTCAGAAAACTTAATTTTGTGTGCTTGGCTTCACCAGGTTATGCGATGCTTAGTTCGGCTAATCAACCGGTGTAAAAAAACTTCCCCATCTCCCGCTAAAGGGAACCATGTGTGGATGCGAAGCAGCGGGGAGATGGTTAGCTTGAGCGGGAGAAACGTCACCGCTCCCGTTTCGCGGCAGCCGCCCGGGCGCTCATCGCGGCGCTGCACAGGAGAGAGAACGAGGCGCGCTCCGTCATTTTTATACCGCGGAACTACCGTGGTGCCCCCGGCGGAGTATGCAGCTGTCGCACCAGCTGTCGCGCGCCGCTCCGTACAGGATTCCTAGAGGAGAGAACGGGAGGAACCGTATAGGAGAGGAGAGAGAGAGAGAGGGGGGGGGGGGACGCGTATGCGCTGTGGGGGGTGTGGGACGCGGGAGCCGCTCCGTGGAGTAGAGGGTTCCTAGAGTAGAGAAAGGGGGGTGAGCGTAGGAGAGAGGGGGGAGAGGACGCGCATGCGCTGTGGGGATGTCGGACGCGGGCGCCGCTCCGTAGAGTAGAGGATTCCTACAGCAGAGAAAGGGGGTGAGCGTAGGAGAGGAGAGATAGGGGGGAGGGGACGCGCATCCACTGTCGGGGTGTGGGACGCGGGGGGCCGCTCCGTAGAGTAGAGGATTCCTAGAGGAGAGAAAGGGATGAGCGTAGGAGAGGACAGAGAGAGGGGGGGGAACCTCGCTGTTGAAGTCATCAACCCTTTGTTTCAACTTGTCTTCAATATTGTGCAAAGCGTGCAAAAATGAGCGTCTTTCATAACCTCAAACCACTATGTCGAAATATTTACCCACACCACCGAACTTGAGATCGGGGTGCCTCTCCTAATTATATATATACCGGGTGTCCCAGCTATCTTTAGCCAAGGGTTAAAAAATACAATATTTGAGGCAGGCGAATGAAATCATTTGAATATTGCTTACAGCTATCTTGCGCACTACAGGCAATTTTTTCTTTTGTAATTAACGAATTTGTTAATTAGGATTATATTTACTAAATTGATAAATATTGACTTTACGCAAGAAATGAGCGTTCCAAAATTGGAGGGCGTCTTCAGAAACCCCCCATTGCATCATTTGCGATAAAGAAAGTTTTACGCGTACCATTTTTTCCATGCTGCAAAGAAAGCCCGCGAAATACAAAAAATACCACGTGACTAGCGCATTCGCGCGCCGCGATCGTGCTGCTCTCAGCCGTGGTTTGAGCGAACAAAATCAGCTGCGACCACGAACCGCCGGCTGCGTTGCAGCAGTAGGCCGATAAGATTACGGTGGTTTCTTGGCCCGTTGCCAGGCAGTTGGCGTGCGTGACTGTGCAAGTTGTTGCGAGCGCGGGCGTAAAAACCACCGTAAACTTATCGGCCTACTGCTGCAACGCAGCCGGCGGTTCGTGGTCGCAGCTGATTTTGTTCGCTGAAACCACGGCTGACAGCAGCACGATCGCGGCGCGCGAATGCGCTAGTCACGTGGTATTTTTTTTGTATTTCGCGGGCTTTCTTTGCAGCATGGAAAAAATGGTACGCGTAAAACTTTCTTTATCGCAAATCATGCAATGGGGGTTTCTGAAGACGCCCTCCAATTTTGGAACGCTCATTTCTTGCGTAAAGTCAATATTTATCAATTTAGTAAATTAATCCTAATTAACAAATTCGTTAATTACAAAAGAAAAAAATTGCCTGCAGTGCGCAAGATAGCTGTAAGCAATATTCAAATGATTTCATTCGCCTGCCTCAAATATTGTATTTTTTTAACCCTTGGCTAAAGATAGCTGGGACACCCTGTATAAGAAACGGTGGGTGCCTTGAAGAACAAGGAGTCGAACTGAGTGCCTCCCGCTTTTGCGGCTGACGCTCGAACCGTTGCAATTACCACCGACGGCCGTTGCGGTGTGTCGGTTGTAATGAGGTGTGTGCGTATCGAGGGGAAAGGGGGGTCGCACGCATGTTAATACATGAGTGACGGCGAAGTGTAAACGTATACAAGGCGCAATGGTTGTTTGGGTCCGTTTCACTAGTGAAGCAATTGCTCATTCGTCTAACGTTCACAGTTTTGTTGCAATAGTGCAGTGTGCTAATGGTTATTGACTGAGAGAGAGAGAGTCTTGCTCTAGCTGCCCGGTCTCCGAGCCATTCCTGACAAGCTAAACGCCAATCAAGCGGGGTAGCCCCCCTTTACACCTGGCCACCAATAGGCGGCTTCAATGTCGTTATGTGGAAATCACATTTCAAATCACCCGCGCAGTATGAAGAACTGCTGATAATCGCCAGCTTATTATAATGCCACCTGTCTATCAAAATAAATGGCACCGAATTCATGACAAAAGACGCAATGAACAAAAACAAACTTGTGCTGTCACTTACAAACAACAAGCTGTCGCGTAGCAACGGCACTGAGGAGAAACGCGGTCATTTTTCGAAACCCTGAAAACGCTGGAAGCGAAAGCGGCGCAAGCCTCTCCGAAAGAAAAACGCCATGGTGGCGCTGCGACCGACTTCACATATACAGCAACTCTACGACACTACTTCACTCCTCCTCAGTACCAGCCTGATTGCCGGCGCTGTATCCAGCCATGCTGACCATCATAGGCGTGCGCACGGGGGGGGGGGGGGCAAAACATATGCGCTGCGACGAACCCCCCCACCCGTGAAGGGGAAACCCTGCGCACGCCTATGCTGACTATGCATCCAACCGCTAAAGCTATGCCAGTCACGCAGTACCCCTCGCTGCATGTTAGAGCTGCTGATACGTCGGTTTAGATTCAACCGCTACTTCAGCGGTAACTGATTTGTGCAACAGCGCAATGTGACGCTGCCTATGTGACGCTTTCCCATCCGCACACACGGGTTGTGATTATAGCTAAAATAATTCACCGAGGAAGCAATAATATCTTTCTGCATGATCTTTTTGTTAGCATTCGGCCACCGACTATTCCTTGGAGGTGCGAATGATGGAAGTTTAAAATGTTCAAGTCGATCGGTGAACTATCGCCCGCAGATAACTTTCGTAAATTCATAAATAACGTTTCGGTGAATGCTAGTGGGCCCGTTTTTTTTATTTGTGTGTGTGTGTGTGTGTGTGTGTGTGTGTGTGTGTGTGTGTGTGTGTGTGTGTGTGTGTGTGTGTGTGCGTGTGTGTGTGTGTGTGTGTGTGTGTGTGTGTGTGTGTGTGTGTGTGTTTGTGTGGCGAGGGTGGGGGGGGAGGGGGGGGTCAGCGCCCTTAATCCGGAAACTTTTGCACTTGGTATGCGCATGGAGTACAGTGGCCTTACGTTCTTTCCCTGGTTTGTCAATTTTTACAATTTCTGTTTCATGCTGCCTCTTTTGTTACGATATGTAAGGCATGAAAGCTTCAAAGGCGTTTCAAACGTAGTTGTTTATGCGCTCTGCCTGTGCCAATCGCGGAGGCAACATTTTTTTTTTTTTTAACCAAGTTCGGCATGTTTACCTCATCTCATTGTAAGCTCATTATCGGCCCTTATGTCGAAGTGTTTGTTTTAACAGGCAGCCATACTTCACAGAAACTTAGATCCCGCAGAATAAATTATTTATTCGTATTCTTTCTGCATTCTTTTGAATATTTATTTATTGACACGCGTTCTCAGCGCCCTCTGCGTACTTTTCTACAGAAACGTGCAGAGCGGTTTGACAATTATGCCACCATTGGCCGACTCTACATTTTAGGTTTACAAGATCGCATGTTGTTTTGAAGTTGTTTCGACGAACGACGTGTAGTGTAGTTTGTAGTGCTTTCAGGTACAAAGCAAGTATCGTCGCAACGATCGACTAGCATGGACGAGCCTGAGCAAAGTTCCTCACCGACGAAACCGAAGTGGCCTTTCAGACGCAATGTGTTGTTCAAGACTTCTATGCTCGATAAGGGTCGAGTGCCTGTGGACGCGATGAAACGCGACTGTCGGAATATGTTGCAGGTCGCCCAAGGGTGAGTTACGTCCAGGAACTCCCAGCGAAGTGAAAGTTCGCGCTTGTAACTCGAACGGCACACTGGACGTTCCCCAACGGGTCAATGCAAGGCCAGCGTTGCCGAGCTGTCACTTGTTCAGCGACAGCTCTTTCGGTGCTCACCTCAGTGCATTTGTAGTCGTGTAGTAGGGCTTCATAGTTATAGTCGGTTACAACCTAAGCATAAATACAAGCTCCGCCCCTAGAACTGCGCCGCGCCTGGAATAATTCTGCGCAACATAATCGTGTTGGTGGTTTCCATTCTAACTATTGTTACTTTTCGTTCATAATGAAAATGCCACGCATATTGTGAATTAAAAGTTCGACGTCCCCTTGTTAAAATATTACCTTTGGCTGAGCAGTGAAGTTGGAGTCTTTGTTGAAATTTGCCAAGAAGCTCAAGATTATGACCGAAGACTAGGGACTAGTGATGCAAAACTATCGGTAAATGAACTATCGATAGTATCGATAGTTCATTTACCGATAGTTCTGCATCACAACGAGGCACCCATACACAGAACAAATAACATATCGACAGTTTTTTTTTACTATCGATAGTGTAAAGAAACTATCGATAGTATGAGTATCTGTAAACAATCGATATTATCGAGAGTTGAATCAATAGTACCATCAGGAGTATAGCGGCCGATAGTGTAATCAATAGTGTTGTGAATAATTATGCTGTTGTTGGACGGCGATATTGCCAAATGATTTGCTATAGCCTACTATCAGCAGTACTCACTTCGCTTAAATTATGACCACCCTTTTGGTGAAAGAAATATATTATTGCCGCAATAAAAATGCCGGAATATGTCCATAAATAAATTCGGATTCAAAAGTAACCAGTTACACCATACAATTAAAAACCTAGCTTTTGATATTTTTATTTTGAAATCACAAGATGCAATATAAGTTTGAAGCTGTTCAGTTCTGCCACATGTGACGACTTCCTTTCTGCTAAAGCTGAACAGTTCAGCTTAATAATGTCTGCCACTCATTCTGCTGAAGGAACACAAGCATGTCAACTTTCTTGCCCTTCTGCCTGCTTCTCCTGCTCTGCCATATACTACCACGCATTCAGAGAATAAAGTGGTAAACTCTCATGTCTAGAACGAAGGAGCGTCGTGCTCGGAACTGCATGGGCGACATCTGCAGTCGTAAATACGCCACACCTGATCGTGCGCGCTGCCAACGGCGCACGTGCGTTGCATTTTTGATCCCTGTTTATCACTGCGCATGCAGCAACAGCTTTGGCCGTCGAAAGCACTCTGAACGGTTAAAAAAAAAAAAACGGAAGTCCACGGTTCTCGGTATTATACGATACCACGAATCGAGAATAAGTTCACAGTATAATAGGAGCCAATCCAGGCGACTGCATTTTTTTTTTTCTTTCTTTCTTTTTGGCGCACACAGTTGACAGCACTTCTGATGGCCAAAGCAATTATCGCGGCCGCAGCAATAATCAAGGACAGAAACTGCAAGGCGGGCCCCATCATTGGCGCCGCGCATGCTCAGAATTGGCCCGTTTCGAACTGCAGATGTCACTCGTGCTGTTCCGAGTGTGACACTCCATCGTTCTAGACGTGTGTTGAACACTGTAATTCCAAACTTACTATCAATACCGCTATCGATAGTTTCTTGTACCATCGATAGTTCGATAGTGGCTCAACTATCAATAGTACCATCGATAGTTCTGCATCACTACTAGGGACACGAACATGTGCCTGTACGGAGAAGTCGCCAACACCAAATACTCGCGAGGCGCTTGACGTCACGTAAACAGTCAGTTGCCATTGGATGGTGCATTCTGGGTGGGACAGCAATGGCGGTGGGCGGAGCATACATGTATTCTTAGGTTGTAATCGGCTATAGTTGTATCATTGCAATTCTTTAGCGTAAGGACAATTTTTCTACGCCATGTTGAATACATAATGCTCGAGCGGTTTTGCAGGTGTCACAATGTAACCGTCGGTTGCTCGTTTGTTTGAAGAATCCTTTTTCACTGTTTCTTTCTACAACTAGGCGAGTGCTCGCCGCAGATCCGGAAATTGACAGCAAGACCAAACAGCGTCTCATCGACACATCAGAACTGTAAGAGGCTCCTTTTCTTGCTTCATTTTAGGCTGTTCATATGACTAACGCAAAAGATTAGAGAAGGCTCTGCACCCCTTCCTTTCCTTCGGGTAGGAAGCTTTCGTGCCTCGTATAACCCTAATAGTGCAAATCCAGTTAATCAGTAGGAGTGCACGTCATTGTCTCAGTGAACATCCCAACATGAAATGAGATTGTTCCAGTACGTTGCCCTCGGTAGTAATATGCATATCTTGAACAAGCTGAGTGGCATAACAATCAGATGAGCTTTTGTGAAGGTGCACCCACAGTGGTCGTTTTATGCACACATACACAGCAATTATCAACACACTAGTGAATAGACATCGTGCTTTGCCTCCGAAAATTATGGTGAGTGCCTTATCAACACTGGCGCACATGCGCAGACTATCTCCGCAGAAAAATCCCATTATTTCAGCTATGACAATCATGATCTCTAGCGTTAGTTGTCAGGATGGAGATGTGCCACTCGGCGTCAACGTCGGTGCATCCTCGTCAGACAGTGTTATTGCTGCGAAACGCCAATAGACATTGCACAAGCTCTTGTAAATCAATGTACAATAATCAATCAACTGTATTCCTTTGAAGACATGGTTCACTTTCGTGGTATACAGATTCCTATGACGGATGGATCAACCATGTTTTTTTTTTTTTGTACAGGGTGCCAAGATTTTACACTCGAATCACGTGAGAACTTATGTTGAAGCAGACACAAGTTTGCGGTGCCTGTGAAACATTCCATAGTGTCCACACAGTGCTGTTGTGCCTTTACAAACTGCTTAATAGAAACATGCAAACTTACATGCTTTTTTAGATATCATGATTGATACCTTAAGAATTTGGAGCCTAGGGTCTCGTTCTGGCAGACTTGATGCCTTCAGGTAGTATGCGAGGGATTATTGGTCAGCTGCTAGCTCGTAATAAAATCACGTGCTACGCGGCACCAACAGGCAGAAAGAGTGTTCCACACTCACTGTAATGGCTACTGGCGGTGCTGACTGACACTCCCACATTTGAAATGCACATATACACCCTATAAAGTGGACGGAGGGATTACCGCCACTGTAGCTCGGTTGTAGAGCTTCGGACGTGTTATTCGAAGGTCCCAGGTTCGGTCCTTTCCAGCGGCAAGTTATCTTTTCGTCCACTCATCTTTATTCATATTTACATTACAATTACTACTACTAACATCCCCTATACTTTCCTTGGCATAATTGTCTGTTAGTTCTCATTATTACTGTGTGTAACAAAGAAAAAACAAGCCCTTTAATTTCCACTTCTTAGCTTTCTGTAACGTGTTTCCTGATGCATAACTTAACATGGAATTGTCTTTGATTGGACAGGATGTTCAGTCCTCTTTGGTGCATCTAAGTTTTTAAAACATGACTGTATGAATATGTGTTGGAGGATTAAAAGCAGTGGTCAAAAACTTTGTAAAAGTCAAGTTACATTCAGTCGAAGTTTGTCGTTATATGAATATTGCTGCTCAGTCGTTCTTGAGTGTCATTGAAACTATGCTGCCGGTTTCCATTTCATCTGCCAGATGATTTCAAGCCGTTCTAATTTGACTTCACAGGATCCTTTCAAGCTTGGACAAGGGCCTCCAGCTTCCGGGTTCTCGACCCTCAAAAACTGCCTGTCCTGGTGGTGAGTTGGTGTTTAGTGGTTCAGGCAGCCTGTAGATAATTACATTTTAGGGCCACTAAACCTCCTCTAATTTTTTTTTTTTACGTTTCAAGTAAATGTGCGCATTGAGTTCGAAATGGTGTCACAATCAGCAGTGTCAGACACGGCTGTGCTGCGCGTCATGGGCACACCACAAAATAAAAAAGTAATCCAGTGCTCCTCTGTGGGCCTATGGTGTCCCCAGTGTTGGTTGTGACATTGCCAGTACAGTCTGGTCTCGCCAATAGCAAAAGAAACCTGTGTAAAGGTTCGCAAGCTAGCAGCGGAGCGCAAGACAAAGGGACCAAGGGTGCAATTCTTTATGTATCCACGTTGTGGATTATCCACTTCGGCCTCCACTGATGGGCTGGAGCTCGGCGAGCAGCACGCCCTCTGTTTCCGGTCATTCTTCCACTACATCACTTAAACGTCACGAAGCTTTCGCAATTGTCGACACAAATGAGAGGGACGAATGTATTTCGCCTCAACGAATGCTGCCCCCAGAGATCAGCCTTTTTGACACACGTCTCAGAGGCCGTGCATGAACTCTAATCACGTTAGCCCTTGAATTGGGTTTAATGCGGCCAACTGCCTGGCGCACCTGGAAGGTCGGTACGCATTCCCTGCATCGTTCTCAAACATCTGAACAGGTGCATATGCAAATTCAGACTTGTCAAGCTTGTGTAAGTGTCCTGTTACTGTACATTTTGTCCACCTTTCTCTTTATGCTGGGAATGTGCTGGTGGGTTTGGTGCATCAATGTGGTCGAGAGCGGCCATGACGTCGAGGCTCGGCGCTTTTTTGAGTAACTGAATGCGCTCTGCCTAGGTGCATACACCGAGAATAGCTCCCCAGCAATGCAGACTTTCAGAACCTAACTACTCGTGCCGAGCTTGCATGCCGGGCTTGTGCCTTGAGCATGTACTGCCTATCTTTATTTTCTTTTCTTCGGCATTGGGGCTGAAGGCACCAGCTGAGGATCTGGCTTTATGGCGTTGAGGCACCGGCTTTGTGGCGTCGCTGTTCGCTGCAAACCTGTTTGGCTGCCTCCAGGTAAATGTGCTTCCATATTAGCCTCCTCGTACGACGAGGAGGAGCACTCAGCCAGGAGGGGAGACCAGCCAACGAAGGGAGCGTAGTGAAGGAAAGAGTGAAACGAGCAAGGGGTGCATTTCGATCCTCAAACGCGTACAACTCCGCTATTACGGCACCATTTCGGAAAATTCTCGCAGCTACATGTTTGTTGTAGACTCGTGAACAACTGCAACACCACAACTAAATTTGACCTCTAGATGGTTTAGGGGCCCTTTAAAAACTCGTACTTTCAGAGGTTACTCAGATTGGCTTAGGGGCTGAGGTGCGGCACTGCTAAGCCTAGGAATGTGGGCTTGGTTCTATGTGGCAGTGTTCACATTTCAGTGAGGGTGAAAGGCTTAATTAAAAAACACCCATGTCCAGGTTCAGGCGCATGTTAAAGAGCCATAGATGGTAAGAATTAATCATATTGCACAGCTACAGTGTGCATTACAATCGAATGGTGCTTTTGGTGTGTGGACCTAAAGGTGTTAAATTAGTGCTTCAAAAGAATATGAAAGGTAAAAATGCTAGCCTTAAAACTAAAATGTGTCTGGTTAAAGCTGTAGTTCTTTCTTTGGTAATGTGTGGGTGCGAATTGGGGGGACCTTGTGGGGGGAAAAAAAAGGCTTCATTCTTTCCGGCTCCGATGCCGGCATAGTTTTTTGGACTTCGTAAACTGCCGAACACACCCCTGTGCCGAACAACCATAGTTTCACAATTCAAGTTTCACGTGCCTTCTTACCCTGCAACACGTGTGAAGGCAGACACTGGGCTCTGTTACGTACGGTACATCAAGCACTGTGGCACTGAGCAGGGGCCCACCATGTAAGTTGCGCTTTAAAGGTGGCGACTGCATATTGTGACATGGTCGTGACAATAAAGAAGGCGGTAATCTGGCTGTTAAAGACCACACTCTTCATCAGCCGGACTCCTGCCCAAGAAATGAAAAGTACAAGCAGACTGATAGCCACTGATGTCACAGTCATCAGCCATCACTAATCTGATGAGCTGAGAGGCGCGTTAGCATTTGTACACATGGCATCAAAAATTCCATCGTTATTGCTGGTGGCCACGTTAAGTCCAGAATGAACTTCCAGTGTCTGTGTTGTGGGCGTAATCTAATCAGAAGAGTCTAAAATAACTGGTAAGATTCTCAGACATTCTGGCTGGGCCTGCACAAGGCAGTGGTTACATGTGTAACTGGTTGGTTACATAAAAATGGGAAAAGTGCACATGGCATTACTGTGGTGCTTTCAAGGGTTGTCATGTGCATACGCAAAGTGGGGAAAACGTCCCCACTTCATCTGAACTATAGCGCAGTTGGCACTCTTATTTTGTTGTCAGCTCCCTTCGGTGCTTTTAAAAAAGACATGGCCACTGTGGCTATGTGAACCCCATTTTAGCACATCACATGTACGGTGGCGCTGACTTTTCTAGTGTTGAGCCTCACCCCCAGTATACTACACTTTTTATATCCTTCATGATGGAAGGGTCACCTGCAAACACTGTTTGGATCCGCCAAAATTTTTTTTACCTGGCACAAAGCTTTCTGCATCATCATCATCATCATCAGCCTGACTATGCCCACTGCAGGGCAAAGGCCTCTCCCATGTTTCTACAATTAACCCGGTCCTGTGCTTGCTACAGCCACATTATCCCCGCAAGCTTCATCTTATCTGCCTACCTAACTTTCTGCCTCCCTCTCATGCACTTGCCTTCTCGGAATCCAATCAGTTACTCCTAGTTACTAGCAGTTATTTAGCCTTCTCGCTACATGCCCAGCTCATGCCCATTTCCTCTTCTTGATTTTGACTAAGAGGTGTGTTATTGTGCGTTTGTTCCATGACCTACTGTTCTCTCGCTCCTTAACGGTTACACCTATAGTTTTTAGGGGTGCAGCACCTTAAGACCGAACCTTGTCGCCGTGCGGCGGCGTGCACAGCACATGCAAGGTACCCACTATACGAGATGACGATGAAGAATAAGCGCGTTAGCAGGCGCAAGGTACGCGATGATGAGGACGTCCATGGAACATTCTCTTTCTGCCATGGATGAAAACGACTGTCAGGCGCGGGGAGTGGCGGCAAAACGACAAAAACGCCAAGCGGACTCGGAGTTGAGGGCGTGGGAAGCGGCGGCTCAACGGCAACGCCGACAACAAGCTGCTACCCCGTAGGCGAGAGCTCGGGAAGCGGTGGCTAAACGGCAAAAATGGCTTGTGCAGTATTTGAGGTCTCGATGCGCTCGACGGTGCATTTCGTATGACTGCAAACAACCAACAACCCCCCAGGGGAACATCTAGAGACCTCGTCTTAGCCAACTTCAGGCTAGATCCGATTGAAGAACCATTGGCTCTACACTTCACAGACCACAAAGCAGTAATAATGAAGGAAAACCGAAATCCACAACTCAACACGGCGTACCATTTATGACCAATAAACATTGTATATAACTGTACCCCGCTTTGTCGCTCATTTACATGCGTGAGTGGGCAATGTCACGGGTGATTTACAGTAACACCGAACGATCCCCCTGCTTCGCGCACTCATCATCATTCACTTTGTGGAGATGCAGCGATTTTTTTTTCCATGGTTTGCTGTGTCGTCCTCAGTTTAAGTTGAGCTCTTTTTCTTGTAAGCCTCAAGTTTCTGCCCCGTAGGTGAGGACATTTGCTGCAAATCAACTCGAACACGGTTGCTCTGATTTGGATGAAGGGCTAGCTCCACATTGTTGCATTCCGAATCTTATTGTGGTTGTGATCATCCGAATGCGCCACCAGTGTCTGTGTTGTTGCACTGCTGGACGTATGCTTAGCAATGTGAAAATTTGGGTGAGTTGGTGATGCATGGTGAACCACAGCGTAACTGCTGAGACGAGGACGATAAGAAGAAGGACACACAAGTCACTGTGTGATAAGGAGGACACGCCGTGCCTTGTGTGTCCTTCTTATAGTCTTCGTCTCGGTAATTGCACTGGGGTTCACCACCACGTGGGTGTATGTATGTCAGTTCTCTGCGTCCTCGTTGCAATTTCATGCTTCTGCTCCGCTCGAATACAAAACTAACCGGCTGCCAAGGCTTGTCACTTCCTCCACTTTCATCCTCTCATCCTTGTTCTATGAACAGAGGCAAAAGCTCTCCAGTGCCTTGGGCTGGCCTTTTGCATTGTTGCTGTGACAGTGTCAGCCCTAATTAGTGGTAGTTCACCGATGTCCGAGGGTCTACTTGGCGGCATTTTGACATTCTACAGCAGGGGTCTCAAACACGCAGCCCGCGGGCCGCATGCGGCCCGGGAGGCTCTCGGTTGCGGCCCGCGGCCCTCACATGACTGTCTTCTCCCCAGTTATTTTTCTTTATTTTCGTATTAATTACATTCGTGAGGTACACAGACATGACTGGTTTAAAACATTGTTGCGTGAGGCATCCTTTGTGTTCACCTTGTTTTGAAACATAACTGTGAAACAAAAATTACATTTCACAATCGGCGCGCAGATTTGAGTCATTTTCGAGATTGGTATCGACATGTTTTTGGAATCCTGACACCAAACTTGCTTCAGAAATTACCTGCATATGAGATATGGGAAGGTTTTCCTTCAAATGGTAGCGTTTGCAGGCAAATTGTACAACCAAGGCTCTTTATCAGGCAGGTCTGGCTACTGGCGAGCGCGTGCACAAGTGACAACCACAGCCACCGATCATCGTCGTGGTCTTCCGTAACAGCGGAGCATCTGTCATTCACATTCAGTACACGTTATTTAACTGTGATTTGCGGCATATGATAACTTGGCTCAAGGCGGTGCCATGTACGATGAGTCATTCAACATGCTGCGTTCCACAACCAACACCAAAAGTATCATGTTTCTTTGCTCGAAATGAACTTACCCCAAAACAAATTTTCTCTATATTTCTAGCCTAAAATTTGATTGTTTATGCAAAAACGGAACACAAATCGCTTCAGGATAAATAGATATTTAATCACAATTTCATTCTGATTAATTACTATGAACACATAAATCAACATGCTATGATGTTATTTATTTTGTGCAGTAGAATATAGAGTGCCTTGAAATAATGTTGTGTAAGTTTGACACATTTACAGATAATTATTTATAAGTCGTGCCTGAAAGGATGTAGGGAAGGAAATGAGCGCATGTTCTTCCCACACCGTTTTAAGCTTGTAACGCTTTTATGTCTTTTCTTTTTTCATGACTGTCTTGCAGGAAAAGAACAGACCAGTGCTGAAGCGAGTCAGAGAAAGGAATCGGAGGCTTGAGGATGCCATCAAGAGAGCAGAGGCGTAAGTACTTGTTTGGTGGCCGCTTTATAGTCTTTGGCGGCCTTCTACACAGTTATGGTACTGCTAAGATTGCCATCTGGCAGGTCCATCATTGGCACGAGCAGCGTTTTTTTCTCATTGTGCTGTACGTCAGTTCGTTTTCCACACTGGTGTGTATGCTGTTTGCCAGTTTTTCCGGTTATCCTCAAATGGGTGTGGTCTAACTTGCATCGCTTGTGATCTTTCGGGTGTTCAAACATAGCGTCCGAACGTGGCAGCTGGCTCACCACGGTCATCTAGGGTTTATGGTGCTCACCTGCTGACCCGAAAGTCACGGGTTTGAGTCCTGGCCGCGGCAGGCACATTTCGATAAAGGTGAAAAGGCTGGGGACCCGTGTACTCCAATTTAGGTGGATGTTAAGGAATCCCGGATGGTCGAAATTTCTGGAGCCCACAATTATGGCGTCCCTCATAATCATGCTGTGGTTTTGGGGCGGTAAACCCCAACAGTTATTACAGTAGTATCTCTGTGATATAAATCTCAAGAATGATCGAAAATATTTGTATCACCCCAAAATTACCAAAACTCGTTTTCAAACCATGATATACTGCAAAGCATTTATTGCCATCAAGGCGCGTATTCTGAAACAATTGCAAAAGGCGACAGTATCGCCTTTGGTGACGTAGAATCTGATGTGTTCAAGAACCAGCCACTGCAATGTCATCGTTGCACTTGCCGTTGGTTTACGAATGACTGACAACACAAGAGTGAGCGTACTGTGCGAGCGCACAGCTACCAGAGTGTGGCGTTTTCAAGCGTATGCTGGCTTCTACGCAATGCCCAGACTTGGCTGTGGCTACTTGAAATATAAAATGTTTTCCATATTGCATGTAATGAAGTCACAAAGCACTACTACATGAACAGAAGGGAATACCCAATGCCACACGCTAAGCTCAATAGATCTCAAGCGGTGACTCTGAGATTATTACAGGCAAGAACTTACCCGAATCCAAACTCTATTAACAAGATATATCCAGACAGAGAGGTCCAAATCAATTGCTAGAAGTGTAATGGCATCGTTACTCTGGACTGTATGCTTTGGCAGTGTCCTGTGGTTTTCACAGACAGTGACAAGGAAAGAGTGGTGGCAAAGAGTCCATCACAGTGGAGCTCTTTCAGATAAAGCACAGGCCATCCAGAAGGCCCACGATACGGCGGTATGGTTAAACCTTATTGTCCCAACGGGGGAGTCGCCTGTGTCCAACCTAAGGGTTGATCTTCAGGACCTGAATGAAGTTTAACATACCAATACCATTGCTTTCAACCTGTTTTGTGCAATTCTTTAAAGCACAGTATAATATTTAAAGAATGTCGCTTTGTGTGAATTGTATTTTTGTTGAGAGTTTAACGCAGAGTTCTTAGAGAGTTCAGCTGTAGTGTGCCGCCAGCAGCGACATCACGCCAACATCTCAAAACCTTGCCGTCGCGCGATAAATCACGCGAGCAACGCATGGTTCATCTTCCTGGAATGTTCAAACCACAAAAGAAAACACATGCTGGCAAAAGAGCGAGTACCGAAAACACATAGAGCTAATGCTTGCTGAGTCACTATAAAAATGCACCAAGGCTTGAATATGAATACTAGAAGGTACCGTCTATGTCACTGAAATGATAGACTTCACCACCAAACGACGGTGATAAGGTGTACTCGTTTATTCCGGGCATGTCAGAAGCACCGTAGAGCTGGGTCACGTCGATGGAAATACTAGATGGCGCCCGCACTTATGCGGTTTTGCTCAATAACCAATCAGCACACACCAAAACGACACTTTTGCGACTGTCGTCTTTTGCGATCGTTTCAGAATACGGCCCCAAAAGAACTTTCGTATATCTTTCTGGGACACATTTGAACGGACCGATAAGAGAGAGCTTAGCTGGCTGCTGCAAATGCAAGTATCATAGCTCCACCATAGTTATTGGCAAACGATAAGAGCGCCAAAACACTTCGGGATTTTTTACGACTTTATTGCCTTTAATCCACTGCTCCGTTGGCTGCACACCTTCGGAGCTGCGTAGTCGCTATTGATTATGGCATCAATAGTGACTGCAGTTTCGTCTGCAGCAGTTGCGGCAAATGGTAGTTCCGTTTTTGTGCGCTGGCTGGTCACACGAGTGCCTTCAAAACTACGTCGTTGCTATGTATGATCGTGTCTACCATGCCTTTGTCTGCAGCGGTTGTGGCAAGCAGCATCGCTTTGAATTGGTGTGCGTTGTATGGGTGTGAGCTTTCAGAGTTTCATCATCGCCATTCATGATTGCATCAGTTGGGACCGTGGCTTCGTCCACAGTGAAAATAATAGCCACTGTTCTGAATTTGTTTGCCCTTGCTCCACGCATACTTCCGATGCTTCCTGAGATCGCTTCTGTTGGCCGTCACTCAACGGTCTCGGCACCCAAGTTTATTTTACACTCGGTTGATACAGCGCACATGTGAAGATGACGAAGAATAAGAAACACAGGACAGGCGTTGACTCACAACTAAAATTTATTGGGAATAAACAAGCATATATATGTGTGATGTACAACATAACAAAGATAACAAAAAACACCAAAATGCAAAAAATCCAAACAGGTCTCAAGGAAGAAAATACAGATATAGATATACACAGGTATCATATTCTGCAAGTGCTGCATAGGTACATAACTTCTTCGTCACTCATCGAAATTGACAGCATTTTTTCGCTTTTTGGCATTTTTTTTGTCTTTGTTATGTTGTACATCACCCTGTATTTCCTTGCTTGAGGACTGTCTTGATTTTTTGCTTTTTGGTGCTTTTTTTTGTCTTTTTGCTATGTTGTACATCACGTATACAGGGTGTTTTTTTTGAAACAATACAAATTTTTCCTTAAAAAACTATAATAGTTAGGCACTTGTCATCTTCACAGCCAATTTCTAGGCCAAGGCAGAAAGATTTTGCCACTAATTAGGTGGCTCAGAAAGAATTAATTCACAAAAAAATATAATTTTTATTATTATCAGTTTTAGGGCAGCTGTTTATATGGTGAAGTTGTTATACGTCACAATTTATGGCGAGCCTAATTTTTAAAAATTGAAAATATCGCTCATAGTTTCAGAGATCCATCGTTGAACTTCCAGACCGCGATGCCAGAGAAACCGTAACTGAACACACTGGGTGTGCTGGAAGAGTGGTCCGTGTGCTCGAAAGTAGGAACAGAGTCCTACGAAACTGCGCAGTTCTTTGACAGACATTGGTTTGGGGAATTCGGCCATGGCCCAAAGCTTGGCTAGATCAGGGAGAATTCCATCCTTGGGCACGACGTAGCCTAGTATTGACAGCTGTAGTGCTGCAAATCAGCACTTCATTGTTCAAACACGTCAGAACATGCCACAGGTGTTGAAAATGGATGGAGAAGTCTAGAGCAAAAACGACGACGTCATTGAGGTAGCACAAAAATGTGGGCTGTTTCAAGTGGCACAGAGCGATATCCATCGTGCGCTCAGTGGTCATAGGTGCATGACACAGTCCAATCGGCATGACGTTGAATTCGAAGTAAATGGGTGTGATAAAAGCTGTTTTCTTTCAAGCGTCATCAGCCATGAGTACTTGCCAGTACCCATGGCTGACGATGCTCGAATGCAAATCGAGAGATGAAAAAAATTCTGCTCTTCGCACGCTGTCAATCGTGTCATGTAATCGCGGTAGTGAATAAACGTCCTTATGAGTGAGCTTGTTGAGTTATCGGTAGTCCACACAGAACCGTACAGAACCGTCTTTCGTTACAACAAGAACCACTGGAGATGCCCCGGGCTATTTGGAGGTCGAATAACATCGCGTCGAAGCATGTTATCGACTTGCTCGTTAAATACGTGATCTGCGGGTGATATGGGATATGGACGTTGCCGCAGTGGCATTAGGACGCCAGTGTCGATGGGATGTGTAACAGTGGACTTGCGGCCGAGAGAAGTTTGCGCGGCATCAAAAGAAACATGAAGTTTTTCTAACACGCACAGAAGCTGGGAGTTCTGGACTGATGTAAGGTTGTCAGCTATGTAGGAATAAAAACAAATACATCAGCGCATCATGAATCAGACATGGAAACAGCACTGAGCATATCGGAACTTGGGACATTGAGTGTCATCAGGTGCGTCCATGACTTGCACATCTTCGAGGGGTTCCACTCTGCCAAGACATTCCCCTCACAGCAACGTAGCAATATATAGGGATTGGGAACGAGTTGCTAACGAAAGTAGCGGTGCTTTCGCTGAATGACTTGCGCGTTCGCAAGAAGCAGCAGCGCACCTTTCTTGGTGAAAAGCACGTTCAGATGGCGAGAGGAGGACAATGAAGTCGGAGAGACCGGCACAGTATACTGACACAGCCACTGACAAGTTTGGAGGCACATTAGCATCGTCTTTGATGGGTATCTTGCTCAAAGACGATCAACTGTCTGCCAGCGTCAGATCTGAGAACTGTGAGAGTTCTATTTCAGCTGGTGCGCTGTGAATGACGGTGTCATGGCGGGAGAGAGAATCTCATCCAAGGATGAGGTCGCGAGAGGCGGAAAATATGATGAATTCAACGTCGTTTTGAATGATGATGCGGGCTGTGCATACTGCTGTAGGACGAATACTTTGGGTGCTAGCTGTACAGAGGGAGAGCCTGGGAATTGATATCATCGCAGAGTGCGTTGGCGGGCTAGTCGTTGTGAACCCATAGTGCTTCTTTTAGTGCAAAACGACACCACAAGAAAGAATACAGGACACGGCACTACTCTCAGTTGACATTGAAATGGGGTTTATTGACATGCGTTGTACTTGAGCAGGAGGCCTATGGACGCTACAAACGGGCGGCGACAACCAGCACAAGAATCACAGCACGGGTAACAACAGCTCGCGCTCCGTCCCTCTTCTAAGGTGGCGGCCCACTACGGCATATTGTTCTTCTTCCTCCTTACAACACCCCGGCGACAAAGGGCAGCCATCCTGGCGAGTCATGGTGACAACAGAAGGAAGGGGTCGTGATATAGCTTGAGGCGACTGACATGGACTGTCTCGCGACCAAGGCGGCGCCTGTCTGTAGATGGGTTGGCTGGCTCAATGACATACGTTATATCAGAGCGACGTTCCACAACACGGTAAGGACCGCGATACTTTGGGGCAAACTCGGACGACAGGCCAGAGGAGTGGAAGGGCAATCGGAGCCAGACGAGTGAGCCTACGGCGAAAGTCTGGACTTGCTGGTCGCGGTCATGGTGTTCTGTTTCGAGGGCTTGTTTGGCCGAGGTGAATGAACGCGCCAAATGACGACACTCTTCAGCATGCTGTACAATTTCAGAAACAGGGCTGAATTCGGAAGCGTCCGGACGATACGGCAAAATAGTGTCAAGAGTGGCGCATGGTTCACGGCCATATAGAAGAAAGAAAGGCGAAAAGCCTGTTGTTGACTGCGTCGCGGTGTTGTATGCATAAGTTACAAATGGGAGTACCACATCCCAGTTTGACTGGTCAGAATTGACATACATCGCGAGCATGTCTCCCAGCGTTCGGTTGAAGCGCTCAGTTAGACTGTTGGTCTGCGGGTGGTAAGCTGTAGAGGTGCGGTGAACCATGCGGCACACGCGAAGTTCTTGAAGAACTTCGGATAGAAACACACGCCCTCTATCACTGAGTAGCTTGCGCGGTGCACCGTGACGCAGGATGAATCGTCGCAAGATGAAGTTGGCTACATCCCGAGCACCAGCTGAAGGTAGCGGAGCTGTTTCCACGTATCTGGTTAGATGGTCTACGGCGACAATGACCCATTGATTTCCAGCCGCGGTATAAGGGAGCGGTCCATATAGATCGATGCCAACACGGTCGAAAGGGCATGCTGGACACGGTAGAGGCTTCAGTAAACGGGTGAATGGGCCAATGACTTGAGTTGTTGGCACAATGGACAAGATCGAATATATTTTTGGACGAACGTGTACATGCCACGCCAGTAGTAACGCTGGCGGAGCCGTTGTTACGTTTTCAACGCGCCAGCGTGAGCATGTTGCGGGTCAGCATGAAAATATGCACATATGCAGATCGCATGTGGCTTGGTATAACCAAGAGCCATTTACGACCATCCGCTTGGTGGTTTCTTCGATGTAATAGCGCGTCTCGTATCGCAAAATGTGCGGCTTGGCGACGAAGAGCACGAGGGTACGCAGACGTGGAAGTGTCGGAAAGGAGGTTAAAAGAGAGAGACAATCCACTGGTCTTTTGGCTGCTCGGATGACATGCTCGTGACGGCGATGGCAGTGATGGGAAAGTCAGCTGCTGAGTGTGGGTCTTCACAGGATGGCACTGGTGATCGAGAGAGTGCGTCCGCGTTGGAATGTTTTCGCCCAGATCGGTAGATGACTCGAATGTCAAATTCTTGTAGGCGAAGGGCCTAACGTCCAAGGCGACCGGTAGGATCCTTCAGAGAAGCTAACCAACAGAGTGCGTGATGGTCGGTTACGACATCAAAAGTCTGTCCGTACAAGTAAGGACGAAACTTGCTTAATGCCCACACAATTGCGAGGCACTCTTTCTCGGTGACTGAGTAGTTGGTTTCCGCTTTCGTGAGTACACGGCTAGCTTATGCGACTACGTATTCTGGAATGCCGGGCTTACGTTGTGCGAGTACTGTGCCAAGACCGACGCCGCTAGTGTCAGTGTGCACTTCGGTCGGAGCAGAGGGGTCGTAATGGCGCAGAATGGGTGGTGACGTAAGCAGCTGGCGCAGTGCGTCGAAGGCGTCGTCACATGCTTGGGTCCAATCAGAAAGGTTAGCAGGGCCCGCAAGTAGTTTCGTGAGTGGGGCTATTATTGATGCAAAGTTACGGACGAAATGTCAAAAATAAGAGCACAAGCCGACGAAGCTCCGAAGCTCTTGTCGGCTTTAGTGTTGTCGGCTTTAGAAACTCTGCGACCGCACGAAGTTTGTCCGGGTCTGGAAGTATTCCATCCTTTGAGACCACGTGGCCAAGTATATTAAGTTGGCAAGCCCCGAAGCGGCACTTCTTCAGATTAAGCTGAAGGTCTGCCTTGGTAAGGCACTGAAGAATCATGCGCAAACGGTCGACGTGTGTAGGAAAATCTGGGGAGTAGACAACAACGTGATCGAGGTAACATAAACATATCTGCCACTTTAGGCCGCGTAAAATGCTGTCCATCATTCGCTCAAACGTTGCAGGCGCATTGCACAGACCGAATGGCATTACTGTGAATTCGTATAGGCCATCTGGCGTAACGAACGCTGTTTTAGGACGGTCACATTCTGCCATCGGAACCTGCCAATAACCTGAACGCAAGTCCAATGAAGAAAAGTATTCGGCCCCTTGTAGGCAATCGATGGCGTCATCGATGCGGGCAAGAGGGTAGACATCTTTCCGCGTAATTTTGTTGAGGTGTTGGTAGTCCACGCAAAATCTAATTGAACCATCCTTTTTTCGTACGAGCACTACAGGTGAAGACCACGGACTTGAGGAAGGCGTAATGACCCCGTGCTGAACCATGTCATTCACTTGCTCCGCAATGATGTTATGTTCCGTTGCTGATACAGTAGACTCCCTTTAAGACGAACTTGAAGGGACCATGGCCATTTGTTTGTCTTATCAGGAGTTCGTCTTATCAGAAGTGCCCCTAAAAAGGAAATGCTAACATGCCAAGTGCATCCAAATATGTTACTTGGAAATGCTGAATGGAGTATACTTACAATGGGGTGGAAAGGAACAAGAAAAAGCATTTATTTGGCTCACCTTGATAAAAACAATGCATTCAAGTACAGCATTTACACTAATCTAACGAGCAGCCGATTTTGCAAGTTCATAATAAATGTGCTCATGAATAAATTGCTACCACATTTTAACAATAAAACTGTAGCATGACCCTATTTTGATGATTAGAAAAAGAAAAAAGGGAGAGACAAAGCACAATTTTCCTTTAAAGAATGGAAAATTTATTCTTCTGGCAGTTCACTTTCTTCCGTGAGCCTGTTTTACAGGCTTTGATATCACTTTTGGATACACCTCTATTGCATGCTGTCACCTTGACAAAGCCAGTATATGCTGAGGTGCTTAAGAAAGCCTGCAAGCTTTTCTTCGAGGTTCGGATATTTTCCCATTTTCAGCCCGTGGTAACTTCTTCTGATCGACATGCAGCTAAAGATCTCCGTTTGGGCTACCCATGGTCACTAGCCTCGGGCATACAGAAATGACACGGCGCAGCTATATTTAGTGTGCAAAATGATCCTTTGTCATGTGCTTTCATAATGAAAATGGCGCTTCACAGTTTGCACTTCACTGGGAACAGATACGATGCACACAGGCAATATGCGAAACAACGCAAACTGACCATGTGCTCGGACGCCATTGTGTGGCGGCGATGACAATGCATCTGACCCCTCTGACAGAAGTGCTAGCGCCGCAAACGTGGTTTCGCTTTCATATGCAATTTTAACGCACATACAATTTTTGTTCCTGTTTTCACTTTCATTTGGTTTTTTTTTTTTACCCCACTCCTCTTGCATTTTCCTCTCTATCCGAGCTCTTGTGTTCTTCTGTTCTCCATTTTGCTCCTGTTGGGGAACTGAAGAACGTGGGAAGGATCCAAAAGGATGCAATGGCTTGAGGGTCCCAGTAGTTAGGCCTGGTAAGCCTAACTACTGGGACCCTCTTACTTTTTTTTTTGTTGCATTAAGTCTATGGGAAACCCCTGAACTCTTTTTGTTGCTTTCAATGCTGATAAAGCCGGCCCTTTCTCCACCTACACACTGGGGGGGAGGGGTATACCGACCTTATGCGCTGACCTTTCTTTTCCGCTTATCTTTCTCCCTCCCTCCACGTTGCGATTTGCTTTGTGTCTTTGCGCCAGGAAGCGTTCTTTTTTTCTTTTTGCTTTCTCTCATTCACCTGGATGCTCCACCAAGACTACAATGTTCATTGCGCAGAATCGCCGTTGTTGTCGATCACTGCGAGAGTTCGTCTTAACAGAAGAGGCCTGTTACGCGGTTCGTCTTAAGCAGATTTTTTTTGCATTGAGTCTATGGGAAACCAAACAAACATTCCCGTGTTGTTCGGCTTAAGCAAGAATTCGTATTAACAGAGTTTGTCTTAACGGGAGTTCACTGTACATGGTAGGGGCGTTGTCCTAAAGGAGTGCGAGTTCCAGTGTCGATACTGTGAGCAACGGTGTTGGTTTGATTCAGCGGCTTCTGCGGAAAGTCGAGCGAATGTCTAAACTCATGGAGGAACCGCGATAAGTTGTGCCCATTGTTCTTGAGGAAGCGCGCTGTCGATGGAGCGATTGAATACATCCGAGCAGACGTCACCCGCAGTTAAACGAGGAGTCACAGCGTTCAACGGAAGCTTTGGGCCAGTTTCGCGAGACTCAATCGACACGATAGCGTTTTCGTCGACAGGCTGGACGTGGCCAAGCGTCTCGTTGCTATGTAATGTGAGAGGGCATAAGCTGGGGTTGCAAACAAATATTCCAGTCGCATGCTGATGAGGCGGTAGAACGGCAAATGGCAGCGACGTACTATGGCGGCGACTGAAAACGTCAGATGGGGTGAATACAACGGTAGTGCCCGAAAACTCAGTACAGTGGATAGGAACTATGATGGCACTAAGAGGCGGAACGGTAGTGTCAGTGGCAACGACAAGCTTGCCGACACGAGGTCATTCTGTGTTTGTAGACAAGGCATCAGAAAACACGGAAAGTTCCGCCATAGCACGAGCGCAGTCAATGACGGCGTGGTGTCGCGACAAGAAATCCCACCCAAGTATCACATCATGCGAACACGTGGCCAACACGAGAAACTCGATGTGATACAAGACGTCTTGAATGACGATTCTGGCCGTACACGCTCCAACCGGTTGAATTTGTTGCGCGCTCGCCGTACTGAGCGAAAACCCGGAAGGTGGCATCGTGACCTTTCTTATAGAGTGACAAAGTTTTCGACTTATCACAGATATGGCAGCACCAGTATCCACGAGCGCAAGAGTCTGCAAACCTTCGACGAACACTTCTATAACATTGGCGAGGGACAGGCGAGGACTTACACAGTGTGATCACGACGCAGCTGGGGGAGCGGGCAGTCTCCTGTTGCGGAGTTCCAGGTTGAATACCCAGCACCTCCACCACTCTGAAATGGGGTTTATTGACACACGTTGTACTTGAGCAGGAGTCCTATGGACGCTACAAACGGACGGCGACAACCGGCACGAGAATCACAGCACGGGTAACAACAGCTCACACTCCGTCCTTCTTCTAAGGTGGTGGCCCACTACGGCATATTGTTCTTCTTCCTCCTTACAACATGATTTTTAAGGCAAAAGCCTTTAATGTCTCATGCTCACGTCCATCCGGCATCCGTCCGTCCGTGTTCGTCCGTCCGTCCGTCCGTGTCCCCGTCTGCCCCTGGCATCTCAACGTCTCGCCCACCAGCCGCCGCTCTATCATAGTCACCAGCCAGCCCACGTCAACTCAACCAGTCAAGCATCCGTGTGTTGGTCAGACTGAACTCGGGTTGTTCTCCGCTCGGCCGCTCAGCCACGTTAGAGATAGACTATCTAGTTTAGATCATTGAACTTACGAGTAATTAAGAGTGGTTTACCGTGTGCAGTGAACTTTTTACAAAGTGTAATTTTGTGTACATATATAGTTTTCACTTTGATTCTTGATTAAATGTTTCGTGTGTTGGTTTGTTAAACCAACGGCTTTGTCAATCAGACTCTCAGTGGCTCAGCCATAGAGAGCCGTTACGAACCAAAAGAATTTGCATCACAACACCCAAGGTGCACGTCTGCTTCTTCAAGACTTCTCGTAGAAATTTCGTAGCTTTTAAGGCGAAAGCCTTTAATGTCTCATGCTCACGTCCGTCCGTCTGTCCGTCCGTCCATTCGTGTCCGTCCGTCCGTCATTTCGTGTCCGTCCATCCGACAAAACAAAAAGACATGGCATAGTCAGTCGAATGGCCACAAGCTTTCGCTGAATACACTTTGGAATGGATAAAGTGTCCTTCAATTTTTACGTCACTCCACTCTTTATACCAACCAGATACTGTTAGGACATGCGTCGTGCACACAATGTGCATAACCACCACAACTTGGTCACCCGAGGGCACTCATGATAGCGCATCCAAAAAACTAAATTCAGTGCTAAACAAGGCTATGGAAGGCACACTAATGCACTGCGAACCCAATGACTGTATGTGAAATGCTTCCTAGAATTCTCGGCCGGTGGTGTCATGGCTCTTCTTTAAGATTTTAGCTCAACACTACAAGCGCAACGCTGCAAAAAGTGCTATTGTCAAGCTTTGTTTAGACTGACTACAATCTTAACAGATGGCGACCAAGCTTTTGCCGATGTTTCATTTCGACCAACTGTAATTTCATCAGATCCTCAACTTCATTCAATGTCCCTGTGCTTCGAGTTGTCTAATAATCATTGCTGGCACGGTCTGCCAGCCTCCTCGTCAGCTCATATGTAATAGTGACTACCTGCTCCGGTATGGCATTGGTCCTGGGTTCGAATCCTGGAACTTCAACCGGGGAACTTTCTTTTTTGATAAATCTCTGTCGGCTTTCTTTGTAGCTTCATGCTAAAAATGAGTGGATGACAACTATTTATTTAGCTATTGTAGCTATACCAGTGTTCTGATTGTACATTATTCTTTCCATTTTCTTTTTATCTTCATGCGCAGGCTTCGAGACGAACTTATGCTGCAAGGCAGGCCAGAAAACGGGGACGTGTCTACGGAGAAAATTTCAAGCGACGACTCCGATGCATCAGAACCCCCCCGACAAAATTTAACTAGCATCCTTCACATCATCTCCCACATTATCTTTATTTTTTTTAAACATTCATCATGGGCATGCTGCATGGTTATCTATATCATCTCAAGGCGACTCAAGGTGCTTGAATGAAGTGGTCTTATTCACTTCGGACAGTCGTCACTATTTGTGCGACTCTCGTTTTTTCTTCCTTTTTCAAAGTGCGCACAAATACAGGTTGCTGCATAGTTGTGTTTGGGAGGTTTGCAAATTGCCACTTCTGAGCTCAAATCGAATACAAATTGCATGCTGCCAAAAATAAATATACTACTTGAACATTGAGCAATTTTCGGGTATTTTACTGTCAACTGTAGATAATGGGAAATGCTATTCACACCATTGTTTTGATAATTTTATCAATAAGACCGAGATTAATCGAGTGTAAGGCACAAATGAGCAAATTCTTTGCATGCACAAAATTCTTTCCAGAGTTTAAACTGTCGCCACATAGCTGGTAAATTATGTCTGCCCGAGTAGCATAGTCCTCTACACTTTGTAAGCACTCGTGTTTTACGAATTGCCTGCTGGGGTTTCGTATACTTTAGTTCAGCGCCAGTTTTTTGATGATCTTGTTGCAGCCTTGTAATCTGAGGTACACGTTTGGAAACTATTCGAAAAATTTGTTCTTCAAAAACTGCAACCATTTTACTCAAAACGCTTTGTCGTTTTATTGTAGTTGCATTCATTAAAGTGCAGCTTACAATTCAGTGTATATGTATATAGCATGAAGATCAAGACTACTGTTCAATTTGACTTTCGAGATTTTTTAAGGTTCGGACACTTCTATAGTTGTTTTTTTGCCACCACCGTATATTTGCATGGCTGCTCAGTTCGCAAGTAACTCATCATTGTATATATATATTACGCTACTATTGATTGTATTTTGCTCGTGCTTTACTATGTTACTGCATTCTTACTTTTGTACTAGTGCATGGCGCACGAAAAATAAAAGTTGGAGCCATCCCCCTGTAAAGGTGGGATGACCAGTGAAGCTTACAAACGCACTCCCGCCTCAGCTCTTGTCGGCGTTCTGCAGAAACGCTTCGCTCCTCGGGTGTTCTCACTCTGAGCGGTCGACCCATATGTGCAACGCACGACCACGCCAACGTATTGTCTAGGCTCAGCTGACACGACGGGACATGTACGAAAGGCATGCTCCTAAGCATGCGTTTTTGGCACAACTTCCAGGATCAGCCCACCCGTTGCATTGCCTCAAGGAACGGCCCACCTTTGACCGATCGACAGTGTCATTAGATGACGTCACACGGTGACGTCATCATGACATCACAAAGGTTTGCGATCTATGACGTCATTGCGCAACACCAAAACTATTGGGTAACCGTGGCCATTTTATTGTAGTTGCATTCATTAAAGTGCAGCTGACAATTCAATGTATAATATAGCATGAAGATCAAGATTAGTGCGAGAAATTAGGGATATTTGCGTTCATTTGCATAATACTACCAGCCCTAGGGGCAATACAAAATCATATATGTGTGTGTGTGCGTACGTGCGTGCGTGTATTTTAATTATCACACGAAAGTAATACACAGCAGTCATAAATAGTTAACGAGGCTATGTCAAAAGCAGGTAAGGAACACAAGGAAAATATTTTCATTAATAGAGAATTTTGAGCGAGGGAAAGGGAGGCAAGCTTTATTTGTAAGCTCTCAAAGTTTTTAGTGTTGCTTTGGAAGTTAGGCGACTGCTGGTACCAGTCGGTTACTGTTCTAGTGAGGAAGGGATAATTACGTGTGTTTGTTCTAGTACGGAAAGGACCTAACTTACGAGTGTGACGATGCCTTGTCACTCGTGTAGCTACTTCCACGCTTATTTTCAACGCTTTTCATCCAGTCGGCCAACATTCGTAAGAAAGCTCCATGTCTTCTTTACTTGCGTGGGCGTCTCCCATTGCAAACAGAAGCGAAAGCATGCGCTGTTGTGCGAGTAAGCATCTCGAAAGCCAAGCCACGTGTATCGGCTTTCGAAACAGTGCGTATGAAGTTTGTTTGAAGTGGCACCGGACACTAAACGCAAAGCTGGCTGGCTTTTCCTGACCGCACTGCGCCGATGTCGGAAGCACTGCTGTCGTAAGACGCGGTTTCGCTCCATCGGCACGCGCCAATGTTTATGTATACAGCTCGGCGCGGTGTTCGGGCGATCGTTTGCTTTTTTTTTTTTTTTTTTTTTTTTTTTTTTTTTTTTTTTTTTTTTTTGCTGCCCTGGAATTTATTCTCGGAAGAGACGTCGCCCTGTTTTTCTCGCTGAAGATCTAACCGCGCGAGGTCTTCGCACTCGGTGATTCAGGGACGGGCAGGTTTCTTCAGTGTTTGATTACAAATAACATGTTTTAAGCGTGTTTATGCGCTTCGCAAGAACGCATCTCGGTCTCTTCCTGCCTAGCCCCACCATGAACGAAAAGCCGTCGGTAGTATATTTCAGCTTGTGGCGTTATGGAATGATACACAATAATTGGGTATTTTGCGCAAGTTAAGGTAATAATACCGCACAAAAATAGGGTAGGTACTACCGTACCGCTCCTCCTCACTCGCTTGCTGGGCTTTAGCCTGTTTAATGTGAGCTAGAGATTCTTCCAGTGACAGTGCGTCTCCCGAACAAAAGGTTCTTCCTTACAATGCATAGGCTGAAAGGCAACAATGAGCAAAGAAAGTAACAGCGCAAAAGGAACAAGATCCTTGTTCCTTTTGCGCTGTTACTTTATTTGCTCTAATATGAACCAACTAGCTCTCATCAAGTTGTTACTAATGCAACAATGAGGTGTGACAACCCCAAAGTAATTAAAAAAAAAGCATTTGTAGCGTTGGCGTCCTTCACTGGAATTTGGAAAAAGTACAACGAACGAGAACGAAGGAGCA
The DNA here is from genome assembly GCA_030522465.1 of Rhipicephalus appendiculatus. Taxonomy (NCBI): domain Eukaryota; kingdom Metazoa; phylum Arthropoda; class Arachnida; order Ixodida; family Ixodidae; genus Rhipicephalus; species Rhipicephalus appendiculatus. Next base: position 1,066,092 of record JALIZH010020166.1, read on the forward strand.
GTATGGTAATAACGCACAGTATTACCGTACCTTGCCAAAAAAAATCTAATAGCATATAATTAGCAGTAATAAGAGGAAGTTAATTAGTAATGAACAGTGATTAGACATGAATTATCAAACTGACGGCCAATAAATGTCAGCAGACTTCGAAAGATCCCCGCCATACCCTAAAAATGAAAGAAATGCGAGTGAAACGTAAGGAACATCGCGCGTGAAATCCTGTGAACCGTGCCAGTTGTGCGTTGAAACGTCGCTGTCAGTGGCCGTCACCATTTGTCCGCACCGTACGCCTCTCGCTGTCTACTTCGCTGTTAGTGCGAAAGAAGGGAAAAAAATTAAGAGGGGCTCTCTCCTCTGTTTAACAAAGGAAACCAAGGGTACGTTATTTCTTTTGTTTAACTGTAGCGTAATTATTATGACCTGAACTGAAAGGAATTAAAGTGAACGAAAAAGCACCCTTTCCGGTGGTGGGAGCCGAACCCGCAACCTTCGTATCACGAGGAGCATCGACGGAAAGGGCAATAACGCTGCAGTTAAACAAAAGAGATAATGTCCCCTATGCCTTCCTTGGCTTAATTGTCTGTTGCTTTCATCGATTGCTCTGCCAGGAACGCAACGTGTTTGGGGGTGCTTCTCCTGCGTAACACAGTGCTTGCGGTAAAGTACCCTTGCCGGTGTCGTTTCGTGGTTTGTTTGGAGGGGCAGGTAGTGTCTGTTTGCTTGCTTGCTTGTTTGTTTGTTTGTTTGTTTGTTTGTTTGTTTGTTTGTTTGTTTGTTTGTTTGTTTGTTTGTTTGTTAACGTGTGTATGTGCGCGTTTCCTTTAACCTCCTAAATCGCAATGAATATGAAGCTTTCAAAGAAGCTAAGTGCGTTACATTAATGCAACTTCGTACATTGAGTGGCATCGCCGGGTGTGTAATACAGTGACATAAAAGGTGTCAAGACTTCTTGCAAAGAACATTGTCTTTTCGGTTGCTTTCTTAGATTTATAAAGGTGTGTATTGAAGCCTTGCCTCTGTCCGCGCCATTATTTTTATGCACTGTTGGTTCGAAGTGAGGAAACTACACGTAATATATTGAACCAGGCGTTCCATGTTGCCAACTGTGGGAACCCTTCTAAATATATTTATCCAGATCTGTTCCATTTCAACGCTGGCTACATTTCGCGGGCCGTTTAAATGTTGTTACGTGCGGCTTTTGTTTATGAAGCGTTGAAGTGGTCTGTAAATTATGTGCAGGGGGGGTGGGAAAAAACGCGAACAGCTCGGCGCGCTGTTTTCATCATGCTCTGACCTTGGTGGCAATAAAAGTATGCTAGATGGTTCTTGATTGTATCATTGACGACTCTAGTGGCTTTTTATCCCCGTCCAGGCTACAACCGCTTGAAAAGAAATGCGAAACGGCAGACTCTAGATGCCGCACTGTTCGCGTTTCTTTCCATCCCCTATATATGTCACTAGCGTTTGTTTACAGGGTATGCTGTTGTAAACTGACAGAAAAGGCCGACTTTTGCGCCGATGTTAAACCGTAATCGAACCGAGGCGATCTGCCTGGTAATCGAGTATCCAACCACCGAGCCACGCCAGTGCTTGAAGCTTCTTTAGAAAAATGACGGCGTACAGCCATCATGTATTGCGTTAACCGTTTACCGGCGTATTACTGCGTCACACCACGTGAGTTGCATAACGAGTCGGTGGTTTAAAGGCTCCCACCCATTGAAAAGGGCCCTGCCATAAATTGTCATCATTGTCATCATTGTCATTAACCACAGTTACGAACTAGTGTGGAGCTACGTAGGAGCTCCTACTTCCTTAATACAGATGCTTATAGTGGGTACTTCGCGATATGATGATGATTTATGGCTTAGTGAGTACCTCGCAGCAGTACTTGCAGTAAGCGCCAACAAGAGAGTTTACAACCGGCTCTTTGAAGGCCATTCTTCTAGCTTACGCTGTGACTGTGGCTGTGTTTTCTTTCTTTTTTTTTCTGTAATGACTCGATTTTTTTTCTGCTGACTTACCAGCAGTACAAAAGTATTCCTGCGTCACTGCCTGTAAAATGCCTTGCCTTATGAATATATATTAGTAAGCTCTTGGTATTATTTCACAAAACATCGCTGTGCGTGCGTTTTTGTTTAACGTGCACATTATACTTTTTTTTTCCTGCTTAAAAAAAATGAAACTAGTTGCGGGTCTTTGAAACTCGCGCGCTACTTCTGAAAGAAAGAAGAAAAATCGTTGCGCGGCCTTTTCCTTCGACATCCAAAAAAATGAATAAATCGCCAAAGGTCAAAACGCGTGCTTCGCTTTGGGAAGTAAACAGTGCCGCGTGTCCGACTGCTATAAATACGTCGTAAACAGAGCGAGGGCTTATCGGTGCTGACAGGCAATGATGTTTCTCTCTCTGTTTTTCTTTTCTATAGCCTTTTTTTCTTTTATTAATGAGTCGTGTTTTTCACGGAGAAGAAAGCACCACGCTGTCGTGTTTGAGTTGCATAAATAATTTTTTTCCCCTTGTTGCCATGACACTGCCGAGGCACCGTTGACGTTCCCTCAGAACCTGCTTTTTTGCGTTCTTCATCTTTGTCGCGGGTTCGACCGTTTTAGAATCACTCTTTAAAAAAAAATATAGTTCAGAACCATCGTGGAATTTTTTTTTATCTCCCAGAATACTTATCGGCATCTTACTTTCATGCGTTTCCTCTCACGCAAAACACAGCGCTCGCCACTTACCTAATGATTACTCAACTGACCATCATTATCCTTCCTACATGCGCTATCTCCAGGTAAACCCTTACTTCATCTTAAAACAAGTTAACAATGTGGGCACTAAGCGCTGGGCCAATCATGATTTAGTGCTTTTCGGCTGCACACTGGTATCTCGAGCTAGCGCAGTCGAAAATGCACAAGACGAATTGAAATCAGTTGATCGTGCACGACAGTCACGCGAGACGAGGCAGAGAGGACGTGCGACTGCATGACGTGACAAAAAGCGGGGTAGGAGACAATTCACGATTGATATATCCCTCGGATGTGAAAAAAGAAGAAATGGACATGGGCCGGGCACGTAGCACGTCGGCAGGATAACCGCTGGTCATTGAGGGTAAGTGACTAGATTCCAAGAGAAGGCAAACGCGTGAGGGGGGAGACAGAAAATTAGGTGGGCAGATGAGATTAAGAAGTTTGCAGGTATAACGTGGCAGCAGAAAGCACAGGACCGGGTTGATTGGCGGAACATGGGAGAGTCATTTGCCCTGCAGTGGGCGTAGTCAGGCTGATGATGATGATGATGATATCCCTTGGAGGTGGACCAATCGAGAAATTGTTTCATCACGACGTCACACGAACGGACCGCTGACTTCACGAATCGTGCCGAAAAGACTGGACGCGCCCAGGAAGGAATAGCACGCTCGTTCTTCTAGTCTTGAAGAAGACAGGTCCACTTGTCGAAACGTCGGCTCGAGCACACAACCCCTGTTTACGGATATCTGGGGCTTACAAGCCAAAACTACGACATAATCATGAGGCACCCCGTCGTGATTGACTCTGAGTTAATTTGGCCAAGACGAGATTCTGTTCTATTCTGTTTTAAGAGGCTTGCTGCGGAGAAATTGAGGTTAATATTGCCTCGGCTATTCCATTTCTACAAGTTCTACAGCGAAAAAAAAGGTTAACCAGAACAAAAATTAGCAAGTAGGGAAACAACATAAAGCAAACCAAAACAAGTCGAAAGATAACATGGTAATGTCTGCAGTTCGCTTGCGGGAGTTTACATTAGAGTAGAAAGTTCATACGCACACATTTCTATCCAACCTCTGCCCACACTATACGGACTAGCACATCATTTCTTGTATAGCAACATAGCCGTTGATCACATGCGCTTAGGATTCTTTAACGTGCGCTTGAATATCGCGACCCGGGTGCTCTTGCATTTCTCCCCCTTCGAAATGCGGCCGCCGTGGCCGGGAGTCGAACCACCGTCCTCGGGTTTCGCAGCGCCATGCCTCATTCAATTAAGCGTTAATTCAATGTCCTTATTTACTTGACAATTAAGCCGAAAAGGAGGCGAGGGGAACTGACATATGGGCGTGACAAAGGTCCCCGCCCTCACGTATACGTACACTTCAGACGACGACGAACTTTCTTCGTTAGAGCATGTTGCGCTTATACGTTGTGTTTAAGAAGTAGTTAAGCGAACACAATATTAAGTCACTTAAACTTCATTTATCCAATATGAGCATACACAATATATACATACTCCAGGCCCGTAGCCAGAATTTTTTTTCGGGGGTTGGAGGGGGGGGGGGGGGGCTAGGGCCCTCACTTAGGCTTCGGGCCTGACATACTCATATAACACTCACCACATATCGCCCATAAAGCAGCCGAAATATGGATGCACAATGTTCTGTGGTCTCCTATCCTTTCATATGCCATCTATGAAGAACTGTGTAGGAATGCGTCAAATTAACGCACTATTTGTGCGTTAATTTGACGCATTGTGTGTGTTTGTTCCCGCACGTAGGCATTAATTACGACAAACACGCTGCTGCTTTCGCGGCTGTTCAGTTTTAGAAGAACGTACCGCTAGGCACAAATATCTATTCTCTTTAGGGGCGTCATAGGAAAGAACTTTCATTTCTTCATTACTCTTAAGCGGTGTGGATCTAATCAGGCCGACAGGGCCAACAACATCTGGTCCAACTGACTCGCAGAGTCGCGCGAGGTTTTGGATCCCTATATCGAGAGCACTCGTTCGTCGAGACAAAATTGCCTTTATTTTGCTAATAAAAGTACGTTTTTCTCTTTCAAATCTGTGTTGCATGTTTTTTCTGGGTTTAGTATATTTTTTTACAATTCTCACTATGTTTAATTTAATGTTTTGACCGTATATTTTCCTTGCTTATATATTGTTACAACTAATCGTGTAAAGGTACTTTCTGTGATATTTCTTTCGTGCATATGTACCCTAAATTTCTGACAGGAGGTCCCCTTTATAATTGTGGAATGGGGTCTGCTTCTGAATAACTATTCCAAAATAAATGTTGATTGATTGATTGATTGATTGATTGATTGATTGATTGATTGATTGATTGATTGATTGATTGATTGATTGATTGATTGATTGATTGATTGATTGATTGATTGATTGATTGATTGATTGATTGATTGATTGATTGAATTGACCCCTTACCCAGACCGAGTAAGTCTTTATAGAAAGCGAAGGCAGTGAGCACGTTCCCAACAAACGCTGAAAGATGGCGCTCGTTTCCACGCTCGAGCCCCGGGTCTCGTATAGCAAAAACTCGCACGGTTCTTCGATTGCCGCGTTCATCGCGAGGAGGGGCAAGAGGGAGGAGGAGGGCTGAGTGAGTGAGTAACGGTCGGGCGTTATAAAAGAGCCGGCCCATTACGCGCCCTGTCTCTCAATTCATCTTGCCTTCGTGCTCGCCCACGTCTCCCTCCCTCGTACGCCGGAGTTCGAGCCCCGCGTCAGGCGGAGTCGAAAGAAGAAAGGCGCGCGTATCGGTTTGGTCGTCGTGCGAAGGGGCAATTCACTCTCGGCTGCGCAGTTTCCAAACCACGCGCGCGCGCGCCGGTGTCGGCGCAACAAAGGAACGCGCTTTGACTGACTGTTCCTCTATTGCGGCACGACCGCGGAGCCTGGCATTGTTTTCCCGTGCGTTGGCGGACCGCGCGGATTCTCGTGCGGGACTCTTGGAACTTTTTTTCCCCGCGCGCTGTGCTGAAACAACCCGGCGTTAGCTTCTCTCCTGAGCAACACCGCACGCGCGCCGGGACCTTTTTTTTCCACGTGCGGCGCGTCGCTGCCGACGTTTGTGACGGGACCTTGAACTGAGGAGTTCGTTTACGTAACCGAAGGAAAGGTGAGTTTGATTATTGTTGATACAAGTGTGTTCCTATTTTTAAGTAATGCTATTCGACACGCACTTGCTTGTAGGCGCGAATAATCCGCGACACAGAAGGAACAAACCCACGAGCATAGTTATGTGAAAGTTGCGTTTCCAAGCCTGTTTAATCAGTATACTAGAAAGAAAAAAAAAGGAGAATATCCCAAAAGATAGACTGCTCGTTCGATTTAGCTGATACACGATGCGAAGTGCTCATTTTGGGGGGCGCAAAATAAGATAAGACACGTTGAAACAGTGGCGCATGGACGGGGAGGGGGAAATCGGGGAAATAAGCCCCCCCCTCCACCGAGGTTGGCTTAACTGCTCATTTCCCTGCTGTTTTGTTTACTGAGAATCCAAAGATACCTTCAGTGATTGTGCTGACGCTTTCATTTCTATTTTAAGGGAGCTGACTAGTTTTCTTGATATACTTATGTTCTATTCACTACTGAACTGAAGGAGCGCGAACCGCGTGCTATTGTTATTTGGCATCTTATTTGCTGTTGGACTGCTTCAGCTGTAAACAAGGAAATAAATGACATATTGTGCGAGGTGCCCCTGCAGTGCCCATGATCTTGTTTGAGAGAAAGAGAAACTTTATTGAAAAACAGATAATTATGCCGGCGTAAATAAGGCGCCTACATGCTACTCTGTATAGGGGAAGGGGATAAAGGACAGAAAGGCCCCAGGAGGAGGAGGGCAGGGAAAAGAAGTATTATGATAGTGGTATCTGCATGTCTCCACGTAATGGCGTCACAATACAGTTTATCAAGTTAGGTTAACGCCCTCTAGGAATCTGAACAGAACTCTTTTTAAAATGCGACGTTACTGAGAAGTAGTAGTAGGTCCAAGTATCTTCCCGAGATCTAGCAGTTCGTGGGAAGCTTGAGCCCATTCTACTGAGAATAACATATGACCGTGTTGTGCTGCATATGCCGGGACATCGTTTTCCGTTGCACCTTCCGCTTTGCCTAACATTGGTTTATCGCTCAACCGAACGGGTGGCTCGTGTGACACGGCTAAAACAAGAAAGCTCTATCATCATCGCATTACCTTTTCTTCGAAAGAACATTCAATATTGATCGCTCTTATGATCAAGGTGTTCCTATGTTTATCACTCCGCGGACTCACGCTTATTTCCGCCTTGAAACACTGTGACCTTTTCACGAATTGAACGGCAGCGCACGCGCACACCGGCAAAGAAGAGAAGGTCCAGCGCTGACTCACAACTGAATTTTTTATTCGAGAAACAGCGTAATATAAGCCAAGAACACCTAAGACGTTCCCGGCTCGCGCAAATTGAAGGAAGCTGTGAACCACATTAATGTAGCTGACCGGACTAGTTGGCTATTCGTACCGGAGATAAAGAGAGCAAAGAAGCACGGCCATGAAAAGCAAACGCACAGGACAAGCGCTGACTTCCAACTTTGTGTTTGCTTTTTGTGGCTCTGCTTTTTTTGCGCTCTTTATCTTCATTGTGAACCATCACATACACACACAAAGAAAGGAAAAAACTACAGCCGACTAGCCAAAGTTTCAGCCTTGTTTCATCAACCTGTACCTAAAGTGTTCTGCTGTCGCTGTACTTAAAAGAAAATTTTGGCGGCTTCGTACTAGCAGTGCCAAGCCTCAGCTGAACGGACAGCGGGTTTCCCTTCCCCGGTTTTCTTTATTTGTCCACTTTTTTCGTCCTCTCTTTCTTTCTATTTCTTATCTTTCACTCTCTTTCTCTATTTCTCGCTTCCTTTTTCTTTCTACCTCCTTCTTTCTTTTCTGTCTCGCTTTCTGTTTTTTTCTTTGTCGCTTTTTCTATGTTTCTTTATATCTCTTTCTCTCTCTGTCTATTTCTTTCTTTGTCTATCTTTTTCTGCCTTTCTTACCTTTATTTCTCTCTCTCTCTGTACTCGTTCTCTCGCCCAACCGATTTATTAAATCTCACACTGGATATATCGGCGCACGTGTTCTGGGAGCGAAGCAGAATGTCAAGAAGAGGAAGAAGAGAGCGCGTGCCGGCCGAGTTATTGCGTTCATGATGATGATAGTCTTCGTTCGCGCCTAACAGTTTCTCCGAGCACAAACGGCTGCACTGTTAAAAAAGAAGCAAGACTTTTAAAATTCAACCCAGAGGCACGTTCGTACATGTTCGTATCCTGATAAATCTGTCGATCGATAACTTGTTCTTTTCTACATCTCCGTTATTGTTCTTTCTTTCTCCGGCAACCTTTGGATCACTCGACATGTGTCACGTGACCCAGCGCCCGAATATATGACGTGATCGTACCTGGCCGATAGGCCAGCCAATTACTGTTGATCGTTCGTGCCGGTCCTCCCCGAGTCGCGTAATTGCACGTATTTGTATCGCGATTTATGATCTCGGTGGGTGAATCCAACTCGCGCTCGACAATTACGGTTTCGATCGACAACCTCAGTTGGACGTACTCTACGTTCAAGAGGCGATTCAATATCGGGGAGCTGTTCCATTCGTAATGAAGAGTGCAGACTTGGTGCATGACGGGTAATTCATGTTAAAAATAGGAACATTGCGATCATGACCAAGATATGGGGACATGATCACGTAGCGCCATCTTTCGTCGGTGACCGCGGTAGCCTGCCGTAACTGAATGGGAAATAGGAAAAAAAAATCTTATCTGACGGAAAAAGTTAATTATCAAAAACTACTCCCCGTTCTATACAGTAGAGACTTATTTGAAGATTCTGTTAAAATTACAGTGTCACACTAGGAACCGCGTGGCTTCACAGAGTGTTTAATATTTTACAATGGGGCCCCATGTGTTTCTAATGGGCGGTGTTCAATCGTCCTGGGAAGACACACGCTTTGTAGTGCGATACTGCAACTTAACCAAACATTTTCCCCGTAGGACTCTGCTGTATATATCCCGGAGTCGTTTTTGATGACCAGCTTTTTTGAAGAGATATGTTTTTTTTAAAGACGATAGTCTGTCTTGGGATACTTCAACGTAGAAATTTTGGTCTGGCTGTCTGTCTGTCTGTCCGACGTCCCCTGATTCAGCCACTCGGCCAAAGTTTAACCACTTTCTGAACGCCCAGCCATCTTGAACTGGTGTTTGCGTTCATACTTGTGAACATTTTCGATTAAAAAGCAAATACTACACATATATGAGGGCGACATTAATATGTAAGTATCAGGACGTGGGTTTCTTCATTAGAAAATACATAGATACGTAATTCTAAAGACCCCAGTGTTTTTTAGGCTGCGCTGAAAATGCGACGCTGTCCACGAGCTGTGACGCTCTGCATGAAAAAGCCATGTGCCGACGAGAAGGTGCTGCCGCTGGCAGTGGCCCTTGGTTCAGCACAAGCTCGTGAATGTTTTTCGATGGCGTCCATATCTCGCGCAGCGCCTCTATTTTATCAATGCCAGCCAGGTGCGGCCGATTCAACATAGAGTAGGCGCTGTCTGAGGCAAGGCAAAACATTGTAGTATGGCCGGCACACGACTATCGTCTTTCGACGATATTTGCAGCGAAGCACGCTGATACGCAGCCAATTTTTTTTTCTCGCCTATTTCCCACTCAGTTATGGCAGGATGCCGTTGCTGCCGCCGAGAGATGGCATCGCGTACAAATCTCCTCAAACCATGGGAATGAACGAGGGACAAACAAAAGCATAATTTCTCTATTAAACTTTTTGTTGCACTGACTGTTGCACTTACGTTGCACCTGGCACTTCTTGTAGCAAGTCAGCGTTGTGTGCGTCCTTCATCATTTGTCTTTTTTTCTCCTCGTGATATGCCGGTTTTCAACGTGCATTCGCAATGTTCCCTGCCTGCATAGTCATGTTACTGAACACAACATACGCTGGCTGTATATAACTGCCTCGCCATTGGACAGTGCAACTGTTTTGCCGAGTCATGTGGCCATCTTCGCGATTCTATTGGTGGGCGACGATTTGAGGTTCATGTTAAGATTTTGGAATACACGACAAAGTTTCTGTTGCTGCTTTTCTTTATTTTTAAACTCACCTATCCGCCAATTTCAAACCCGCCGCGGTTGTTCAGTGGCTATGGCGTTGCATTACCGATATCGAGGCCACGGGTTCGACTTCCGGTCACGGTGGCTGAATTTAGAAAGACCGTCAATGCAGCCTTTATATTTTTTTGTCGTCATTACCACTTTCAGAATTTCATTATAGTTTGTCTTACTGCTGTGTTGAGCAATACTTTTATTTATCCGACCTTATTAGGTGTTTCGTTTATTTTCCGCTTAATATTTATTTATCTGCCATACAATCTACGCCCCGTCGCCAATCATTCATAGTGGATACGTGCCATGGACGAGAATCGTCATCAATGCCAGCACCGGGCAGCATTAGACAAGCATTCATTTGCATTTATGTTTCCTTTTTAGTCTAAAGTTACAGCGTTTGTCTTTAGCTTCATAGGTCTTTAACTTAAAGATCCTGTCGCCCGGTTCTTGGCCCCTTTGTGGGTGAGCGCCATCAGAGTATAGACATCATCATCTTCATCTATACTTACCCCATGACCAGTATCACGGACGCCTATAGGTCTTATCGAGATTGACGGCTCGAGCCAGGCTATACCATGTGAGTGGTTCTTTTTAGCTTTCATAACAATATCTATAGCACCTGTGGACTGAACGCTCCCGTAGAACTATGCCTCTACAACGAGCATTGCCGTACGAATGCCGAGCTAGGTTGCCGTAGGCTCCAGATAGGCGCCTCGGTCAAAAGGAAGCTCAGGGATTCTGGTGTCAGCTTCTCTGAAGACCTACGCTGTGACGCCATTGCACTCCTATCAAGACCTCCGTCGTGAAAAGCAGCTGCTTTCATCGCTGAAGTATTGTGCGAAACGGTTTCCCTTCCATAACGACACCTTTAGGCTTAACGAAGAACTGAAACGCCATGACCGTCAGCCAATCCGCAAGTAGTGTGAACGCACTGTGACGTCGTTGAGACACAAGACGACGCCGTTAGGCTTAGCGACGACCCCGGACGCCACAACCCAGGATGCCACGACCGTCATCCCGCCCAGGTAGCGTGAACGGACTGTGACGTTGCCGTTAGGCTTAGGTATGACACGGGACGCCAAGACCGTGGGCCTGTGAGCAGCGTGCGCACATTGTGACGTTGTCTAGCGCCGATTCTTGTGTTCACGACCTTGAACGCACACCCACTATCGAACTCGGCAAGGCATCGATTCATTCGTCCGGATTGAGTGAGTGTTCAGGTCGAGAACTCTCCGGAATCGAGACACCAAGGCGCGCCATGATCTTCAGTCAGGAAGTCAGCCGCTACAGCGTCACCCACCTGCTGCCTACCAGCGACAGCGAGCTGCTGGAGAGTCGAGAGGGCGGCGGCGGCTCTGACGGGCGTTCGGCAGGCCAAGCCGGATATCACACCTCGAAGAAGAGTGGACAGGGCACTCCTCCTCGCTTCGAAAAGAGGCTGTCGTCGCTCAACGCCACCCTCTTCTACGTCACGGTGGCCGTGTTCGCCTTGTTCGCGATCGTTTTCTCCCTCTACGTATTGTACGCCAGATCCAACGGAATGAGCATTTACGCGAACTAAGTTTCACGCTCGCTGAAGATTTTTTTTTTCTTGTGGCCAACGTGGCTTGTCAGAAAGGATCTGCGCTTGTGGACAGAGTACTTGTGAAACGATATGTTCTAAGTGTGCCCCCACAAAGACGCCAGTATGCATCGATGGCGTTCGAGCTTGTGGATGGCAGTGCTTGTTATCCTTAAGTAGCTGAGCCTTTCTTTTTCGTCCCTGACTATTTTTAACGAAGCCGTATCTAGAAAAGAGTTTAGTTAAATGTGTGTACTTGCGATCTTATAAACTTATTGCGGGAGTACTAGTGCACGGCACGTTTACGAGGCGCACCTGCGGTGGCTTAGCAGCTGAGGTGCTAAACATATACACACTGCTGAGTACGAGGGCACAGGTGTTCACGAACTCGTGACTTGTCAACGAAGTAACGGTCACACGATCTGAAACGCTGGTTATGTCAACCAAGAACTGATTTTTCTTTTGCGCGAAAAGTAACTCTTGCTCCATTGAGGAGTAACTTTTGATTCTTAATTTATCGAGAACTTGCACTATCTCTCTGTCTTACGCATTGAGGAACAGGAGTAGGAGGATAATGATGAAAGAAAGGCAGAGATGTTAACAAGGGTTGAGCCCGGTAGGCTATTGCACACTTCTATGTTCTATGTCCAGTGCTTGCAAGCCTTCAGTAGGCACCATGTCCCGATGATCAACAGTGAAACGTGATACGCCTGAAGTCCTGCTTTCACTACTATAGAACGCAGCAGTATAGTTTAAGCTCACGTGATTTTTTTTCTGTTGCTTTCCTTCTATCTTTTAATCCCTCATTCCCCTTCCCCCAGCGTAGGATAGCAAACCGGACGCTCGTCTGGTTGACCTTCCTGTCTTACCTTCCTCTTCCTCCTCCCCCCCTCCCCCTCCTATCTTTTGATACCGTTCCTTAGGAACTGGATTTTAAGTACGGGGCACTTTAGGGGGGCAAGGCTCTCGTATGTTGTCGTCGTCGCTTGGCGTAACGCGGGTAAAACCACATACAGCATAACCAGCTGTAACATATTGAGCGCGCGCTCGCGTCGAAGAGAAGACTTTTTGCTCTTGTTCTTCGACCACCTTGATGATGGTATAAAGTGCGGACATTACTACTATGTCTAGGGAAACACGACAACACAAACCACGGATCAAAACTGAAAGAGGAAGTAAAGCGAGAAATAGAAAGAGAAAAGAAAAAAAATAAGTAGAAAAATAGAAATAAATAGAAATTATCTTTTTCTACATGTTATTTTCTTCTTTCTTTCAGCCTTTTCTTTCCTCATCTGTTTCTGTATTACCCTCTCTCGTCCTTTTTCTCCTCCTAAGCCTCACATTACTTCCTCTCAACCTCACTTCTCTTTGCCACACCTTGCTATGCTATACTGTACATGCTTATGCAATGGTTTACCCTCTCGCATCTCCTTTTCTCACCTCTTCAACCTCACTTCCATTTCCCATCCCTTTGTCAAACTATACTATACAAGGATAGGCCTTGCTTTACCCTCTCCCCTATTCCTTTTACCTCACCCTCACTTCACTTTTCTTTCTATACTTCCCTCTCTCCTCCTAACACTCACATCGCTTCACCTCACTCTCGCTTTTCTTTCCCACTACTTGCTGTGATATACTACACATGGTTTTATGCTGTGGTTTACCCTCTGATTTCACCTTTTTCCTCCTCTTCACACTAACGTTACCTTCCCGACCACGTTGCTAAACTTTACTACACAAGGCTATGCCATGATTTACCCTTTGAGGGTGAAGAGGAGTGACGCGGGGTGCGTCACTCGACCCTCTTCACCTTCATTTCCCTTTTCCGCTGTACTATACTAGTAGTAGTGATTAGTTGAGGAAATGACGCTTATTTCTGCAGCCTAATATGGGAGCACGGCACAGCGTCTATTGCTATGCTATGCCCGGAGCTGCTTGGCCCTCCCCCGCTTTGTGTGCTACATACCCGCCTTTTTCTGGTCACGCAAACCGGCGGAACGAAAAGCTCAAACAGGTCCGTTGTTAAAAGTAAAGCTTATGCTTGTGACAGACTTTTTTTAGCGCTTTAATAATCAATTTATTTGCTCCTTTGAAAACACATAATACATTGCAGCGAGTTATGTTTTTTTTTTAATGTACTGGTAGTAATTTTGATGCTTTCGGTTGTAATAGTTTTACGTGGTTGTATTACGTTTCTGTTTGTAATTTGTAAACAGATACTTCAGCAACTCCAGTGAGGCTGAGGCCTTATTCAGAAGGATTACGATTTGTTTTGTCCAAATAAATAAAAAATAAAAATTAAGAAATGGCTCGAAATTCCGCACTGCGATCGATGTCCGTGACAAGAGCAGTCGGATTATATATCATTCCCAACATCACGTTTCGGAAACAGGCGCGGAAACGTTTAATTGTCCACGGTCTAAGTGGTACCGCGTGCGCTCGTCACGCTCTGCATGCGAAATGATTCAGCGTTATGTTTGTTGAATTTTGTTGCAGGCAACGGTGCCGTGCGCCTCTTTTTCTTTTTTTTTATTCCGATCGAATCGCACGCAAGGTTCGGTTCTCGGTGACCTCTTTATGGCTTAAGGAGAGGAAGAACATTAACTGAAAAACCGCACGGAGGGAGGGCTTTGCTGATCGGAAAACTTACTACGTATGGCAGGACACTCTGCATACGAAGTCAAGGATTTAGGGGATGACCTAGATATATATAAATAGCTCCGGCAGCACAAGAATAGAACGAATAGTCAATTCCGCGCCAAATTTACGACCACACAAGAGAAGAAACACATAGACAGGACAGGTTGAGCGCCCGTCCTGTCTATGTGTTTCTTCTCTTGTGTGGTCGTAAATTTGGCGCGGAATTGACTATTGAATTCAGATATGCACCAACTAGCCCAACAGCGAGTTCTAATAGAACGAATGTTTTCTTTGTGTAACCTTAGCGTACACACCCTTACCTCCTATTCGCGATTTGCAAAGAACGGCGACCGGTTTCCTGGTGTACCATATTTACTCGCGTACTACTAAAACCGGTTCACCACAGGGCTCATGAACGTGTACCTAAGTCTAAATACACGTGCCTCTAGCATTTCGCCTCCATCGAAATGCGGCCTCCTCGACCTTCGGGTCAGTAGTCGAGCATTATAGACCACCATGGCGGGTATGGTTAAGCGATGGCTAGTGCTGGCTAGTGGTGACTACAGTGCTGGCTAATGTCGAGGCAATATGGCTTAGTGACTACCAATGTGTCACTTTTGGCAGTGACATATTCACGAATGTTTACTTACTAGCATTTTCAAAGGAGGCGGAAATGCTCGCGGCCCGTGTTCCTAGATTTAGGTGGACGTTAGAGAACCCCAGGAGGTCAAAATTTCCGGAGCCCTCCACTACGGCGTCCCTCGTAATCCATATCGTGGTTTTGGAACGTTAAACCTCAACAGTTATTATTAATATTTACGTTACTATTGGAAAGATAGGCTATCTACTGCTATATAGTGTTACATAAGCTATCTGCTCAGATAGGCTATCTGTGCTGGCTGATGTCAAGTTAATAAGGCTGACTACCAGAGTTTCACCATTGGATAGTGAAATAGTTCACTAATGTTTACTTAATATTGGCAGATAGGGTGTCTGCTGTTCTATAGTGCTAGATAGGCTATCTGCTCATATAGGCTATATATAGGCTATCTGTGCGCGGGCAGCAACTGAGCGCGGGCAGCGCCGGCGAGTCGTGCCTCCTGCCACCTGGTTTTTGGAAAAAAATAGCCAGAAGCCTTGTGGTTTCAAAGATCGCCAGTTACAGTTCCAGCGCTAGAACACAAGCGCCCTTGCTTTAGTTAACTATGCGCATCATATATACCAGAAATGCACGACCAGAAATGAAATCTGCATGTATGTACAAAACGGGAACTTTGAAAGCTTGGAATCATGAAGCTTAATGTCGTACCCAACCTCAAAATATCATCCACCCCTAAAAATGTGTCAGAGAGAGAGTGAGAATTTATTAGAAGGCAGAGAGTTCGGCCTGAGCTAAGGCGCTCTAGCCTGCTACTCTACACCGAGGATAAGGGAAGGGGCAAAAAAGAGGGATGAAGGGTGATGATGGGGACAGGAAGAGGTGGTGAGTATGTACAGTAGCCACATATCACAGTACCCTACAGCTTGGTATCCAGTCCAGTGCTTTTGATGAAATCTAGAACCACCCTTGTAGCAATTTTGGAAACTTTGCTACAAGGGAACACTTTACCTTTACCTGACGTCACGTCCGGTTTCTCCTCTTTTTCTTTCATGTTTACCGATCGCGAAACGCGGCCTCGTATAGCGTGCTATCAAATAATTTCGTACCACGTCTCTTTCCACGTCGTCGCCAAGCCGCCGCTCAATTGCGGGTCGCGATAAAGGGTCCCGCGCCCGGGTAGAGCCATTTATAACTTCGCTGCTCTTAAAAAAGGCGATATATTACCCCTAGGCACGAATCGCTAAAAATAGCCGACCGTTCTCTGCTATGAACACTGACTCCCCCCGCTTTTGAGAAAGGAGGCCGCGTTGTCCGCGCTGTGCTATTGTTCGAATCGTCGTCGGCGGAAGCGCGGCGCCGAAAGCTGGTGTCACGCTCGCGTCCCAGTTCCGTTGGGGAGAGGGAAATTTTTTTTCGATTCCGGTGGGCGGGAGGAGGAAAGGGCGAGACGTTATTTATAGCACTGGCGGTAGGTCACGGCGATACGTCACTGTAGTCGATGACGTCTTGGCCGTGGTGATTACGTCACAGCTATACGGAGGAGAGGCGACCCGCAGCTCTGGACATGTCGATGACCTGAAAAATCTCGAGTTGGGTCGAGGTTGCTTTTGCGACGGTGCAGTTTTGATTTTGAATCGCAGCTGCAGTCGACACCCCAAACTTAATAAAGAGCCTCAAAACATCAAAGCGGGATGTGAGTGAGTGAGTGAGTGAGTGAGTGAGTGAGTGAGTGAGTGAGTGAGTGAGTGAGTGAGTGAGTGAGTGAGTGAGTGAGTGAGTGAGTGAGTGAGTGAGTGAGTGAGTGAGTGAGTGAGTGAGTGAGTGAGTGAGTGAGTGAGTGAGTGAGTGAGTGAGTGAGTGAGTGAGTGAGTGAGTGAGTGAGTGAGTGAGTGAAAAACATGAGTGAGTGAGGTAAAGGAACGGATGAGTATGTGTGTGAGTGATGTGAGTGAGTAGAGTATGTGAATGGGTGAATATGCGTATGAGTAAATAGAGTGAATGAGTGAGTGGAGCAAGTGAATAAGTGAACAGGTGAATAGCTGAACAGGTGAATGGCTGAGTACGTGTGTGAGTGGTGCGAGTGAATAGCATGAGTGAATGAATTAAGTTAATGGATAAGTAGGTGCGTAAGTATGAACACGTCACACAGACGTCAAGCAGGCGTGTTCCTTTACTCGGACGGCTCGGGCTCGTCGTTGTTTTTTAAACGGTCAGGGTAGACTGTCTACGATGTTGTCCGTAATTGGAGCACAGCCACTCGCCACAGTGGTCTACTGGTTACGGTGTTCGATTGCTGAACCGAAGGTGGCGGGATCGAATCCCGGCCGCATTTTCGATGGAGGCGAAAATGCTTGAGGCCAGCGCACTTAGATTTAGGTGCACGTCAAAGAACCCCAGGTGCTCGAAATTTCGGGAGCCCTCCACTACGGCGTCCCCATAGTTATATTGTGGTTTCGGGATGTCAGATCGCAACAATTATTATATTATTATTGGAACACAGCTAAAGTTGTGACAGCAGGATATGCATTGCCAGCTGCGAAGCAACTCAGTTAGCCATAATGCCTGGTTCGACGGATCACGTGTGTGTGTTTTTAGCGCGAACCAAAAGAAGGCAAAGGCAAGCCGCATCGGGCAATTTTCGTGCCGCGTGGTGCCCCGTCCTTTCCTTATTGTGTGAATTAAAGATATCGCACCCAGTGCTAGGCAGCGTGAGAGCACCTGTTCATAACACGAACCCCCCAAGAGTGCCACACCCAAGCACTGACCGCTCAAAAAAAGTACGTGATTCAGGTCATCGCTGTTCGTTGCTTATCGTCGTGACCGCTCACCATCGTTTTGTTTGGGAAGAATGACGTGTCTCTGAACATCACTACGCCCTGTATACGCTTTCTTCCTAGCTTCACCCTCCTCGCCCATTCTCAAGTGACCTAGTTCTCTTGCACGTGATACGTGCATAACAGGTACT
The DNA here is from genome assembly GCA_030522465.1 of Rhipicephalus appendiculatus. Lineage (NCBI taxonomy): Eukaryota > Metazoa > Arthropoda > Arachnida > Ixodida > Ixodidae > Rhipicephalus > Rhipicephalus appendiculatus. The sequence goes on from JALIZH010020166.1 coordinate 1,083,775, forward strand.
GCGAGTGCAAACTTTTATTTCTAGGTCACTCTATTTATAGAAACCGGCGTTAGCATATAGGCGCGCGCACTTTCCCATGAGGGGAGAGGCTAGCATTCACCACAACACCCCCCCTCCCCTCCTAATGGCCGAATCCGTAAGAAAACCGGCTTCGTAATGGATGCAACAAAGAAATTCGTAAAAATAATGTGATGACGTGCTTCTAACAACGGGCTGCCTTTAGCCCCCCGACTTTCTGAGAGTAAAAGTGGGAAGTAAATTATGAGGATGTAACATCACAGGCCCTGGCCGTCATTATCATCAAAAAATTTGGACTTTATACGCGACTGACGGCGACGGCAACGGTGACGGCAAAAACCCGTCGAGATTGTCCATATAATTGCTATCGCAATAAAGTGTGCATACTTTATTGATTGCACTTTAAGCATTGACGGAAATGACGAGGCTGAGCAAAGGTATGAGGTGGATTTGGTGCCCCCCCATGGATGATTGGGGGGGGGGGGGGGATGATGAGAAGCACTGCATCATTTACTGCCAGACAGTGCCGTAACGCTCCAACGTGCTTTGATGACAAACGCTTCTCCGCCTGTTATCTTTTTACCGGTGCTGCGTGAGTCCACTCTATGCTTGAGTCTATAATCGTGACGGATTATCGGTGCTTTGAAAACGGCGCTTTCGAAATCGGCCTTAATGAAGACTCACATTGCCGCCATAGTTTCTCGGCTCGCCGGAACTCTCTGGTGCGAAGTACGTGTTTGCCACACGCACGCAAGCGCACACAAGATAAGCACGGCGGCTCCCAGAGTCCCAGGGGCAGTTTTCATCAACACGCGCCGTCGATCGGACCAGTTGCGTGAGAGAAGCGCGCAGGCTTTACGATGGGCTGATGGAAAAGTTAATTACTCTCGAGATGGTGGTGAGGTGGGGGGGGGGGGGGGGGGGGCGTACTGTGCTGTCGCGTGGCGCAGCCGTGCGCGCTCCGAGCGACTCTCTTATTGCTCGGAGCACGTCGCGTCTTCGCCGAAGAACCCGCGGTCGCGAGAAGCCGTGCGGAAAGAGACGTGAGTGTGCCCAGTTTGTGTGCGGTTGGGGGGCAACAGAAGAACGACCCTGGACCCATTTGTCGAGGCGGGGCCTTGAGGCCATACACCTTCGCGTCAGTTCTGTGCAGCACTACGTGAACTGAAGACTTAGTTACGGCGCAGTTTTGGAAGGCACAGTACAGAGCAAGGAGAATGAAGGAAAGGCAGGGAGGTTAACTAGACTGTTTGCTACTGGGCACGTGAGCAGAGTGATCTATCTATCTATCTATCTATCTATCTATCTATCTATCTATCTATCTATCTATCTATCTATCTATCTATCTATCTATCTATCTATCTATCTATCTATCTATCTATCTATCTATCTATCTATCTATCTATCTATCTATCTATCTATCTATCTATCTATCTATCTATCTATCTATCTATCTATCTATCTATCTATCTATCTATCTATCTATCTATCTATCTATCTCAATTAATCAATCAGAAATGAACTTTAATTAAACGGTGCAACAGATGCGTACAGGATAGTGAGGCCCAATAGCCTATGTGGCTATAGCACCTGGCCAATACAGAACATGCATATATTCATATAAGGTTAACCACATACATATTTTCTCAACGAGTAAAAGTATTTTTAACGTGATCAAGGATTAATTATGTAATGGAAGAGGTATTACGTTTGCCTAGACAAGAGCAAGCGTTTACGTGCAATCTCAAAGTTTCCTCGTTACTTTTGCTTCCTCGGGCACCCCACGATATAGCACCAAACAACTCGAATAATCGTTCACCGCAAACGCAGCTACAATATCGAAAGATCTAACCTAAGCGCACACTTGCTTGTCAGGCGATTGCGCGTGAGAATTAAGGCACGTGCGATATTGGGGCAGTAAACGAAAGAGGCGGAGAAAGGGCATGTGGCAAGACGTTTCACAAGCATGATGCAGCAAATCTACAATGAAGCACTTAGGTCAGTGGCCTACAAGTATTGCAACAGCCTGCTTATTCATTTCCATCAGCTCTTTCATCGCGGTGGCAGCGGAGTTGCGAAAGAATGCGTGATAGATTTGGCAGGCTCTCTAGGTGTGCTAATTGTTTCATCTTTCTTTTTTCTTTTTTTTTTTTTTTTTTTTTTTTTTTTTTTTTTTTTTTGTTTACGGCACCCAGTTAATTTCCCAACGAGTGCCGCTCTCTCGCCCGCTGCAGTTGATTTGGAAACAGATAAAACGTGTCGCGAGGTATTCATTACGCTAATGTGCGATATGCTAATATAACGATAAAAAAGGAAGTCAATTACAGTTCACTAATGTCCAGTATGTCTTATCAGAGGTTAACGTGACATGCAATAATAGCGTAGTTCTGCAGCGACAACGCTGTGAATAATCTGCAACGATCTAAACAGCGTTTTGGCTACAACTACAGCCGTACGTGCAACTAAAGTCCTGTCTTATTGTTGGTTTCCTTTTGCCAAGTTTTCTATGCCCTTCGCTGGCGTTTTTTCCTGCTCAGCACAACCTATACCGAACTCGACGAACCAGTTACGCTAATGGACTAACAGATCGACGATCTACTGTTAATTACCAAGTCTGCTTACTGGCATGCAAAGAGTAACGTAGTCCGCACCTTCCCTCTGTGCTCATCCTATCATCAACCACTGCTTCGTGCAAACTGCATACGAAGAGAGTGGACAGTTCGGCTTGTGCGCAACGCGTAAGAGAAGAAAACATTTGCGGTGTAATTCCTTAATACGAATGGCCGTAATGTACGAATAATTTCATGAAGGGAGCAGAGGCATAATATTACGCATCTATTGTTTTATTACTGTTTTATTACGTTGCTGTAGCTGCGGATAGTGAACAAATAGCCAACATAACCGTGTGCCAATAATTCGTGAATTAATACGGTACACATCGCAAAAGATATGCACTGTTCTCTAAGAATAAGTATTGTTTCATTGTATATTTCATCTGGATTATATGTTGCTTAGATAGTTAGTATGTCCTGATTGACCTTGTCCTAGAGAATGTATGCCCGTATGTCCTAGAGAATTCTTCGGTGTTTTTTTTTTTCGAATTTTATTTCGGGAAAGGTTCTTTGACGCTAACACGGCAAATTACCTATAACATTAATAAGGCGCCCAGTCCAGCACGCCCATTTCCCACATGATCATTTCGCCCTCTTTTTTCCTTGCGATGCAAAGGTGGGGTGCATGATGATGCTGATGATGATGGCTTGGGGTGTTTGCCTGATTTCGGTCCTTGACGTGACATATATGCAGCCGTGTCTTGACATCGGACTCTCCTTGTTCCCACCATGCTAAAATCGGCAACGGCACTTTGTACTGAGTTAATGATCGCTACAAGTTGCACTCGTGAAGAGCACAGCGGCGTTAAAAGAGGCAGAGCATGTTTTGTGCTTTCCCTGCATGACGCACTGTCTGCGGTGAAGCACCCTTGCCGGTGTTCATGTCTCATGCTGTGTTCGTAGGGGGTGCGTGTGTGTGCGCGCGCCGAACGTAATGGCTCGTCTACTTTTTCGATCGAAATATATTTTTTCCAGTGTCGACTTACGGAGCAGTAGCGGGCTAACGAGTTTCTTTCATCCGACTTTGTTAATTTTTTTTTTCTGTTTGTTTCTGTACTCGCCTTGGTTTTCGCCCCTTGTGATTATGTTGCAAATTATTCATGCTTGACCAGTTACTTGGGGTCAGGGGCGTAGGATTTTTTTTTTTTTGGGGGGGGGGGGGGGGGGCTTGACACTGCATTAATCTGAAGTGGGGTACGGACAGGCAGATGTGAGTGTCATTTTGGGGTCTGTATGTCATGGCAAAAAAAAAACATTTCGGGGGGGGGGGGGGGCACGGTCCTGGTGTGCCACCCCCTGGCTACGCCACTGGCCTTTGCCCTGCTGCAGTGGACGTAGTAAGGCTGATGATAATGAAGTGAACACGTGCACCTGAGGGTTCAGTTAAATCAACGTATTTTCCAAACAACCGCTAATTCTACGGAGGGGTCTCCATACGCAACATATCGAACTCCACCTGTAACAAAACCAAGTGCATAAACATGAAAGAGATGCACCACAAAGATGAGGTAAATTGTATTTTATGTATTTTTTTTCACAAATGGACATTGCAAGCAACTAATTTATTGTGAGGAATAAAATATATAACTGCTTCATGTAGCAATACAGGAAGGCAATTATTTCACAAAGGGAAATTAAGCCGAGTGCATGAATGGAAAATCATTGTTTTATTTAGGTACAATCAGAAATGTCTTAAAGCAAGTACATGTGCTAGAGAAATGTTCAATAAAGGAGTTTACATAGGAAAGTGAGCACACAAAATGCAGTCAATATATATATATATATATATATATATATATATATATATATATATATATATATATATATATATATAAGGGCAATCGGCCCTGCCTTGAGGAGCAGTAAGCTGTCTTATCTATATAGCAAGCACAAAGAACGAACTGTACATGCCAGCACCGAATTTCAAAGAATATGCCGGTATAGTAACCACCATAAGGAGCTTATCTAGTTTTAATGCCTAATTTACACTGTGCTTTTTTTTTTTTTTGGTACGTTGATGCTGCTTCGCATGCTTGACCTTGATGAACCACTTGAAAGACTGAGCAAGATGCCCAGCGAAAAATGTTTTTAGGGTATCTGGGAAAAAAATATGCGACCATCACTTCTGACCCATTGAAAAACCTTCCTGAGGGAATTCACCGATTACACGAGACCTTTGGAAACCGCACCTCACGAAAAATTAAAGCGGACTACCAGATGAAATGATCGCAGCACGCGCGCAAGCACAACACACCCGCAGCATTGGACGAGCGAACAGACTCGCGCATGCATACAAACACATGCAGGCGCACGCGCGCAGCTTGACATTACGAACCAGCGCCAACGTACCATTCCTAAAGCACAAGTGTGAGCTGAGCGTAGGCGTTTACGAGCAAGAATGCATAGAACAACCAGACGTTACAAATGAGCCTCCTAGCGCCTCAACAGCATAGCCACTGGCAAGGCAGGACAGCAAGTTACCCGAGGACAGTATCATACAGTAAGTAGAACGAATGCTGCAGCGGGCTGTACTTGCATCACAAAGGTGCCACGCTGTATTCTAGGACTGCTTGTGTCGTGGCAGATGGGTGTAGCTTCCTGGAGTAGCGGTGTATGGCACGTGGAATGGTAATAGCGAGACGTGAATCACTGCTGTCAGCAGTACAGGTCATCGACTACAGGCACCGGTGGGACAGACCTTGAGGTGCACCGGATAGCAGGCCTGAAAACGTTAATGCAATTGAGCATCTTGCCGACGAACTCTCATGACACTGTCGTACCATATGTAGGAACTGCATACTTACATGTTTCCGATGTTGAGCAGAGTATTATGGACAGCAGGCCGTAGGACACCGACAGCCATGACGTAGAACTGCGGACACGGTCGGCAACGAGACAACAGGCGCTGAACGTCATCTGTCGGGGTCAAGGCGTTCGTCGTGCGTACCAGATGGCAAAGGCCGCTGCAGGACTGAAACGACAAGCAGGCAACTCATAATCCCCTGCCAGCTGAAAATTCCAGCGCGCGTAGAAAAAACACTGTAGACTTACGCACAATTGACTGAGTGCATAGCCTGAATGGCAGGTTTCTTGAGGTGCAGGACACCCAGTAGCCGCGAGGCAGGAGTGTAGACACCGTCGGACGCTGAATTTCATCTCTCTGGGACACGGCTGATCGGGTGGACGAAAAGTCCATCGTGCAGACTGAAACGATAAACCAAGCGTTTCGGTACTTACTTGATCGCCAGCACAATGACGTAGTACGGCCCGGAAGAACTCGATGTACTTACGCGCAGTGATTGAAATGCAGGGTTGGGCACGCAAATTTCTTGACGTACCAATACCCAGCAGTGGAAGAGGTCGCAGGCGCTGAACGTCCTCCATGTGGGACATTACCGGGTGCAGAAACATTGTACCAGAGGCCAAGGCGCGTGTCCTGGACCTGAAAGGATAAAGGTATACCGCCTGATCAAGGAGGAAAGTGAGAGGAAAGCACGTACTCACCACGATCAGCACTTTCGTAGACATGGGCTCGTCCGAGATTGGCGTCACGTCCAGCGACGAAAACACGGCTTGGCACGAAACGAGCGAGATACGGAAGGAAGAAAAAAAATGGGACACATACTCTAGCCGCAGCGCGCCGCGCTGCGGACCGAAGGCAACGTCCATTCTTCAGTGCCGACCTGCAAGTGCGAAACTAACATTCCGGATGCCATTCACTTTCACGACATTTCGCGCCCGGGCGCGCTTCGGCGCGAAATTATAGTCGTGATGAAATGACATGCGGAACGGGCCGATATCCTTGTCGCAAGCGGGAAAAGACCACCGTTAGCTGTTGCCTGCCTAGTGTTCGCTAACCCTGCCTAGTGTTAGCTACGCCTCAACATCCCAACCGGTCCTTTCCGCTTCCGCCATGGAGACGACCCGATGTGGCCACGGCCAAGGCACGTCGTACCAAATTGAATGCAACAGTTGCGCCCATTTGGCCAATCAGGTTTACAACAAACCAGTTTAACAGCTAACGAAAGTTAATGGCCGCGCCACGGCATAGGTGTGTGTGCGGGGCCCACCTCAACGAGTTGCCGAAGCTAGGAAGCTTCCTCGTTGAACTGCGGGGTAGTTCCACGAGCTCTTCGTTGTTTAGGCTTGACCTATGGGATTGGTAAGACGCATAATAGAAGTCAACGGCACGCAGGCACAACTTAATTGAAACGTACGCAGCAACAGCTAAACTGTGGTGGCGTCATACAGACGGCTTAAAAGCACTTACTTGAGAAGGGCTTGAAACAGCTGCCAGAGATATATGTGGTACGGCACGTACGCTCGATCGACACGCGTGCAATAGGTATAGCCTCCGCTGGCAATGTGACGGGACGGGTTGCCAGCGGCCGTTCTTTTACAAATTACACCCAGCTGCTCGCGCATGCGTTCCTGCGCCTGTAGAAGTTTTTTCCTTCGTGCGCCGTTATCGCGATTCACCGCTGGTTCGCCAAGATCGACAAAGCTGACTCCCGTATACACTTCCATTAGAACTGATATATGTCAGTGTCTGCTTTTAATATAAGATGCCTTTCTTCGTTCTCGTGTCTGCATAAAACTGCGCATTCGCCGAATTTTAGTGTGTGTTTACAATCGCAACAATGCAGTGAACGATCGGACGGTGGTCCACAGGCGCGTGCGCAGGTGGGGGGAGGGGAGGAGGGTTCAGAACAAAATGTAGCCGGTAGTTGGGGAGATTCCTTCGAACTAAGTTTCGACGTTGCGACCACCCTACGAGTGATGTTTAGCGAATGGGGCCAAACACGCAAGGTTTATCCTGACTCGCTTCTTTTTCTGTTCTCCCAGGGTTTGTACGCACCCAAACGGAAAATCTCAAAAGGTATCCGCTCCAAGCGGGACGCTTTTGCGATGAGCATATGCTAACTTACGTCTCTCGCAAGGTGCTGTAAGTCACTTATAACTTAAAAGAAACGATCAAGAGGCAGGCACATGCTTTCCAAGTCAGAGGGATTTGTGCTAATGCGCCAATTAGTTACGTTCGCTCGTTTCCGTGACGTCAGGGCGGAGGAGAACTTGCAGCATCGGCGGCTCTCGGGAACTGTTCTAAATCGCAAAAGGCACTAGTAGTGGGTGATTAGCGGCTTTTTGTGGGTGGAGCTTTAGTGATTCATTTGATTATAGCTATAGCTGTGGCATCGTCAGGCGAAGACAGCTGTTGCCTATCGGATAACAAGCGCGTGGACGGAACAAGGGAAAAGTGCGCATCAAGCGTTGGCTGTGTCACTGCAGCTGATATTCACCCCCCGAGCAACCCTGACTCCCGCACCATACCTGAACGGCGTGCCGGGAAGGCTCTGCGTTCCGGGTGTTCTCTGCCGCCATGTCTAGGGCCGTGTCCTTTGCTTTGTGTGTGCCGCTGCTTCATATCAAATTGAGCAGTCTTTTTTTTTTTCTGCACCCGCCATCCGACGTCACGTTTTATTGCGCTCGCCGTATTTGGGTGCAGCAATCGCCAAAATTGAAGTGTGAAACGCGTGAGAACGCAAAGCCGGCTAAATTTTATTCGCTGCCGTACGTTATTCGCGGCCAGTGTAGCCATGTTCTGGAGGTTTCGGCGAAGCGTCGTGACGAATGGTTCAGCCGTTTTCGCCTGGGTGCAAAGGCCGTGTGGTAAGCGCCTGAGGGTTCTTTAACCTGCAAATGGAAACTCAGCTGAGCTCAGATTCTGACAGCTGTGTATAAAAAAAGGGGGAAAGACATTCAATCAGACGCGAACGAAACACGAAAAAAATCGCAATGGCTCAGTAAATGCATTCCGTTTCTGCCGTACTGAATTGTCGAGGACGTCGGCGAAAAGCACGACGCAGCAAAGCAGAGGCGGAAGCAGAAATTTTTTTCGGGGTGGGGGGGGGGGGGGGGGTGCTTTTTGATCTGAAGCGGGGGGCCTGGCAAGCAAATGGTCATTTTGCGCTATGTATGCCATGGCGAAAAAAAAATTCGGGGGGGGGGGGGGGAGGGGGGGGTCATGGGCCCGGTGTGCCACCCTCTGGCTACGCCACTGCTTGGGGTGGGGGGAAAAAACCAGAAGGATAATTTAGAGCAAAAGCCGGCGAAAACGAAAATGGAGTTGTAATGACGCCTTGAAAAATCCTTCATATTCTTCCGATAAGTGCGATGCCATACGGCTTAAAAGCCACATGAATTTACGTTCTTTCACGTTTACAGCGATATAACCAACTGGCTCACTTATCCGATCGCCTTTACATCCCGCCGTTGATGCCGACGACCTTGGCAGGACCCCCGAAGGTATTTTCGAAATGATCATAAAGAAACAAAGGGCGAAGTGCGCCGCGCATCGGATAAATTTCAACACCGATCTCACAGAGTGGCAGCCAGATATCTTTGTCGGTCACTTCGCCTATGCTGTAAAATGAACAAATACTGCACTCTGAGAGCGCGCCCGTGCTCTTACAGCCATGTAACAGTCATGTCAATAACAGTCATGTAACGCGACACAACGGTACACCATGTTATCACGCGCCACCACCACGCACATGCGCAGCACTGCACGTACGTCTATAGCGCAGCACAACCACTGTGGACCTTGGACTCGCGCACCAGCACATCACGACAGCTCGCAATGAGGAGCGCACACACTGTCGGCTCTGTTGACAAAACACGCGCGCACACGCAGAACGCGCAACGCACGATGCACCCGGTGGGTTTCTCGTTGTCTTCACTTGGTTGTGCATTGACGACACTCACCAAGCTCCAGCTTGTCATTGTCAGTAAATGTCTCCGTTGTCCCGTCGCTTGAACACTTTGGCCCTGTGACGTCGACGGCGAGCCTGCGGACGCAACGGTTGCGATGCCGACGACTGATGCGTCTGTGCAGTGAGGTTGTCAGTGCCACCGTAGTCTTGCAAAGGGAACTCCTGGCTGGAGCGAAATAGCTGACCATGTTGTGTTGATCCCTGTTGAAGAGCTGCCACTTTCGCCGACGCGGTGGTACCATCGGGGACCTGTCAAGAGGCAAATGCGCCTCACCTTGTGGGGTCGACCGCAGGAGAGCGACGATGGCGGTCGCGAATTCGGCCATGGCATGGTCGACATCCGCCGAGTTCCACATGGGGTTGTCCTTGCTTGTCCCTTTGCGAATGCCATCCGGCTATTGTTGTTGGCAGCAGAGGAACTGGTGTCACTCGATTCAGGCCCTACATGCCTGCGATCGGTTCGCCATGGTAACCTGGTGTCGTCCACCACGACGAATTGTAGACGTCTTGGTCGTCACTTGCTCCGTGTCGTTGCTGCTACTTGCGCTGTTGGCCTTGCTTTGCTTTGCTGTAGGCGCGTCCAACAGCACTGCTCCTGGGAGGTTCCCAACGACAACATCGTAAAGGGAGTGTCTCATGCACAGAGCGCGGACCTCTCTTCTAAAAAAGGGTGTGTCCAGGAAAATCACAGCTTCCTTGGAGGTAGCCCACCGTGCGATCCAGCAACAAGACCGGCCTGATACGTGCCGGTGAATCTTTCCTTTGGCACTATTGACTGTTCGCACGACGACCGTGTCGCAGCCAGTATTGTGCAGCACGGTAACCGGCTGCTTATCCAAAAATCCTTTCGCCACTGGCATATTCTCACTTCTTCCCGATGAAGAAGTGAGAATATGCTTTTGCTGACTGCTGTGCTGACTACTGGAATCTTTTCTCCGCCTTTGGGAATCAAGTAGCCTTCGTTCTCTGCAGATTCTTCAGCCTTTCCTGCGGCTTCTCTGCAGATTCTTCTGCGCGCTGTCGGCGCTTTTTTTTTTTTTTGCCATTGCATTTACGACACCAAGCGTAACGTTGTCAAGGATGATCAGAGAAAAACAAAATACTGATCCTGACACGCCTATGTGTGTGCTTCACCTGCACAAGAGTAAGCCCGCAGTGAAGCACGCTTGCCGATATTTCAGTTCGTGCATGTTTGGTTATTTATTTATTAACGCGATAGCGTTAAAGAGCTCGTTTCGCAGAAATTCCGGCGTCGGCGTCGGTGTCGGCGTCGGCGTCGTTGGTTGTGAGCGAGAAATCATCATCTTGTCCGTGACCGAAAAATCATCATCTTGTCCGTGACCGAAAAATCGAGAAAGATGCAAATAAAATAAACAATAAAAATTTTCAGGTCCGAGTGAGGATCTAAACCGGGTCGTCTGCGTGGCAAGCAGGTGTTCTACCACACAGCCATGCCTCTGCTTGGATATACTGTGAAAATAACTTCATCTGCTTGGAAATGCAGTGAAAATAACTTCCATGCTTCGCAAACGCAAGCGTCCTTTATATAGGCGTCGCAGTATAACATGTAATATCCCAGGAATATTGCGTGGTACAAGCGTAAATTGCCATCGGGCGTCAGAATATGTGACTATCATAACGATTTCATAGTTTAAAGCCACCCACCCATTACAAACGGCACACACCTTACTGCGCGTATTCCCTTAACACCACGTAGTTGGTGCATAGCAAGTTCGAAAACATTTCCCACATTTGCCGCGCATAATTTCTCCTGGTTTAAACCATACTACCCATTACATAGTATGCACTAAGTGATTGAAGTACGCAGTAGGGACGGGATATCGCTATCGCGTTCAACTCTTAAAGGCGAAGCTTAAGGGTCCCCCAATTTTTTATTTATTTATTTATTTATTTATTTATTTATTTATTTATTTATTTATTTATTTATTTATTTATTTATTTATTTATTTATTTCAGTGCTCGATTTACAGTAGTCAAGCGGAAAGAAGCGAATTAAAAGGAGATTAATAGTAGCAGGTGTTGCGTTTTGCAGGGTGTTTCAGTTAAGTCGTTCCCGAGCTTCAAAAGTATCCATCTGTGCGTTATGAGTAGAAAACCGACTTAGTATTGTTTCCTGCCCTTTCCAGTAAATCAGTGCCTTTTTGTTCCGCGATCTTCGGCAGTCGGCTAATCAAATGCAAAGTATACTAATCTAAACTCGCCAATTGTAAACCTGGTGACAAAAAGCCTAGTGACAAAAATTGAAATAATTTCTTTCCTCCATGATAGCTGCTGCAGAATAAATTTTTTACGGGCTGTTAATAAACTGCGCGACACTTGAAAAACAAAGTTTCACGTGACTAGGCCCTTGCGCGTAGCGTCTTTACTGCGCCAAAGCTTGCTACGAACGAATGATCGATTCCGCACGCTGGCCGATGCCATGAACAGGTTTCGAGCAACAGGAACGGATCGAACTGTTTTAGCAATAAGGTAGAATGGTGGTCGAGTTGGAATCGATTCATTCACGGAAGTCCAGCGCGAAAATAACGCCGATTTATCTGTGTGTGCAGCTTTCGTTGTGTATGTAACCTTTATTTTTTTTATTTTTTTTTGTACCCGTGTGTATGTTTTCACCCCAATTCTTATATTTTGCTTCTCACTTTGTTATGCTTTCTACTCTGTATTCCGCTGTCTTTTGTAACAGCTGATCAAAGATCCGGTTGCAGATTCTCATTGCTAGACGTTTGAATTATTCATTCTAACACGTTGCTTGAACCAATAATAAAGAGAAACATAAAACAACCGCCACAGAGTTCACTTTTGCTAAGATATGTTATCTGTCAAAGCACAGAAGCAAATGGTGCGCGACAATGCGCGATAAATAATGCACGCGATATTGACAGTGACGTACAGTGTAGAGGGCAAGGATGGTTTCTTGGTGGATGGCCATGTGTCGGTGATGACAGGTCTGGACATCTGTGGACAGGTGTGCTTTTTTGCTTGCGGCCTGTTCATGGCTTCGGTCTGCGTACAGCATCAATAACTTGTCGATGACGCGTTGGAGGGCGCGCAAGTGACATGGTAATCTTTTTCAAATCTTGCGCAAGCACTTTTTTTTTTAGTGAAAGCATCTATGGACCAGAACGTTCACAGCCTGTGATGTATAACACCTGTAGTTTTACTTCCTAAAACATAATAATAATTGATGGGATTTAACATCCCAAAACCACGATATGATCATGAGGGACGCCGTAGTGGAGGGCTCCGGAAATTGAGACCACCTGAGGTTCTTTAACGTGCACCTAAATCTAAGTACACGAGCCTCGAGCATTTTCACTTCCATCGAATATGCAGCCGCCGCGACCTAGATTCGATCCTGCGACCTTCGGGTCAACAGTGAAACACCATAACCACTAGACCACCGAGGCGGGTGTTCGTATCTTCTAGGATGCAGCCATCTTTGGCGGGGTTCTGTGACTCGGGTAGCATGAGCGACTGCGATTGTGTCCGGCCTGTGCTGTAACATGCCATCAACTGTGACGTAATTAAGTTCGTAGACCACTTGCTTATCGCGCCGAAAGTTGGTAACTGGAGTCAAGATTACGTACTATGACGATTGAAAAGAAACGTGGAGAGTACGGTATCTACATTCTCTGTTGTTTCGCATTTCTTTTCAAGCGGTTGGAGCCTGGATGGTAATAAAAAGGCAATAGAGTCATCCGTGCTACAATCAAGAACCCTATGAAAAACAAGCAGATACATAGTCGGTCATCAAGAAACAGCGTGGAAAGGGACCAACAGCCTCTAACAGCACCAGTTAAATGCGTAACTCGCGTAAGCTTCCAAGGAGGTGACAAACCTGTGTGGTGAAAATCATTGGTAAGTTGGAAAAGTGCTTTTGCTGCCACCAAGGTCAGAGCGCGATGTAAACAGCGCGCCGCGCCGTTCGCGTTTCTTTCAATCCCCCCTCTGTACGCTTGCTCTAGACGTGGGTGGGAGCGTGAAATAATCAGGTCTGCATCATTTACGAAAATAAATTTGGTTATTTCGGTCACAAATCCTCTCCTACATCCATCGTACTCGAGTTACCGAAAGTGGGCGACATAAGGCCACCGAGACATTGCCTTCAAACAAGAGGGCTGCAGACTCATGCGTGTCGGCAAGGTCCCTCTGTTTCGGTTCGCGGCGCGGTCAATGACATTTTCTGGCTGGAGAGGAGAAAAAGGAGCGGCGGCCGAGTTGCTTATGCGTTCGATATATACCGAGTGGCAGCATTTTACCCGCCTTCCACGTCCCTTCTTCCTCTTTTGCTGCACCACATAAACGGCAACGCCGAACGGAGACCACGGAAGCGGAAGCATTCCGGAAGTTCGTTACAGTGCGCTCTGGAACCAACTGTTGTCTACTGTCTGCGTACTCTCTCTCTCTCTCTTTCCTTTTTTTTTTTCTTTCATAGTCTAATGCGAGGAAGTTCCAGTGAATCACACAGGTGCGCCGAGGTCGTTCATCCTTCCCTTTCCGGGAGACGTGGAGAGGAGAGCGAGCGTTTGACTCAGAATCGATCGTTTATTGACTCCCTTTTGACTCTCTTTTTTTAACCTCCTCCGCGTATAGCGCTTGTAAAACTCTCCAGAGCTCTAGCTCTAGCTGGTGAGAAAGGGGGGGAGGGGGGGGGGGGGGGCAGGGGTAAAATGACCAGAGCTCGCCACGCCTTCGTACTAAACGCAGACGATTTTCGCCGCGTCGTCTGCTGCGATTGAAGGTGAACGCACGGCGTGGCTGTGTGGCTCGCTTCCAGTTCTAGGAAAGCCGTAGCAGAACACGTCATAGCGAAGGCCACTTCGCACGCATTTTTAGCTTCGGGACGAACTGAAATTTAGTCGCGCCAGCTGCCCTTTGCGAGGATATTACGGTGTAAGCTTCCGAAAGTTAATCTGACGACGTGCGTAGTTTGTCACATACATGACAGGAAGTACGCCGTCGCGCGAGTTTTAAGCATGCACATGGCTAATTTGTAGCTGGTGTCTGCTTGCGTTAAGCCTGTAAGATTTAATGCGCCGTTTGAATTTTATCTTACTCCGCGTTAAAACGAACTCGTATTTTGCTGTTAAGAGATAACCTGTCATTTTACATCTATACTAAGTTACTAACTTGGGAGATTCAGGCAAATTACTGCCAGATTGTTGCAGTTAGTCGACTAGCTGATCCAGAGACTTATCGACTGACAGGCTGGTCATCGATTTAATGAGGATTATATTTACAGGTAGGCAAGCAGGTCCACTGATTGCGTGGTTGAATAGTTTGTAAACCGGCCCGTGGTGAACATTGACTGATTATTGTGACAGAGCAGCGCAAAGTACAGGGCGGTGAACAGAGGACACAGCGCTGTCTTGCCCAGTGCTAGCTTTTCTGGCAGTGTTTAGGACCAGGGCCAACATTTCCGTCTTTTCTCGTGTCGGGTGGTTGCAATATACTTCGGACCGAGTGTTGGGTACTCATCGCTTCATCTGGTACGCGAACTTCCGCAACACGGGGGAGCTTGTATTCAATGGTTCTCATTTTGCGCTGCTCTGCGTGTTTTGCGCTGTTCATGAACCAACTACCCTACTACCCTTTGACTGATGAACTGACGTCTCGTTTCAGACATGACTCCGCTGGAGACGGCTGCCACCCACATAACCCCGGGTAGCCTCAGACCCAGTCCCATCATATTCTACAACGAGACGCACGGCGTAAACGGCATGACCAGCTACCACAATCACCACGGCGGGCCCGGAGGCGCCATGTTGCACCCGCCCACGGAGGTCCACGGCGCTCATCCTACCAACCATTTCCTCGGGAGTCAAATAGTCGTAGGTAAGTGAAGCAGGCTCCCGAAAAAGTAATAATTAAGAAGGGGGGGGGGGGGGGGGGGGACGTGTGATTGGCAAGGATGCATATTTGGGGAGGAAGGGAATGGGGGTGGTCAGGGAGAGCGAGGATAACCGGCAGCCGTGGTGTTTCGGATCCTTCTGAAGATAACACACGATAAAAATTTGCAGGACGCTTCAGCTTCGCATTCGAGAGTAGAACGCGGTAGCATAATCAGGACCCATTCGTATCGCCTTCTCAATCGCTAGCCTGTCTTCGCTTATCGGCGGACATTTCTACGGGACCGCAAGAAAATGAAATTTTTAATTTCGTAGGGTGAGGCGATTTACTTTTGCTTATTGCGAAATTCCAACGTGATCTCCTGTTTAGTTCTATGGTGCGACGACATCCCCAGGCCATCCCGTCGTAGTGATCTAGCGGCTTATGGTGCTTGACTGCTCACCCGCAGCTGGTGTTTGACTGCTTGACTGCGGTTATGGTGCTTGACTGCTCACCCGAGTCCCGGCTGCGGCGGTCCCATTTCGATAGAGGCAAACTGATATAGGCCCGTGCGCTTAGATTTAGGCGCACGTTGAAGAACCCCTCGTGATCGAAATTTTCGGACCCCTCCCCGACGTCGTTTCCCATAATAGTATCGTGATTTTGGGACGTGAAACCCCGATAGCTATTACTGAAATTTCCAGGCCGGTATGTTTAGCGATGTTAGCTTTCTCAACTGTACGCAGAAAAAAAAAAAAAAGAAAAACAGGCCATTTCTATAACTAGCCGGTGTGCTGCCAAGTATCCCTCGTAGGTGTTCCTAGTCTGCCAACTTAGTGGAGCATCGTAATGCAATTCACTTGTGATCCCCGGCTTGACGAGATAAAGATTATCGGTAAACCCGTAACACGAAAGCATGTCTGATGCTTGAAGCTTTCTTCAATACCAAAGAAAGAAGTCAATGCCTTAAGGATTGATCTATCAGCCTACATAATAAAGAGGTGGTTTTTCTCGACACGCACATGTAGATAATGCTTTCACGACATGTCTTTGCGCGCGTGCTCTTGGTGCCATGTTTCTCGGCTTAGCGCTCCATGCCATGTGAATAATCGGTGCTAGTATGCGAATGTGTAATCCCATCTGTGATGGTATCAGCGTGCTTGTGCTATTTAAAGTCGCGAGTTTGCCATGTCCATCGATTGCTCACATATTTTCTCGTAGATTAGTTTGAAGGATTAACATACGTTCATCACAATATTTAGTTTCACTTAACTGCCACGTTCTCAAACTGAGTGTCTCCTCCCCTATAGTACTTTTGTACCTCACAAACTGAGCTCAGGAGGTACAATGAAAAGAATTACGAGGTGCGCTCACTCCTTCCCTTCCCGTGGTATCGGCCGCGCAGGCGTGAGCCCGTCAGCCAACGGCTCCGGCCGCGTCACCGCCGGCAGCGCCTCCAACGGCGTCGGCAAGAAGCAGGGCAAGAAGCAAGGCGGCCGCCGCTTCTCAAACCGCATCATCGAGGCGAGCCTGTGCGTGTTCCTCAGCTTGTGCATCTCCCTCGCTGGCCTCTTCCTGGGCCTTCTCTACCAGCCGCTGCTTCTCATAGTGTTCGCGTGCGGGCTCGTGGCGCTGGTTGCCTACCTCTGCTACGGATTCGTCCACTACAAGCGCTCATGGGTCAGTATGTGTACTTCACCGCGGTGCGAGCTAGTTTGGAACAGTTCTTACGGACACATACACACACATGCACATTGGGTGCAGCCGCACGGGTAAGCCGCAGTACTTTGCAGCTTTAATGCGTCTTTGCCGTCCTTTAATAGCGAAGAAAAAGTATAAACTTGACGTTTAAGGACGCGCAAAAATAAATAAATAATAAAACAGGACAGAAAGATTTTGTACTTTCGAACGCGTGCTTTTGTTCATTCTCCGCCACGCCACAGCCACGAACTATCAGCCATAAAACCAGATTAAATATTGACTGCATGCATTGCTAGTTACAACCCAACATGTTATCTTTTGCGACAATAATAAACTTCAGTGGCTTTTAGTGGTAGATATCAGCGAAGTGTTGGTATCACCTTTAATTCCCTTGATAGCGTCCACTATCTAGCAGTTATTCGGTATTAGCCAGTGCGGGTAGTACGCGAGTAAATGCGGTAGCCTAAACGCAAATTATACGCTTTCGGCTGGAGTGTACCTCCGAATCCCAACAGATTAATAACACTTCATTTATACATATATGATTCAACTATTCTTATTTAGCGTAGCCTTTAATGCAGGCTTCTTCTTGTGCGTCTGAGCGCAAGGTGGTGCACGCTTTACAGGAGAAGCACGCAAAGTCGTGGTTGCGCATTTTACTTGACCCTAGAACTTGTACAGTCGGATTGACACTTGTCTAGAGCGGTGGAGCGCGTGGCTGCGGACGCTGTTTTTGTTCGCACCTGCTACCTCACGTTACCTACAAACTTCCGTTCATGCTTGAATTATAGCACAAGGACCGAACATGCAACCTGACTATGTTATCATGACGGTGTCGGCCTTTGATTATTTCAGCAGAAAACGACAGCTGAAGCGGCCGGCTGTGTGCTACAGACAAGTGTGATTCCGTCTGTACTATTGCACGAGACCTCATGATCTAGCGTGATGTTAAAGATACACTTCCTTCTTATTTCAGAAAAAAAAAAATGTCCTTGCGTGTTCGCTCGTTTGAAGTTCACAGCGCACGGTTTCTTACCTAGCACACGACTGCTACACTCTGTGAACGCATCCAATTTTGCACTTACACCGTGTGCGAGCAGCTAGCTCCACGCCAAATGCTTTCGCCCGCTAACTGCGACGAAACGTTACGTCCTCGCAGCGGAGACGCAACTCTGGCCTGGCGTCCTACTGGGCTGGCCACCGCAAGATCTCGGTCGTGTCCGTCGACCGCATGCCGACCATAAACGAGGTGCTCATCGAGGACAACGTCTCCATCACCAAGGGTCTCCCCGAGGAGACCTGGAGCGGCAAGACGTTCGTCGTGCGCAACGAGAACGCGTCACCAGAGAGTTGAAAGCAGACGCTGCGACAAAGCCCGTCACTCTAAAGCGTTTGCATCGAATCCGTGATAACGGGTTGTCACGTGACTTCGCGCCGGTCGCCATGATGGCGGTTTGTGTGTGGAGCCGAAGTCCAGTCGCGGTCTCGTGGCAACAGGGCGCTTTAGCAAGAGGCACGTTTACCATCGGATGACTATACGGCTTCCCCGAACACCTGCTGAGAAGTTGTATAGTAACGATGGCTCGAAAATGATGCTCCTTACTGGTACAACTTATCGGGCCTTAGAGATCCTTGCGACGCCTGTCGGGAGAAAAACAAACTAAGAAGCATAAGCGTGTGGCGTTCACGGTTTTAAAAAGCCTGTTCATTTCTGGATCGAAGTAGATGTAAATGTGTCTACTAACAAGGTCAGGTATTCTACTAGAAATTTTCCCTTTTTTGATGCGTCAGTAGCACAGATAACCACAGAAAATTACACCTTCACACGTTGCCGGGTGTTTTTTTCTCTTTTATTAAAAAAAAAACACGAGCATAAACAGGTTTATTATTTCTCAAAACACAGTACACTTCATTCGAAACAACCCGCGAAGTATCGCGAGCACAGTACAAGATACACAATAACAGCAGCACATGTGTAAAGATAGCAGGAACTCGTGATGGTAGGAAAACATCGAATGAGCAAAGTTCACTGCAAATATATGCGTGAAATTCTCACAAATAGTACAGAATTCTATTCGCTCATGAGAAATGTCAAAGATGGCATGAAGATATTCAAGTCGCACCCGAATGGTTTGATGACCGTCAATGTCGACTGATAACTCTATGTCACACTCATTCGAAATGTGTTTCAAGTTACGACAAAATAATCTTAAAATATGTGTGACACTTCCAATTAAAGAAGAACATGAATTCATCGTCACTATTTTAACAACAAACTTCGATGACAATTTGTAGTTCTGTCTGCGTCACCCGAATTGCAATTACAGAAAGGTTTGAAGTTTTGCGCATCTTAATTTTCTTTCTTTAAGAATAAGTCCAGCAAAAATTACTGTCTCATCCAGCTAAGGACACACACTGACAAAACTATGCAACTAAAACAAAGCACCAAACTTGTGAATAACAAAAAAAAAAAAACACTGCCACTTCAGTATCAAGCAGATACCCTGACTGCAATGTGCTACACGACTACATGAGCGGGTGTCAGCATAGTGCTTCGTGAACCGCTCGGATCAAATTTCTCGCTCCAACACGACAGCCAAATGCACCTTTAAAGGCCCACAGTCAATGGCTGTATGTACATAACGAGTGCCCTTCAAGGCGTGCATCAAGGAGCTCACAGACGAGACGACGTACAACAATGCACACTACTGACATATACCTGAGCACAACAGCGACCGTCTCTGCCTGTAAACCAGCTTTGCATCTCCAAATGGAATGTAATGGAATCAACGATGATGTAATAAAAGAAATAAGTGTCGTAAGAAATGTCTCTTGGTTCAAATGGTTCTCTCCCATCACTGCCTTAAATATACACAGCATGGCATTTACACAATAAATAATGAGCTTTGCAATGCGTTATACTGAGCTCGTAAACTGTCAGCATGCTTATAAATGAAATGAGCAAGAGTTTGTTGTCGCATCAATTTGAAGCACTTCACAATGTGGACCTACAGAAAGGCAGGAAAATGTTATTGTAAACGGTTATATAGCAATTTGCTGACTAATAGAACTGTTATATTCCACTTGTATCTGCCACACATTCAGTGTGCAAATCACATAGCACTTCAGGAATTTCATCACTGCACAATGTGTAGTGCTAACTGGAGATAAAAAGACAGGCATTTGTTGCAAGCAAACCCTGTGTCTGCTCTCTGCTTTCAATTTGCAAAAAAAAAATGTTCACATGACTGCAAGGAGGAAGATTACAGTCTACTTATTGTGTGAAATGACTAGCACATTTAAAAGCCAATAAATATTTACAAGAGGAAAGGATACAAAAGTCTGCAAGAAGTGGGGCATCCTTCACAGTATCTCAGTTACTGCTTTAAAAGGAAGCTGAAGTGGTTTTAGAATTGGTAAAACGTGTGATTAGCAAGAACAGACATTATTGTCATCGAAGTTGTAATTTTTTTTTTTGCAGCTATTGCAGCATAAGCTTTAAAATACGCGAAAGAAAAGCTCATCTTGCCTCACTCACGCGACCATGCCGGAAGAAGATGCAGGCGTGGAAATGAATTAACAGGAACTACATCAACTTCGGTTCCTTTGGCGGAGCTGCGCTGAACTCCGACGTAAAGGTTGCCACCACTCACTGATCCAAACTGCGAGAGTTCCGTTTATGTACCAATGGCTCAAGTATATAGAAGTGGAAAGTTCTGCAGCTGGATTAAAATATCTGCCATAATGGCAAACAGTCGAGCGCAAGTGTGAACAAGCGTCTCTCATATCTTCAACGGCGGCCTACATGACTAGCTGTGGCTGGGCACTGTTGCCGGCTAATCACAGAGGCCACACTGCCAATAGTGCTGCTGATGCAGATGATGTGGCATACCAAAGATGAGATCACCGTGTTCGCCGCGTCTCAAGAAGCCCTGCAACCACTGCGGCTGCTTTCTGCCAATAAAATGGTATCTGCATTCACTTTAGAGAACTCTCACATCGGTTTTCGAATTCAGCAGGGATCAAACTGTCATTACACACACCGAAGTCATTTTCTTTAAAAAGTACTTCAGCTTCCCTTAAGCACAATGGGTGGGCCACAGACAAAATTTTTGAGGAAAAACTAGTTAACTGTGATGAATCTGTCATTATATCATAATTTACGAGAGATTACTTAACATAGGGCTACAAGTTCTTGCCTCCTATTCTGACATTGTTTCAGGACTTCTTCCTTTATTCCAACAAGAAAAAGAACTACTATTTCAAATATGACATCTTGAAAAAAAAAGGTTAATCAACATAAGTCATTGCTGTTGGATAACACAACTGTAAAGTCCTTGGAGGGCTTTCTGGTGGATTAGAGAAAAACGGTTGCTAACACATAACATAACATATCATAAAATAAAATAAAATTACATAACATAACATAACATTACAAGGTACTGAAAACAGGATTTTCAATAATATCACCTTCTACTTGAAAACCTTTTACAGAACAAGCTTCTTTCCGCTTAATGCCAACAATATGAATCTCTGAAAAATTTAACATTTAGTTTGACAGTAAGCAAGATTGTGGTTTATGAAAATTTCCTAATTTCTTCATCTTTGCGTGGCTCTAGAAACAGCTAGAACTGAAACT
The DNA here is from genome assembly GCA_030522465.1 of Rhipicephalus appendiculatus. Classification (NCBI taxonomy): domain Eukaryota; kingdom Metazoa; phylum Arthropoda; class Arachnida; order Ixodida; family Ixodidae; genus Rhipicephalus; species Rhipicephalus appendiculatus. The sequence continues at coordinate 1,105,368 of JALIZH010020166.1, forward strand.
CTTTTTTTGATAAAAACACCCTCATTAAAATCTAGAAAGTGGTTACATTCGAAGCATAACCTAAAAGAATAAGTGCCAAAAGACTAGGAAAATAAATATGTGGATAAAGCAACTTCTCAAGTGGCACCTACGCACGCAAATGACCAGCTATGTCATGGTATAAAAAAAGCTGGTAACAGAGTGTGAAGGAAAAACAATGACAAAAGGTGACTTTTAGAGGTAGGAAACAGGAATTCCAAGTAGTGGACCGTGTTGCCATAGCAACATTAACAAAAAAAAAAAGAAAAGCTAAGATGCCATTGTGCAACATATAAAACTGCCTGCAGCTTCTGCAACAATAACAGGTTGCCTCCAAGATAGCAGGCAACAAACTTGTGCACCAATAAGTGTTAACTACAGTGCACCACTGTGTGTACAATCGCTCACACCCTAAATGTGCTGCACATCAACGTAGCAGCTAGTAACTATCCTTCTAGTATATGTTGTGCAGCACCATCCGGTGTTTATGCCCTAAGTGCCCAGCACTTAACCTTAATAAGTGACACACCAATATGTATGCTGTAATTGGCACCTTCTTGATGGGCTGCTGTTTTCTGTGTACCCTTGTCCTAAGAGCACTTGAGATATATTTAATGAAATACCCTGTCCTCTCAAAACTGCATATGAAGTAAAGAACATTACCACTGAAGGTGTGTGTGTAATTCTGGATTTGAATGCACATCAATACCCTGAACCCCTAATACTAACACGATGGTTCAATGCTGGCTGCTATATCACCAACCTCTCTGCAATCTTCCTCCAGATTTAGGTACTTGACTAACCACCTAACCACAGCTCTTTTTTTCACATCATACAACACCAGTACAATACGTCATTTAGCAAGGGCTGAGGACCACTGCACCCATATTTCCTAATGCAATGCAAAAAAGACAGTTTGCAGGAAATTTTTCATCAGCCAGAATAACGATTTAGGTGCAAATCTGGCTATAAAATGAAGAGGTGCACTTCAATTCAAGTGAACTCAGATGATCTCAACAGGTGTCCCAACAAGCTGTCACTAAAATCACATTTTGCAACTACGCAAACAAACAAGTTGGCCGGCTCCAGAAAAACTTAGAAGGCATCACTACTGCCCATTTTTGTGACGCTGTTGTGACAAATCATTTGGCATCCCGTGAACAAAAAACAGTTCCTGACACATCAGCAGCAAACACTCCAACTAACAATCACCTTTTAGATTAACCACTGCACATGCCGGGCCCAACCGTTTATCAACTAGTGAAGCGGTAACACAAACCATCAAGTTTGTTTGCAACACAATATAAACAACAGCAAACTTCAAAGATGAACTGTTGAGCAGCTAACCCTACACATGAATGCTGGTTTACGAGCCACTGCGGTGTAATGAGTTCTCCTCTATCATCCTTACCGCAGCGACTTTGTTAACTCAGAAACTATTAGTGTGCTTCCTGCATACAAATGACGTAAGCATAGAAACCTAGTTATATATACAGTAGAAAGACTTTGTCCTGTAGGACTTTTTGGCAGTGACTGATTACAAGAAGCCAAAAGAAGACACTTTACTTTTTCTTAATATAGCCAATTCAGTTGTGACAAAAGATGAGAAACATGCAAAAGAGCACACGCCCCACACTATGCATCCCAGATTCAGCAGCAAACAATGCCAGTTGGATCTCGAGAATAGATGCATTAATTCGCGAAGAAAGACGCGAGGGAAAAAATTTCATTGATGGTGCCAGGGGGTCTATGTGTAAAACATGTAAAAGGAACATCAGTAAGGAATACAACATGCGATGAATATAGCGTGCCGCCTGTCTTACGTACAAACAGTAACACTTTGTACAACACTGAGATGTACTTTCTGTCGCAAGAATCTTCAGGTCAGAATGCTCATGGACAGAATAGTCATAAAATCATGTGGCAGTGATATGATAACTGTAAACTACTAATCTAGTGAAGTTACAATAATGGCACTTTTGTTTTGTGGCTAAATTGACGTGTGCTGTCGCATTCAACGTTCACGTGGGAATCATCACACCAGTCCGAGTGAGACACAGATCGATAGCATTTTCATCCACGAGCCACTGCACTACAAGTTAGTTTGGCAATTAGTCAAAACAATTAGTTCAGCAACTTACAAAACCTGGCATGTGCAAACATCAAGGGGCGATCATGTGGACCATACATTTGGCGAAATTTGACAGCATTTTTTTTTTTCACGTCATCTCATGACTGCACAGTAATGTTTACTAGATTGAGTTCTGTGCTGGTTACGTATGCGTGAGCTGCTCTTCTGTTACTCTGATTGAAGAGGAAGTGGCTTTTCTGGGATGTGCGCAGTCGTGATCTTCTACGCACTATAATATTGCTGTGGTTGTTGGTTATCTTTTGGGGGGGTGTGCGGTTTTGATGCTAATCTTTTTCCTACCCATATATATATCTTTGGTATTTTTTTTTCTAATAAATATTTAGTTGTTAGCGCGTGTGTCATTGTTTCGTTTTCTCGTCCGTGTCCCGCTTGTGATGACCGTCCCGATTGCGTGTTAAAGTAAATACCTCACGGCACACATTTAGTTGTCATAACACCACCACTTTTACACCCCATAAATGAATACGTACTGTGGCAAAAGTCGGTGCACATTGCGAACATGTAAACGAAACATCATGACAGCATCGCATTGGCTTACATTTACTTTGGCTGCAAGCAAATAAACATAAAAAATTATGCAACAGATAGTGCAAAAAAAATACTGGGCATTATGCACACAATCACAGCTTCCATGATCATGGTAGACTCAACATGAGTATTAAATAATTAGTCAAAGACAAACAGCATGTTGTGAAAGGATAATAATAATAATAATAATATCTAGGGTTTTACGTCCCAAAACCACAATATGATTATGAGGGACGCTCTAGTGGAGGGCTCCAGAAATTTTGACCATCAGGTGTACCTGAACGTGCACTGACATCCCACAGTAAATCAGGCCTCTACCATTTCACCTCCACCAAAATGCGATTGCCGCGGCTGGGATTGAACCCGCAACATTTGAGTCAGCAGCCGAGCACCGTAACCACTGATCCATCATGTGGACTTGTTGTGAAAGGAGTATATCATGTCTACAATTGACAGGGGACCCTGTCACTCAAACATATCTGTAGCAGAATATGCCAGCACAAAATGAGTGATAGCAGCTCACAAAAAAAAGTAAGCTTACACTTGCACGTGGACAGAAACGACAGAAGAAGGCAATGACAAGCTGAAAACTTTAAAACATTTGAAAACGTCAAACATAAACTTTGAAAATATCAAGCATGCAAAAGTGGCATGTGCTATCCACAATAAAAATCTCAAAATTTTGTAGCGAAAAAGAAAAGCACAGCATTGGAAATGTGCCTTGCTTAAGCCAAGGATACAAAATAGACTACACATTCCTCTGATACCAGTCTCCGATTATATCAAGAACAGGGCACCAAAAGGCTATAAATAATCAACCACCTTCATTAGAATTTGCCTTATAATGGTCAATGCAGTTAGTGCATAGTAAAGTACACTGCTATTAATTAGCCATGCTAACAGAAGCCTCAGTCTACATGATGTGGAAAGACAGCCAATGCATCACGATCACAAACCACAAAGCACTTGCTTGTCAACATGATGCCAGCAGAACATGAACAATGATCCCACAATCTACTACATTATGAATGAAAGTTAAAAGTACATAATGATACCGCTGTTACGTGAAGAATAGCCACCCAGTTATGAGCACAACTATAAGCAAAAATGGCCATTTCTTAATCTGGTGCTCTCTCGGCAAGTCAAGGCTAAAAGTAATAACCTAAGCTAAAAACTTAATAGTTCACGAAGGCAGAAAAAGAGTGGACACATTACAAATTACCTTGTTCTAGTTAGCCTGCTCACAAAACATTTTGAGCAGCCTTAAAAATTGTGACATTTTTGTTGTGGAGGCATATGAATAAGAGGACATTATATGTCTCAAGCGGCAAGCAAATGACCAAACAAACACAATGTGTCTCAGTTCAGTGATTCCTTGGATGATTAATGGAAAATTGTGAGTACTGAATGAAGCCAGTCATAGCATTCTCACAGATTCAAGGTCGTCTTTTCAGGCCCAGCTCGAATGCAGAAGTCATGGAAGTCACAGTTAGTAGTCCATCAGTCATGCAATTACACGTACTGGCCGTAAGGAAAAAGCGCAAATCAATTTTGCTGAAACTTATGCTTTCCTGAATGCTCCCGGCCTCAATGAAACGGGTACACAGTTCCACTGCCAATGCAACCCAAGGAATTTCAATTTTAGGCAGCTCTTCAGAAATAGCTCAATAGTACAAGAAGTGGCTGTTTTTGTGCTGCTTCTGATAAGAATTGTAAGTAACTGAAGTAATACATATGAATTCCAGTCATCTCAGAAACGCACCTTTGACATTTACACCAAAAACATTCAGCTACTTTTAAAAACCGGTCAGAGTGTCATTGCCATGTCTTTGATATCAATTCACTTCTAAGTACGGTTGGCTTCAAAAGTACACGTACCACGAGATCTCAGGAAACATCAATTCTGAACAGTTGGCAACTGTTTCCCTTAAATTTTTTTATGATGCTTCACTGTTCGCATGCGCTAGTGATGGCCGCCAAGCATGAATACAATGCCAGCACGTCTTCTCCTGAGGCTCCACAGTACATAACCCTTTGATGACAAATGTACACGTTGTAGGCTTATAATGTACTTGAATGGCCAAGAGTTCTGGAAGCGGACATAAAGTGTCATTAAGTACAGGCAACAATTTGTATCACACAATGCGCATTAACATTTGGTGATCAGCACCACAACAGTTAAATCCGCACAAGTTTACATTGGCTGTTACCGCAACTCAATACATGACATACGACATGTAGCACCAGAAAGGTTTGCGCCAGCCTAATACCTGTTAAGGATGATAGAACATAAGCTGAGGGATTTCTCCGAATTTCACTCATCTTAGCTGTATCGAGCACTCAGTCCCACCTAACAGTAATCGCTTGTGCTTTATACATGTTTGGCCCTGTTACCCTTGCGAGCGAATTGTACCTTGGCACCCTTTTAGTCTCACAAATTCGCAGTTGTGTACGAAGCTATTTAGCTATATAATAAAGTCTGTCATTACTCTTGGAAGTACAGCATGTACATCACGCTAAATCATTCATGATGGCTCAAACCACAGCTCAGAAGAAGATAGCCCACTCATGCACCTGTCACCTTGTCACCTTACCACACAGTACACAGGTGCCAACACAAATAAGTTCCGAATAGTTGAAACAAGATGTCCTCACAGTGATACCTTTAAGAAATTTGGTGTAGCTCATCCCCAGGTCACACAGTGGAAGCAATTGAATGGTTGCGAGAAATTTGCAAGAAAGCTAGGTTCCAACTAAATTTCCTAACAGGATGTCACCACAGACTCTAAATATAACACCTCGCTGATAAAAAAACATATGTAACCTCTACCTGCAAATCAAAGTTTGTCATTTTTACATCAGCAGTGTGGTTGCCGCGAAAGTGAGTGCTGCATCAGGTGAACAAGCCTCTATATTCAGTATCCATTATATTACTTCCTCGTAATCCAACAAATCAGCGTAAGCTGCCGACAGTCAGCATGCACGCGAGCAGAAGTGGTCAAGCGGTTTTACAAGTTGTGTGCAGTACTAGTAGTACTTTATGCTTCCCAACAGTGTGGCCAACCCTACAACTTCATAGTTGAGCATAGCTTCCAAGCTGCTTTGTAGCTGTTAAGTCAACTTAACGCAATTTTTATTCATTGCACTGCTTTCAGTGGCTGAAATGATTCGCGACGCTGGCTTTCAGTTTGAGCCACACTCGCAAGGTATCAGCATGGCACGTACACGAACTTGGGTAATCACGTGATGATGACAAAGGCACTGCGGATGTCGAAACTTCCTCTTTATGCTAGTTAACCGGAATTTCTCTTTCCTCGGCTCAATGTCCACCTAGATTTGAGTTATATGCACAAACTATTCATTCGCAAGCAATCACAGTTACCAACCGCGCCAGCCTTCTTCCAAAGCGCAGCCAATAATCTCACTGACAGATGTCAATACACCACACTATGAGTCGCTTTGTGCTTTTGTGATTGCTCCCTTCTTCGATGAGGCCCTTGACCTGTATCTCTCCCTTCACGGGCGAGTCGAAATAACCTTTTGTTACGCGGTCTACGCCAGATGTTGCACACTCAGAATTTCAGCGCACATCTACAATGTTCTTTCCCGCTTGACTGGACTCGCTTGTGTGGGGGAATCGCGCGGCAAGTACGAAGGCATCACAGAGTTGTCGCTTCCTCCTCTCCCTTCGGAGGGCTGCGCCGTGCGTCAGACGGCCGTCTCCTTGAATACTGGAATGGAGCACGGCGAGTCACCGCTACCTAAGGGCGACGTCTCTGATGAGTCGCCGTTGGGAACGTCGGCGAGGCGGATGCGGGGCGGCGACTTGTGTTCCACTTTTGGCGTGTCCACTGGCGAGTCCTCTGACCCGTCAGACGTGTAGCCGCTCCACGTGTTTAGGTCTTGCATTATGGATTGCACAATGCTGGAGGTGTTCGGGTGCAGCAGAAGGTAGTAAATGACCTGCGAAGAAGGGAAACCGAGGAATCAAACCTGTTAGGACTCTTCTTAGGGTCCCATCCAGCGTTTCTTTGCTTATCACAAGCGGATGTCGCCGAAGTGCGTTAAAGAAAAACTGACACGAAAATTTTGAGTTGTCTTTTTCTTTTTTGTCGAATGAAAGGCCAAGCCCTCAAGAGTCTAAAATGTCTACTGGTAAGGGTGAGTGCATGCTGCAAAATTAATTGCAATATGTTTTGAGCAGCTAGTTTCGATACCCCCCAAGGGGAGTGCAAATATTCAAACTTTCGAATATTCGCACAGGAATTTTACTATTCGAAGTATTTGAACTTCCGGAAAATAAAAAAATAAATATAATGGTTTTATTCACTTATAATCAAAACTCAGAGCATCTAAGTGATGTGTACAAACCCAATTGCATGTGTGTGTAATGTTACAAGATCTTTTAAAACTATGGCATGCTGCTGTGTTGACAATCGCAAGAAAAGAAAAAGGCAAGCACAATGCACCCTCATAGAAAGTCAAATGTATTGTGCTGGCAATTCCTTTCTTTCAGTGATCCAGTTTTGGTGGCTTTAAGGTCGCTTCTGGATACACCTCGATCATGTGCCGTTTCAAGGGCCGTTACCTCAACAAGCTATGTATACAAGTAGCTTCTTGAGAATGCCTGCAAGCTTGTCATCGAGATCCGGATATTATTGCGATAGCAATTATATGGACACTCTCGGCTGACTTATGCCGTCGCCGTCATGTCCCGGATATGTATATGTATTTATATATATAAAAAAAGCACAAAGAAAAATAAATTAGTAGAAAAAAAATTCCAAAGCACCTGACTGGGGATTCGAACCAGCGACCCCTCGCTCCGCCACCCACTGCACTAGCCAACACAGCCACGCGCTATGCTTGTGCCGCCGATTCAACGGCTTTCAATACGGGCTTTCATTCATATGCACCATTCACCGCTCGCGATACGCCAATATCGGAGGAGCTTGACCATGGTTTCTATCACGAAACGCGCCTACATTTTCTTACAAATTGAAAACTGCCCTTGAGACGCGCACAAAAAAGTGGCCCCCCTTCTGTACCCACACACCTGATGTAGAAGGGCGAAAAAAAAAAGAACACCGGGCACACTTGGCGTTAGACGCCACTGCGTGGCAGCAGACCCAGAGGGGCCATTTCACGTGCCGCAGCTTAAAAGAAAAATAAATATCCAACAGTGCCGGCTTCTGCATTGCGGACACTTGCAGTGCATTGCTCAAATACAAAGACGTAACAACTATGACAGTTGTTAGTTCACGCTTGTCCTGTGTATACCTATGCGTTCTTTTCGAGCGTCCTTCTTTGTGCTGCAGCGGCGTGCTGCAAGTATCGAGCTGCTTGTCGTTCTTCATGTGACATTCTAATTCCTTGCTATCGCATTCATTGCTTCACCCTAGTGGCGAAACTGTGCCTTTTTTTCTCATTTTCAGCCCATAGAAACTCTTCCTGGTCGACAAGGAGCTGAAGATTTCTTCCTTTGTTAGCACCACTCAAGGACACAAGTCTCAGGCATGCAGAATAGATGTGACGTAGCTGTCCTCAACATGCGAAAGAACTTTTCTTCAATACGGGCTTTCATAATGAGAAGCATGTGTCACCATTTTGACTTCGCTGGGAACAAATTTGAAGCAGACAGACCGTAATCAACCACGAAATGAGCCTGTGGCAACTGACTTCAAAATGCGTTCCGTCGCCATTTTGTGATGGCGATGGCACTGCATCTGCCACTGTCAGTTGGCTGTTGATAAGGCCGCGAACGTGGTTTCAGTTTTGTACTCGAAAGAATCGTATTGCTAAGCGCCTTTTCTGAATAATATCTTGGAACCGTAAGATCAGCCTGCAATATAAAATTCATTAGTATCACCTGAAAAACAGTGAACTATCAAGTTATCCACGCTCATGGCAATACGGCATGTTACGTCACCCGCGTCAATATGCGACAGCTAGCAGCAAAAATCACGCTTTCACATAACAAAAAGTGCGCTGCCACCACATGTACTGGTTACCGTGCAAAAGGCATTATTCTCTTTTTGGCCTTGTCTTGCACTACATCTTAATGCAAAAGCGTTATTTGGTCAGGTTTATGAAAGTGCGCACTCGTCTGGCATCCACAAAAGCTGTGTGCGGAAAACGTGTGACCCCTCCTGCCGGAACTGATGATGGTGCCACATGAGCCACTTGCAGCTGCGGAGTAGGAGTGGGAAACCCCCGCAGCAGATGAGGAACTGCCTACTTGAAGGGAGCGCACCCTAGTCAGCCACTACAGTTGGGCCTCCAAAGAAGTTGAAGGAGGAGGAGAGGTTGAGGAAATAGCGTCTTTTCCTTTCACGTGTAATGTGTTGTCGGCACCCTTTGTTTGCTTGAAACCATATAAATAAAATGCAATTCGGCCTCTGCATTTCCTCATCCTTTATAAGACAACTAAGGAACACCACTTAGCAGCACTCCTCCAGCACTTCACCTACCAAGCCAAAGAAAACGGTTTCATGTTCCCATTTCATAAAAATATGCTTAGAGATCCTCTGCAACCTTCTTCTGTAATATCCCTTTGAAGTATTCGAAAAATATTCATGAAATAATCGAAAAATATTCCATTCATTTCACACTCAAATTTTAAAATATTCAAATTTGCTTTGCAGTCAAAATTTTACTATTTTCACTGCTCTAGTTCTTACTGTACCCTAATGTCATGACATGGCATTAGCTTCTTGTCAGGTACTCGCACAAAATATCGTTACTTTTCCCCAACCACTCCACTTCACGGCTCCCCACTGGTGATGCACAGGCAGCCATTTCGTATGTTTTGGTACCAGATGTTAACACAACTAGCCGTACTGGCGAGTGAAGCCACCATAATTGACACTGTAGCCTTAAAGTACCTAAATTTTTTCTTTTCTTTCTTAAGTAGCATCAACCATTGAAGTGCCATCGACAAATCTCTTTGGGTAAAGCTTGTTTTCGGTAGCCATGACCTTCCTAACGCTTTTCCAGCGCTTGGTGAAATGCGTCCTCCACTCACTAATGACGGGGGATTAGTGGGGAGAGAACTGTGTGTCGCGTTCACATGTTATCCACTGAAGGTGTGTGGCTATTGTATTTAAACGTGCGTGGCTTTATAAATCTTCTAAGTTAGGAAGAACATGGTGGCAGATGCCGACTGCGCGTGAGAGAGGATTGGAAGTTGTTGCTACTTAAGTAAAAGCGAAAAATCTAGGGACTTTATGTAGCGTGACTTCACACTAGTGTTCATGCCAGTGGATGTGCCGTGCAAAATTGCCTTTGATGTCAAAATAAAAATATCTTATCAGCATTTACAGAACTTCACACTTGCTCAGAATGGTATCTGTATACAGGAGAAATTTATGACAGAGTAATCTCAGCTTTGAAAACTGGTGTCCATACCCCTTTAAACCACCAGTCCACCATGAAGGTTCTGGGCCACTCTCAGCACTGGTAGAGGGCGGTGAAATTAAGACAACAGCAAAACTGACAAAGCTTACCAGACAGGCCATGCCCGTGCAGAAGCTGACGAAGCTTCCCAGGAGTGCGAGTTTCTCATACCAGGGGCTGCCCTGCTTGTAGTGGTACCACATCCCGAGCAGAAGAGCGTTCTCACAGAAGGTGAAAGGTATAAAAAATGGTGTAACGGAGCCGACGCTTTCCGGGTGCCAGGTCGATGAAGCAGGAAATGTATATGAACGCCAGCACTGCCTTGAACCAGAGTTCCTCATGCCTGAAGTGAACATTTTTAAAAGTGTCAGCAAGTTCCATGCCTGAATACCATCAGGATACTATGAAGCTGTAAGCGCGCAAGTGTATGTGACTGGCTAACGAGATCATGTGGCGTCGTAAATCCACCGCTAGGTTTGAAATATGCACGCTTACACATTTTGAGCATCATCATTATCATCATAAAGCATCATCATGATCGTGATCACCGCCATCATCATCACTCTGAGCACCATTATCATCAACATTTAGCATAATGATAATCATCATTTCGAGCATCACCATCATCATTTAGTTTTACTTATTTCTTTATTCGGTCCCTCCACTGGTCATGTGAATTGTGTGAACAGTGGGGGGAGCTACTACTACTACCATGGCGTGCACATGGGGGGGGGGGGGGCAGGGAAGGGGGGCGGCTGCCCCCCTAGTCACCGAGGACATGGGGGGCGCAAAGTCTGCCCCATACACTGACTCAATGGGGGTGGATAATGGGATGAACCTTCACCCCCCTCCCCCCCGAAGGGGAACCCTGCGCACGCTAATGACTACTACTACTACTACTACTATTACTACTACTACTACTACTACTACTACTACTACTACTACTACTACTATGACGACAGCACCGGGTAGATTAAGACAGCTTAGCTGTAAAAGTAAGAGAAAGAAGAATAACTGCTGTATGATAAAAGTAATGCAATCTTGATTACTATACTGGTGTTTCCTTTTCATAAATACGCCACCTGACGGTGGGCTTTTCGTCAGCTTCAATTTTGCAAAGAGTTCTGGGATAGAATTCACCATGTTTAGGGCAAAGGGGTGTGGACCATCCGTACGTGCACCCGTGTAGTGTCTCCGTGCGTGGTGCCAGACAGCTGCATCTGACCGTCTCCGAAATCTTCGCAGATGAATGCGCTCGTGCCTTGCTTTGCAAAGGTAGTGCAACTGACTTTGGCGTCGTAATGAATGACCCGTCGACCGGGTGGACGAACGATTTGACGCGGCTGCCGCGCCGAGGCGGACGCTAGCCCATCCAGCTTGGACTTCAGTAGCCAGTAACGAGGAATACTGCTCGTCAGAGCTAAAAGCTGCTGACGGTAATTTACGTCCACGTAACTGTAGCAGCATCGCCAATGAAGAACACAATGGTGGTCGGCCTGTGAAACGAGGTGGACGCGTGAGACTGGAAGCCTCGAGTGGCCAGTGCCAAGTGCTTTTGCGTGCTCTGTTCCATACAACAGGTGCGACACTGTAGAGGCTAGGAGACTTAGAAAAAATGCGTTTGCGCCAACAAATTGTTCAATGATTTTACTTCCAGACTGCGATTTTGTTTTCTTTTTCAGGCTGAGTAATACATGAAGATGATTTGTGCCTTAATTAGCGGCTTAATCTGCGGCTTTTAATGGACTGTTTTAGATCACCTGACGTTTCGTTGTTTTGGTATTTTATTTGTAGCCAGTTGCAACGCCTCAAGCGCAGTCTCGGCTTACACAAGCATTCACAACTGCGAAAAGCCGTAGAAAACAGACACGCATATTTCTATGTTTTGCTGACCGAACTTTTTGCATAGCTTGAACAGCGGTGCGCTTGATGTGTGAAATTGAGTGTAGTCAGATCCACCAAGGCATCACGACAACTTGGCTGCCAGCAGCAGCCTTCTGTTTGGCAAAGTGCACCTGTATGTACTTGCTCAGTGGCTTGGCGTCTTCGCTGCCCTCGTTACCATGTCCTGACTCCACCGGCTGCATCAACAGACTGCGAATTTCATTCCGCACGCTTCGTGTCTGTGAACCGCGACACCAGCAGTGTACTTCCCATTTTCCTGCAGAGCTGGCGATGCCGCAATTCCACGTCACCAGCATTGAGTTCGGAGGCCACTGCAACGTGCTTACGATGGTCGATACCGCGTCATCCATCGCGCGGGCAAGCATTTTACATACAAATCCACAGCATACCCTCATGGCCTTACGCTTCCGCGACCATAATGACATTGACACATGCACTGTGCGCAGATAGGCAACACGTGTGTTTTACATCGGTCTGTTGCACATACTTTTCTGTTCTCGTCGCGGTAGCCTCGCTGGTGACACAACGGAACACAGCACTCTCCGGCCATCTTTAGCAACACGTTTCCGGCACAATCCACAACGCGCGGGACTAGCTGCCACGCTAGCGAAACGTCGCGCACCGGCAGTCGCAGTTGGTAGCCACCCTAGTCGCAGACAGTGTCGTCTGCTGCGGCGCCCTAAACATGGAGGCTTGGAGTAGTTCGCGTAAACGGTGCTTGGCGCGCCCTTTTACGAAAAGGGTTTATTGCCAAGTCGCTGCCAATTTTTGGTGATTTTACGAGTATTATATGCATGCCAGTGAGATCTTCCAAGTTCCTTCAGCTCTTCGATAGATATCTCCCTGTGGTTTTAGGAACACCACCAAATCATCTTGTGCAGAGGTGACCTTGCCTTTCTCTTACCTTTCACACTGGCTAGCATTAACTTATGCTACGCTGAACAACAGCTCCCGTGACATGACCCACATAAGTATGAAAGAAGGGGAATTGTCCGAGGGGTTTCTTTTTCCCAAGTGCACTCAGCTAATGAAACCGGCAGACAGTTAAGCCAAGGAGAGCATAGGGGACTGTGGTTTCTTAAACTGTATTGTAATGATTCTCACTTGAATTGAAAGAGGTTATTGTGGACAAAAAAATTAGCCTTTTCGTTGGTCGGATCTGAAACCACAACCTTCGAATAACACGTACGATGCTCTACCATTTGAGCTACAACGAAGGGCACTCTCCCATCCACATTTCTGTAGGGTATTTGTGTGTGTAGTTTTGTAGGGTATTTACGTATACAGCATAGACCACTTATAACGTAAGTCGCCGGAGTCGCGAATATCCGCACTATAAGCGGTACCGCACTATAACCAAAGCAACATTTTTGAAAGGCTGTACGTGTGCTAAACATGACCAAGAGACAACCGCGCGATCCCGACTATCGCATGCAACAGGGACTTAAGTTTGTATCCACTTAAATTTAAAAATGTTCAATAAAGTTCTCTGTCTGTCTGTCTGTTGAATGGTTAGAGTCCACGGACCTGCGGGGCTGACATAATGAATACGGGGGGAAAAAAAATTTTAAAATGCGCCATAACGGAACGACGCCAACAAACTTTTCGGACCTCCTCGTTTATGCAGACTTTGTCGCGATACCACAATGCGCAGAAACTATCCGTAAAACGGCAACTGAAATTTCCGAACGCTTTCGATTTTCCGGGCGCATGCGCGATGTCGAAAACAGTGGCGACCACGAACCGCCACTCGAGTGTTTCACACACAGGCCCTCATTTTCGTTGAAGATGTAAGTCACCCCTTTTAACTGCAACAAGTGCGAAATGTTCCGTATACTCGGCACCAAACCACAACTCTGAAGTCCGCGGCCACTACCGATGAGGCAGCTAGCGTTCGTTAAGCCTAGTGCATGCGTTGCAATGTGGCGTGCCGTCGCGAGACACTTGCCCAAGAAACACGGAGATCTGGCGTAGAAGAGATCGCGCTCACGAGCTAAACCGACGGCAGCACGCGTGAAACGAAGTTTCGGTTCGCAATTGGGAGAACAGCCGCCGAAACTATCCTGAAAAAAGTCTTCCAAGCTTGTAAGTCCGCCTGTTGATGGTCAAAGGCAAAAGCTCGAACGCGTTTCAAAGCATTGTCACTAGCGCGGGAATCAAATTCGCACGCGCGAAATCTGCGCTCTTCGAAGGCGCAACTATTTGCCCCATGGAAAAACCGAAAAGACAAACAGCGGTGGACGCGGGCGCCCTGTTCGTGGCGGGGCGCGCATGACAGGCGGCCGAAGCAAAAGCGGCAAAGGGGGCAAAGGCTTCCCCATCGCCTATGCAACCACTCCCCATCCTCACACCCCACACCCGCGTAGAGTAAGCGTAGGGCAGCTGCACCCCCATCCCCCATCATCACCGCACGTCATCTTTCTCCCCCCCCACCCCCCTCGCACCTCGGTCCTTCTTTCCACTCCCCTCCTCCGTAACACTGTCATCGCTCTCTCTCCGGCCAGCGCACCTGCGCTGAGAAGCGCTCTCGCTCCCTCGGTTCTCTGAAGATATGCCGGAAACCGCATTATAACCGGTCTTTCATCTCAGGGGACTGCACAATAAGCGGTATGCAGTCCTAGGGGAGGGTAAACGGGAGTCAGAAAAAACCGCATTATAGCCGGTGCTGCACTGTAAGCGGTTACGTTATAAATGGTCTGCACTGTACCTGGGAGCGTTAGCCAGCATCAAGCGAAGTTCAGGCAGCAAGTGTGGGACACTCTTTTGTAGCGAGAGCTACACTGGCCGTATTCTCGCCGTTTCGCTGTGGAAGGTGGCCGCATCGCAAACTGAGCCGTTGCCTAGCAACCGCCGCAGCCAGCAGCGTCACTCGTCGAGCCATCTGGCATGACGTCAGAGGAGGAGGCGGCGTTGCATCGTATATATAGAAGGGGGGGCTCGGTGAGATTCGTCGGCAGATATGAAAAGTGAGTCGGAGAGACTGAAGGAAGCCAGGCTTCACCGTCGGAACGAAACTAAGAGGAGGCAGTGAGCTGAAGAGACTGAGGAAGAACAAGCCGCATGCCTCGAGAAGCGTAACCGTACAGAAAACCAAGCTAAACAATCGACAGACTTAGCTGGGCATCCACAAAGCTGCCTGCCAGCCATTTTCCTATGGCAGACTGTGTCCGCAAAGCTATTGCAAGCGCTCAACTAAATCTGTCCAATAAGATTGACCGCATCTCTCGCTATGCACACCCAGGCACAACTGAGTTAAGCCACAGCCAATTTTTTTTTCCAAAGGTTGTCACGGGGCATGTGATCTTCGCACGAGGCAGCAGCTGACCAATAAACCCTCAAAATTCGAACGTGGTGAGTTTGGATCCCACCGACAGAAAGGGTAATTTTTCGCCCACTTGAACTTCTTCCAATTTAAGTGAGAATCATTACAATACAAGAAGTTTTCGTAAAATTTACCCCGCATAATAAACACGCCCTCCAACTTTGCTTCGAGGTAAGAAACCACATATAATGTCCTCTATGCTTTCCTTGAATTGAATTGAATTTATGGACATAAGATAATTTACAAAAAATACCTTATTTACTCGCATAATGGACGCACTCGCATAATAAACGCACCCCCTACACTCATCCGCTGTCCTGCGAACCAACACATGGCGCCTCCTTGCCCATTGATCTTTTCCGTTTTTTTTATTGTGCCGACCCCCCCTTGGTTCACTCCCTCCCCCCCCTTCGCCCGCCGCTGCGCGCAGTTTGTTTTTCTTTTTATCTGTGCGCGGCCTGTCCCCTGTCTTTTTGAATTATCCATGCGCCACAGCGGGATTCACAAAGAGTGCGAGTGTAGAGACATCGCGGCTACAAGCACACACAGCGAGCGAAGGTCACGAAACGACGAAACTGCCCGCGCCAACCAACGGTCACTTCCTGCAAATACGAAACTTTAAGGCCCAACCACATGCACGCGATTTTCGAGCGACGGCGACAGGATTTGCTGTCGCGAAGGGCCATCCGTCGCCGTCGCGTCACAGGCATGTCGCAGGTTTCTGAAAAACCAGAAAAAATCGCTTGTCGCCCAGAAAAGAGCGTGACGATTTCCGTCAAAAACTGGAACTTCCCATTAAATTTCAACGTAGATTACGACTTCACAGCCGTGATAAACGTAACATTCTAACAAGGGACGACAAACTTTTATTTAATTACTTGCATAGTATCTACATAAGCAGTGAAAAAGTACTCATGGTTAGAACGAAAACCATCAAGCACGACTCTTTCCACAGATGACTGACAGGTGTGCCGCAGTGCTGGGGGCGGAGCTTGCAGTTATTCTTAGGTCGCACCCGACTATATAATATTTTACATCTCTGCAAGGCCACAGTGCCTGCAAGCTGTGCCAATTCCCGCTACTCACCTGTCCTTGTAGTGGCGCATGGGAAAAAACTTGATAAGCCAGCCATACATGAGCAGCCAGCGGATGCCACAGACAAGCAGTGTCCACCAGCGGAACACCGACGAGAACAGGGCGAGAGCGGTCAGCCGGGGCACGAGAACCAGCAGGCGCCAGCAGTAGCTGATGACTGTGCCACGCTTTGAGATCTTGGGCGAATCATCGAGTGATAAACGAAGAGTCCGTATGTAGGCCACCAGTGACCAGGCCGCCGACACAACACCGATTACTATCGACACCACCTGCATGAGCACTGTGAGGCAGACGAAGCGATTAGCAGTGCACACTTAGTGATTGGTAGGCTCGTTTTTGATGACACACTGAAATGAAACAGATAATGAAGCCAAGGCTTCATTATCTGCTGCTTTCATGTGGTTGTGTGCATATGATTAAACGAACCTCACTCTACACAACCACGCCAAACCAGCTCATCTGAAAGTAATTTAGCAACTAGTACATAGGGTTGCCACCTGTCCGGTTTTAGACCGGCCCGGCCAGTTTTTTAGACAGTGGGTCGGTTGCCGGTCCGCACCCACCGTCATTGGCCGGTTTTTTTCTTTGTGCTAATATCGCAATTATTTACTTTGTGGGAAGTTTATAAGCGTCAGTTGAACAACTACGATGGTGAATATTTATCATCAATCACCAATACTCTTCCACTATTAGTCAACCACCCCTTCAAGTGTAGCGATCATGGGAATAAAACGTATTATTGCGCGGGTATGTATTTATGAATATCCGCCATTTTTGTGGCAAAACGCACTATATACATTATAACGTTCGTTTGTGTCTACTATAATGTCACTGGCCAGGTGGATTCAGTCGCAAAAGAGATCGTTTAGTGGACAAAGTATTGCAGTTCCTTTTCAGTGCAGAACCTTCAGAGCTGTAAACGAAGCGCCATTCCAATCATGGGTATTTTAATGCCAGCAATTACACCAGTTGGTGAGCTCAATGTGCTGTTTTTGTTTGTACATTACGTTTATTTCGCTTAAGGAGAGCAATAATACATTAAATGACACTACATGCCTAAGACCTGACATTGGTGTCTATTGTTCAACATTTTTTCTTACCTCCTGTTAACCCATCCCTCCCCCCCCCCGTCGAAGGGCCGGTTTTTTGTTCGACAAAAGGTGGCTACCCTACTAGTACATAAGATGCTATTTATAGATAACTCCCGCTAACTGTCTAACTCTGAAACAAAGCAGACACACCATAAACATCCCCAACTACTGCAAAACTACCTTATTAGCAACGACTGTTTTAGATTTTTATTCTTTCAGCTCGCAACTACAGAAGGCAGCAACTGTAGTTGCGAGGTATCCTTAGTCCAACAATGGAAACTTGTTTTTTGCAATCTGATGAGATTCACTTACCCGCCTCACAAATATGACTCATTCGCCTTATTTCATTGTGTTGCAAATACCACAAACCCTTATTGTTTGATGTTCTTGATTACACTGAAATCATATTTTTCTTTCATAGAAATTGTGCAACATATGCATAGGTCGGCAAAACATGTGGAGCTCACTCAGACTCACTCATGAAATATGTTTTGCCCTTGGTACTCACTCCGACTCAGATTCACCAAACTTTTCCTCAACCGGACTCACTCGCACTCAGACTCACGAAAATTTTTTCCAGCCGGATTCACTCAGACTCACGGCTCCATCTGAGTCAGTCTGAGTGAGTCTGAGTGAGCCGACTCATGAGTCCATCAGCGTACAATTGGCTTCTTCGAACTTGATGTAAATGCTCTTTAACACCAATATCTCGCATAATCGGTGCTGTACTTGGCGCCTTTTCAGCTCGCACCTTATCAGTGGTTGCAATCCAGTAAGTACTTTTTTTTTTAAAGAGGTAACTCACATGAAATATTTTAATCAACAATTCCCAGGAAAAAGTTTTCGAGGGAGGGGGGGAGGGGGGGGGGGGTCTTAGTGACCCCTACTCCGTAACTCACGCCTCTGATCAATAAATATTGAGCTGGCGTATGAACACTGGTGCTTTGAAGTATGCATAAGTCGGCATGAGTATAAACGTCAACCTACGTAAGACTGATAGTAAAGCTAATTTGCGTAAGTAGAACCGTAGGTCGGCAAAAAAGTGTAGAGCTCACTCAGGCTAACTCAAGAAATACATTTTGAGCTTCAGGCTCACTAGGACTCAGACTCCCCAAAATATTACTCACCCGGACCCACTCAGACTCATGGGTCGATCTGAGTCTGGGTGAGTCGACTCATGAGTAAGTTTGCCGACCTATGAACATATGTAATTAAAATATTACGGCAGCTCCGCACAATTGGTGCTAAGCCTGAAGGAAGTGTGGCGTTGGGCTGCCTGTGTTGTATCTCTCTAGTTTTCTCTTTCTTTCTTCCTCACTTTCTTTCTTTTTTTCTTTTCTCGTTTTTCATGTCTTGTTATTTCTCTATTTCTTCCTTCCTATATATTCATTTCTTTCTCTTTTTCGCTCATTCTCTTTCTCTTCAATTTCTTCCTTCTGTCTATTTCTTACTTGCTTTGTCTTTTTTTCTATCTTTCTCTCTCTCGTTATTTCTTTCTCTCTTTCATTGACTATCTTTCTTTCACCCTTTCTACCTTTTTCTACATTTGTTTTTCTCCATTTCTCTCTTGCTAATTCTGCCTATGCCATGCTTTATCCTATCCTTATCGGTGCAGTGTGACAAACGAAGACGGAAGAGAACCACACAGGACAGGCACTAAACTTCAACTGGTTTTTCTTCAATGCTCACGTAATCTTATATTGAGGCACCTCTCAGTTTGGCCTACGTATACCTTCCCACAACTGGCGGTCAAGCGGTATACCCCCCCCCCCCCCCCCCACACACACACTTACAAGGCACAAATTTCACTTTGTGCTTCACATAACATGCAACGCGCTCGGATGAATTGTCCTGACTTTTCCTTGATACTGCAGGACAAATTCTTCTTAATTTTCTACGCGACGTGAATACCACGTCAACCTTGTAATTACTGGCAACTCTTTGTAGGCAGTGAGATAGCGCATGAACATAAGAAATGGCTGCCACTTGCTTGGTGCTAACCTTGTCGATACCTTTTGCGCACTCCCCGGGCTTAAGGCTTCTTAAAACGTTTTCACACTGGGAGGTGCCTCAATATAAGATTACGTGAGCATCACAGCTCACTGAAAGGCGCGCCTTATTCCCATTTGGCAATGCACTGCGGGAGTTCCGGCTGCGCATTACTGTTTGGTGAAACTTAGTGATCTTTCATCATAAAAACCAGAGGGCACATGAGGTGGTGGAGGCATACCAAATCATTAAATATGGCAATTCATGCATTAGCCACATGTCTGTGTGTCATGAGTAAGGAGATGGAGTACAGTCAATGATGACGAAGAAGGAGGAGAAGCACGCGGAACAGGCACGAGAGCGTGCATGGAGTAGCACACGGCTCAATGCGCGTGACACGAGCCGTAATGGGAGACTACAGTTCGATGAGCTGGCATTGTTTGCGTGGCTATGGTAGAAAAAGGTCGCATCTGCAGCTACATTCTGTCGACAGGAGCAGCGTACCTTCGGTTCCAGAGGCCCTGATGCTGGCACTTGGTGGCGTGGCCGTTGACCTCGACAACGCTCGGCGAGGCTCCTCGGAGGTGCTGCAGCACCTTGCGGCAGTTCCGGACGCATCCGCAGATCCCCCCTTCGAACGCCGGCCAGCAGCAATCCCCAGGGTCACTTCAAAGAGGGGTCGATCTCGTACTAGGCCTAACCAACGAGGATGCCCTGCCACTTCACCGACGGCGACCGGGAACAGGCTAACGGCAGCGTGACTGACCGTGATGCAACGGAGCAATGATTAAAGAGGATTGTTGGCTACATCGACCGCGGACCAAACACAATGGAGGTTGGACTTACGGCAATGGACGGAACCGAGTAAGAGGGTTCCATTAGGGCTACGACCCGACGGCAAGGTCAAGGTGACCAGACTATATCGAGGGACTTTAGCTAGATATAACAAGCACTGAATATTTGTTTTTAATTGATTTTTGGAGATTAGTGTTCCATGTTAGAGTTTTTCACTGTTTGTCTTGTTTTTACGGAGTGTTAAGTTTTCTCTCCTAGTTTTTTCCTTGGTTGGTAATAAACCATGTTTGCTGTGCCGCCCAGCGTCCTCTCGATCCATCGAAATTAGCACACGCCCCCGAGATCCCTGACACTGTGGCACTATCGCATAATGAAATAGAGTTCTCGGAAAAGGGGTAGGCATGCACGTGGTGCATCTAGGATGGTTGCAAAAAGACACATCACCTTGCTGGTGCGCGTTCCTCTCCTTATAATCAGATACTAAACTGCATAGCAGTTTTTGTAATCAGGCTGGGTGGTGCCATGGTTGCTTTGTTTGTTTGTTAGTTACCTTGCTTGTGACTTCTGCGACTAAAAAACCAGTTCAAGTTTAGCGCCTGTCCTGTGTGGTTCTCTTCTCTTCCGTCTTCGTTTGTTGCGCTATGCTCATAATGAATCCCCACCGCCCAATTCGTAGTTCTCTAAAGTATCCTTTCCTGTCCTTCCCTCAACCTCACTACCCTTTCTCGATCTCTGTCACCCTCACTTTCTCTCTTTCTTACTCTTTCTATCTTTTATTCTCTTTCTTCCTTTTCTTTCTCTCGCTTTCTCACTTTTTCCTCTTTATTTCTATCTTTCACTCTCTCTCTCTCTATTTGATTCTTTCTCTTTCTCAAGGGTAGACCAAGATAGCTTTGGCACGAAACAAGCAAAGAAACAGACATGAAATACTCCACGTCAACAGTTACGCTTCGTCGTGGTAAAATAAAACGGCCCCCCACCCACTGAGTGTTCCTGGTCTGGTGTGGTGATGAGCACGTAGGCTTGCAGCAACACCTGTGGCACCGATTCGACAAAGGACTCGACCAGTCGCAGTATGGACGCATCGTTGTCCTCCCACAGCATCAGCTGGTAGTAGACGCGACGATCCGTCTCTTTGCGTGACTTGTCTTGGCTCTTGCAGCCAAAGATCAGTGCGCTCAGGTACCTGCCACGTGACAAGGTAATCGGGTTACTTCATAGACAAAATTTTTACGAGTCTACTTTGAATGTTCGTTCGTCATCTTTCTGCAACATGAAAAACCCGACAGCGTACAAAAAACGCCAAGCCTATCCAGAAAGTACAGCAGTCGCAGCAAAAGGTGGCACAGCAGCACCTCTACAGTCCTTTGTAAACTCTCTTGGGGCTGCTATTAAAAGTTCACTTGCAAGGTACCCACTATGCCATAAATCATAACTTTTGCACGTGCGCAAGAAATCTTTGCCGTTCAAAACATTTTGGGAAAATACTGTAGAACTTATGTCTATTACTGTGCCGCTTTCTCATATTTTTTTTGCAGAAATTGATTTTTGGCGAGCGCCACAGTTGGGACAGTTGGTGTGGAATGACCCATAACTTAGTACAACTGAATAGAATGTAAGAAATAGATATAAATGATGCAGGAAAACAACTTTACATCTACATGAGACTTGTTTTAGGGGTTAGTGCTTATTATTTTCTATCGTATCACAAAAAAGCTGACAGTGATGGAGAGACTCCAGAAGTGATAGGAACAATATAAGATTACACTTTATTGTGAAAGATGATCTGTGAATGCTGGGATAAATTCCTAATTCAAGCTGTAATGCTTCCACAGCCAATAATTGCCTCTAGTTTTGCGATTAGCTTGCAGTGACACACATGATTGAAAGCTTTGCTTAAGCCTAGAAATATGTGTATGAATGTCAATCGTCCATGTGAGCTTGTATATAACTAAACTTAATCATATCGCCTGTTCACATCCTGCGTCAAGACCCTATGTGGGTTAGCTGTATGTTACTCTCTTCAAAATATATTGACAGATGTTTTAAAATTATGTTCTTGGACATAGCATGATATACTGGTTACTGTACTGCATAGCAGGTCATTGGATCTTTACTAATATCACTTCCACTGATGAGACATTTGACACTAAACAGTGTTTCAAAACCCATGATGGTTGGTTGTTAGTACCTTATTAACTTCAGAATAAATCATCAGATGTTTTTTAAATTATGTTGTAGGATCTTTCATGATAGGCTAGTTATTGTACTGTATTGCAGATCACTAGATTTAACTCGTTAGAAGTATCACTTACACTGATGAGGCATTTGACTCTAAACACTGCATCAAAAATCCCGTGCTCGTTAGCTGATAGGATGGCTCGCTGCTCTTTCATAGTGGAGTAGATATATTACTCTAAATCGTCAACAATTTTTTCCTAACACATTCAGAACATTCAAAGCTTCTCCTTACGCACTGAGACCTGCCAAGATGGCTTGACGCTCCCTTCAAAATATACAATCATGTTTTAAAATTGTTCTAGGATCTTGCATGATGTACTGGTTACTGTACTGTAGCTAGATCATTGAAAGTCAGCTCGTTACGATTATCACTTACACTGATCAGACGTTTTCCTCTAAACAATGCATGAAAACCCGTGCTGTTAGGCTGTTAACAAGTTATTCACTTCAAAATATAGCGTCAGATGCTTTAAAGTTGCATATTTTTAGGATGTTCCATGATTTGCTGGTTACTGTACTGCACTGTAGATCGTTGAATGTCAATCTGTTACGAATATCACATTGATGATACATTCGACTCTAAACAATGCGTCAGAACCTGTGCTGGTAGGCTGTTAGTATGGTATTTACTTTAAAAGGTACTGTCAGATGCTTTAAAATTATGTTGTAGGATCTTGCATGATAGGTTCCTGTACTGTATAGAAGATCATTTGAAGTTAACTCGTTGCGAGTATCACTTACACAGATGAGTAACAACGAGTAGATTAGATTGGGAGGCATGCAAATCACGCGTCGTAAAACGTCGAGAGAACGGCGTCGTCTAGGGGAACGAACGTATGAGATCACTGCGTAACGGTAGCGCGACGATCCGGAGAAGCACGTCGAATATTGTCACGTATACGTACCACGCCTATGTGGCACTACGTAGTACCTGTACACAATGGCTAGCTGGAAGACGTGAAGCACGACGGCCAAGCCTCGTCCGCAGCCTGTACGGGTCGTACTCGGACTGACGCTTCTGGATGAGGCTCCACCTGAGGCTAATCCATGTGACGATCAACGAGGGGACCAAAATGAACATGAGCGTCAGGCTGAAGTAGACCCACTCGCCCTGCTGCCAGTAACTTGTATGCGACCCAGGCGTCGGAGAAGACGTCCAAGGATAGCAGTCGTCAAGGAGTAGACGAGCAGAAACTTGCCCCATGCTGTGAAAGGGGAGGAACTTAGTCGAAGTGGACAGCGCGTCCACTCCGACCACGTCGTCCATCGTCCTGAAGCCGTCCATTTTCACCGCTGCGGTCGGTGGCGAGTGCGTACCGCCGTTCGGATGGGCTCGGTGTCGTTGCCGTAGCGGCCAGCATAGCGACGCGCCGGTGCGATTCGTTGGGGCGACCGCTCTCAGTCGAAGAACTGGGTGGCGTGCGGACGCGAGCGAACGGGTTGTTTACCTCGCAGCCGCCACGATGAGCGTCGTCAGCCAGCGGTCATCTCGCGCCGATGAAGTGCACGGTGAGGGTACGTACTCTTCCGGTGTCGAAAACCAATCTTTTACTCCAGTTCCTTTCACCCCTGGACTGCCGCCGGCTCCGATGTCGGTAGCTTGCTGGGCGTGAAAAGGGGCTACTCGTTTTGTACGATTCCAAAAACATCTCCTACAAGCAGTAGTACGTGTGGTTCAAAGGTCCCCGTTATCGGTGGAGAGCGCACGTGCTCACCCATCCCGGAAACGAATGCGGAACACGGAGAAAGCGAAACAGAAACTAGCATGAAGAAGCACATCAAAAGTTGACGCTCTAGTCGATGCAGCCACTCGCTTCACATTCCGTTGTTCGGAATGTCAATGGTAGCAGTGGTGGCAGCAGTCGACCACAAAAGTTTACGAACCACGCGAGCGCGTGCCAAAGCAATGGTCGAACTAGAACTGCACTGCTGTTGAGTGGCGTGACTAGCGTGACCGCGCCTACGCCTGATGCTCGCCGCCTGATGCATGATAGCGGCGGCGCTGCAGTCGCCCGGTACTTGCCGGTGTCAGAGGCGTTGCCGGTGTGAAGGCGCGCTGCGCCGCGTCTTGGCGTCTTCCGGCTCCCTCCTCGCTCTCTTTCTTTTCTCTCTCGCGTGCGCTGCGCCGCGTATTTTGAATTGCTGGTGGCGCAGCGCACGCGAGAGAAAAGAAAAAGAGCGAGGAGGGAGCCAGTGGCACGCGTTTACAAACGCACACATGCACGGAGGAATGCACGAAGTATCTACGGCGGTTCCATCGTACAGAAGCACACACGCCTCGCCCCACACTTTCTGTACCTTCCCTTTCTAAGTGCACAATATTATGGCCGCATTTAATCACAAACACTGCGTCGTGCCTTTCGATACGATGAGCGAGCATGCAGCATGTCTGTCCTGTAAGTAAAAATGATCCACATGTGTTTCACAACCCGCAGGTAGCTCCAAGGTCCATTCAAATAGTTCGCGAAGCTTCGGGCCAAAAACGGTTCAGAACCCTATTGCCACCAACATCTGCATGGGGAGTTATGGGTGCCGTGATTGAAGCGTGACTATAATAGTAATAGTGGAAAACCAAGTTTTATTCAAAGGCGAAGCAATCGTTATGTTTTACTACGGACATTTATTTCCCCGACAATATTATGCAGGTGCAATGTGGAAAGAATTTGAGACTGTGTTTAAATATTACGAAAAAACTTCTTAGCGCCCATTGCCGAAAACAGCGCGAACAACGGAGGCGAGAAAGACTGAACAGGACTAGCGCTTTCTCGTCTTCGTTGTTCGCGCTGTTTTCCACTATGAATATGCACCAACAAGCTCAAGTTCGCACGCTTTTGAAGCAATCATGGGTCAGGTCAGTATGTGTACTTACCCGTGGCGCAAGTTTACGCGTAGAAGAGTTATTACGAACACATTTAGAATTCCCTCGTGTGCAGCCGCACCGGCAAGCAGCTGTGCTTAGCAGCTTTTATGCGTCTGTACCGTCCTAGCAGTAGCGTAGCCAGCAATTGTTTTCGGGGGGGGGGGGGGGGGGGGTTCAACCATACTTTATGTATGTTCGTGCGTGCGTTTGTATGTGTGCGTGCGTATATACGCAAGCAAAACTGAAAAATTTCGGGGGGGGGTTTGAACCCCCCCCCCCCCCTTGGCTACGCCACTGCGTCCTAGCTATTGGCGAAGGAAAAATAAAGTTGACCTATAAGGACGCGAGAGAAAGAAAGAAAGAAAGAAAGAGAGAAAGAAAGAAAGTGTACTTGCGAAATAGTTCTTTCATTAATTCACCACCATGTCACGTCATGCGTTATCAACCATAAAACCAGACTACTAAATTACTGGTTACAATGCAGCTTCTTGAATGCCGCAATAATAGTAAAATTCTTGGCCATTCGGTGGCACATAAGAAAGAAAGAAATCTGTTGGCATCACCTTCAGTTACCTTGATAGCGTGCACCAGCCAACAGCTATTTGACATTAGCAAGTGCGGGTAGTAAACGAGTAAATACTGTAGCTTGCGCGAGAACAATGCATTTTTCGCTAGAGTGTGCACCTCCCAATTCCAAAACATTAATAATACTTGTAATATATGTATGCAGTAAAAGCTCGTTAATTAGGGTTTCACCGGACCGGAAGAAACGTTCCAATTAATCGAATGCCGAATTATCGAAAGTAGCAAGAAAACAATAAACAAATGTCTGTTAAATCAATACTTTCATTTGATTGATGAATACGTCAATCCTGTACTTATTTTGCATAATAGCAGAGTAAAATCCGCAATTTTCGTCCTCCTGCGACTTCGTTCCTCAACGTCCCAGGTAGTACTCATGGTCTAGCAAACGTGTTTTTTTTTTTTTTTATGGATAAATGGGATAAAACGGAATTCTAAACCATTTTCGACGTTTTAAAAACGTCACAGAAAAGCCGTGTTATATCTGTTTTTGGAAACGTCTAGAAAACGCACTTTTCAAGCCCATTGTCTGCAACGCCTTGTAAAGAGGAAAGAAGTGTAAGTTTAAGGGCGTACCGCCAGGCACACATGACGATAGTTCTTTCATAGGTAAAGTGGCCGGCAACTCATCGTTCGTTCATCACGATGTGGAAAACGAGTTTTGTGCTAGCGTAGCGACCGCTACTGAAAGCTCTTCAACAGCTTCCGCCGTGTTTGAGTCTTGTGACATTGCGCGCGCCTTGCACCAAGTTAAAACGAAGTTGCACAGTGCCGGATCCGCATGTGGACAGAACCGGTGGTCAATAATTGATGAAGGTAGCGATGCGGACAGCGCCGCATCGTTCCGATTTTCCGCGAACGCCGTTTTCGCTCTTTTGCATCACTTCACGCTCGGCGCGCTTCGGGGATCGTCCAAACTAACCGGGTTGCGGCCAAGTGTGACCGGAATTAACGAGAGTTTGATGCCATTATACAATGCATATGGTGGCCGGGACCAGGAGACACGTCCGAATTATCTGATTTTCCGAATTAACGAGGGTCGAATTGACGACCTTTTACTGTACTTTGAAAATAATTCTCATTTAGTGTAGCCTTGAAATTAGGCTTCTCCTTTTGCACCTGAGCGCAAGGTGGTGCACGCTTTACAGGAGAAACTCGCTTAATTGCGCATTTTATTTCCCCCGAGTACTTGCGCTATTGCATGAAACGTCGCGGTCTACTATGATGTTATTAATACATGGTTCATTCTCAATTTTACAAACAAAGTTGCACTTGCGTGTTTGCTCATTTTTAAGTTCACAGCGCACGCTTTCTTACCTCGATCACGACTTCCAGACCCTGTGAACGCGCTCACTTTTCGCACTTACATTGCGTACGAAATATATTTATAACAAAATGACATGTCGGGCTCCTTGATGCGTATATTCATTTTCTGAAACAAAAAAAATAATAGCGCACATGAAAACATAGACAAGCGAGGAAAGACACACAGCGTTGCACTCACAAATGAAAGTTTATTGGAAGGGGAACAAAAAAAATTGTCATACTTCCAGTCAACAAGTTCTTGTGTTAGCGAAACCTCTGGGCACCAAAGAGATTTGTTTTAGTGATGCACGTATTACAATTTTTTTTTCTGTAGCTGACCTCACTTGACATGCGCGGTTTGTGCTTGTAAGTTTGTTTCCTTACAATAAACTTTCAGTTGTGAGTGCAGCGCTGTGTGTCTCCCCTCTCTGAGCCCATTGCCCTAAAGCGTTTGCATCGAATTCCGTGATAATGGGCTGTCACGTGACTTCGCGTCGACCGCCATGATGGCGGTTTGTGTGTGTAGAGCCAAAGTCCAGTCGCGGCCTCGTGGCAACAGGGCGCTTTAGCAAAAGGCACATTTGCTATCCGAGAGCTATACGCCGTCCTCTAACATCTGTTGAGAGGTCCTGTACAAACAATGGCTCAAAAATGAATCCCCTTAACGGGTCTCGTTGGGTCTTAGAGAACTCATTGGGTCTTAGTGATCGTCACGACGCCTGTCGGGAGAAAAGCAAACTAAGAATCTCAATCACGTGGCGTTTGCAGTTTAAAAACCCTCGTTATTTTTGGCTCGATGTGTGTCTTCTAATAAGGTCAGATGTTCAGCTCGATCTTCTTTTTTCGGTGTGTGAGTAGCAGAGATAACCGCATAAACTTACACGTCCACGAGATGCTGGTCATTTTGTCTCTCTTATTAAAACAAACATGCACAAGCCTATCATTCATTAAACAGGTTTATTAATTTCTCGGCACATAGTACACGTCATTCGAAACAACACACAAAGTATCGTGAGCACAATCTAAGATATAAAACAATATTAGCACGACAAGTGTAAAGACAGTAGGAACACATGATGGTAGGAAAACAGGAAATGAACAAAGTTCAGTTCAGCTGCAAATATATGCATGAAATGCTGACAAAAAGTACAGAATTCCATTCATTCGTGAGAAATGTCAAGGTTGGCATGAAAAATATCCAAGCTCGAATACGAAACACACCTGAACCGTTTGATGACCAATGTCAATGTCGACTGACAACTCTGTCACACTCATTCGAGATGTGTTTCAGGTTATGACAAAATAATCCTAAAATATGAGTGATACCTACAATTAAAGAAGAAACATGAATGCATGATCACTATTTTAACAATAAACTTCGATCAAAAGGTGAAGTTCTGCCTGTGTCACTCAAATTGAAACTACAGGATGGTGTGACGTTCTGTGCAGCCTACTTTTCTATCTTTAAAGAAATCCAGCAAGAAGCCACTGTGTTTTCTGAATAAAAACATGCACTGAAAAAAAACAAATTATGCAGCTAAACAAAGCACCAAACTTCTGAATAACAAGAAAACACTGCCACTTCACTATCAAGCAGATACCCGGACTGGAATGTTGTGCCACATGACTACATGAGCGGGTGTCAGCGTAGTGCTTTGTGAACTGCTCAGATCAAACTTTTCACTCCAACTTAACAGCCAAACGCACCTTCAAAGGCCCACAGTCAATGGCTATATGGACATAATGAGTGCCATTCAAGGCACGCGTTATGGGGCTCACAGACAAAACAACGTATGACTATGCACACTACTGAGATATACCTGAGCACAACAGCGACCAACGTATCTGCCTGTACCAGCTCTGCATGACCAAATGGAATGTAATGTAATCACAGATGATGTAATAAAAGAAACAAGTGTCGAAAGGAATGTCCCTTGGCTCAGATGGGTCTCTCACATCACTGCCTTGAATATACACAGCTTGGCATTTACGCAGTAAATAATGACCTTTGTGACGAGGCTATATTGAGCTCATAAACTGTCAGCATGCTTATAAATGACAAGAGTTAAACATGAGCAAGAGTGTGTTGTCACATGAATGCGAAGCACATAACAAGGTGGACCAATAGAAGGGAAGGGAAATGTTAACGTAAACGGTTATAAAGGAATTTGCCAACTTAATGGGCTTGTTATATTCCATTTGTATCTACCACGCATTCAGTATGCAAATCACATAGCACTTCAGGAATATCATCACTACAAAGTGTATTGTGCTAACTGGAGATAAAAAGAAAGGCATTTGTTGCAAGCGAACCCAGTGTCCACTCTCTGCTTTCAATTTGCAAAAAAAAAAAGAAAAATGTTCATGTGACTAGAAGAAAGAAGATTACAGTACTTACTGTGTGAAATGACTGGCACATTTAAAAGCCAAAAAAATATTTACAAGAGGAAAAGATGCACGAGTTCATAAAAGCTATCATTCACAGCATCTCACTTATCACTTTAAGTGACAAGGATGGGCCGTACTCACAAAATTTTTAGCAGAAACTCTCTGGAGAGGATGAATCTGTCATTATCTCCTAATTTACGAAAGATTACTTAGCATGGGTCCACACAAAATGTTTATGCCTCCTATTTCCTTCCTTTCATTGAACAGGAATGAACGATTCTGGATGTGACATCCCCCATAAGAAGTTAACCAACATAAGGTCATTTCTGTTGGATAACACAACCATAAGGCCCCTGGAGGGGCTTTTTGATGGACCTGAGAACAACTGTTGCTCACACATAACAAGGTACTTCGAACGGGGTTTTCGGTAGCGAGGCCTTGTGCTTTAAAACTTTCACAGGACAAACTTCTTTGAACTTAATGCCAATATTATTAATCTCGGACAAATTTATTACTGTTTCACAGCAAGCAAGATCACGGTTTTCTTCCTAATTCCTTAATTTCGCGTGGCTCCTAAGGGAACAGTTAGAACTGAAACTGGTATTTATAGAAAAAAATCTTGGTTAAAATCTAGGAAGTGGTTATATATAAAGCATAACCTAAAAGAGCAAGTGCCAAAATACTTTCGGAGAAAATAAATATGCGGAGAGAGAAACTTCCCTAGTCACCTACGTATGCAGGTAATGAGATAATGTCACGATGAAAAAAACCGTTCAGAGATCATGAAGGAAGAACAATGATAAAGGAGACATTTACAGGTGCAAAACAGGCTTTAGAAGTTGTGGAACATATTGTCATAGCAACCATAAAAAGAAATTTAAGGCTAAGATTCCACAGCACAACAGACCTGAAACTGCCTGCAGCTTCTGCAACATAATCAGGCTGCCTCTCAGATGGCAGAAAACAAGCTCATTCACCAATTGTGAACTGTGGTCCTCTGTTGAGAGTTAATCGTCCACACCCTAAATACCCCGCACATCAACGTAGCAGCTAGTAACTATCCCTGTTCTATATGTTGTGCAGCACCATCTGGTGTTGACATCCCAAGTGCCCAGCACTTAACCTTAATAAGCGACACACCAATATGTATGCGGCTATTGGCACCTTGTGGGTTGCTATTGTTCTTTGTTTATCCTTGTCCTAAGAACGTTAGAAATGTCCTTAACGGAATACCCTGTCCTCCCAAAACTGCATATGAAGTAAAGAACATTGCCACAAAAAGGCATGTGTAATTCTGGATTTAAATGCACATCTATACCCTGAACCTCTACCGCTAGCAAAGTGGCTAGATATTGGCCATTATACCGGCATCCTCTCTGAAATCTCTATCCTGTTTTATTCAATTAACCACCTAACCACAGATATTGTGTCACCTCACACAACACTAGCGCAAAAAAAAAAGTTATTTGGCAACGGCTGAGGACCAATGAAGCCATATTTCCTAAAGAAATGAAAAAAAAAAAGTTTTCAGGAACTTTTTCATCTGCCCGAATAACGAATGAGACACAACTCTGGCTATAAAATAAAGAAATGCTCTTCAATTCAAATGAATTCAACTGATATCATTAGCTGTCCCACCAAGAGCTATCACTAAAATCACATTTTGCAACTATGCAAACAAAGCTGGGAGGCTCCAGAACAACTCAGAAGGAATTACGATTGTACACTTTTTTGTGACACTGTTATGACAAGTCGGTTTCACGTACCATGAACAATAACAGTTCCCTGACACATCGGCAGCAAGCACTCTAACAACCAACGATCACATTGTACATTGACCCCTACGCATGCAAAGCTATGCTGGGCCCAACCGTTCCTTAGCTAGTCAAGCAGTAACACCAACCGACAAGTCTGTTCACTAGTCACAAACAACAACCAACTTTAAAGGGGCCCTGCAACACTTTTTGAGCATGCTCAGAAAACGCTGCCGATCGGTAGTCCAGGCTCTCGAGAACACGCGAGCCAAATATTATAGCGCAGCACGCGGCGTGGAATTCACAATAAATTCTCAAAGTCAGCCAGAAATTGCTTTCTCTTCTCTCTACAAATGACGTTGCGTACCCAAATATCACTCGTCACCGACGAGAGATTTTTTTGTATCAGCCATTGGCTGATTTGAGCATGGCGCGCTCGGTAGTTACAGAGGCCGCCGCGGGAGGCCGCGACTTGTCCACGCGTGCGCGCGCGATCTCAATGAAAATTTGTGTATTCGAACAAAAAAAGAAAGAGAAAAAGCGCGCAAGATCACGAGGCGCGCGTGACGTATTTTCTTTCCCCGTGCCATCCCTCCCTGCTTAGCTTCCAGCGCTTTCGACGGGACGAGAGAAGAGAGAATGCAATTGCAGCGCGCGAGAAATCTTTGTAACTCCACTCATACTGGACGGATTCCAAAAATTTTTGCGGCAATGAATTCGTGAGGCAATAAGCTCCTTTAGTGAATCCAATCCATGGCTACTTGGAAAAGTGTTGCAGGGCCCCTTTAAAGGTACAATGTTGAACAGCTAAACCTATACATACGGTAAGTGTTGGTGTACGAGCCACTGCGGAGTTATGAGTTCTCCTCTATCATCCTTTATTGCAGTGACTTTCTTAACCCAGAAACTTTTCTTGTGCTTACAGCATAAAAACCACGTAAACACAAAAACTTAGTTATCGTACATACATTAGTATGGTTTTGTCCTGTAGCACTTGTTGGCAGTGACCTGATTGCAAGACGCCGAAAAAACAGTCTACTTTTTCTTAATATCACTAATTCGATTGTGAGAAAAGACAAGAAACATGTGAAAGAGCACACGCCCCCGCACTATACCCTAGATTCAGCAGCAAACAATACCACTTTGATCTCGAGAATCGAAATAGCATTTCGTGACAAAAAATATCGGGAAAAAAATTTCATTAGAGGTGACACTGACATTTTATCGATTATGCATGGGGGTCCAAGCGTAAAAACATATAAAAGGAACATCAGTAAGGTATACAACATGCGATAACAACAGGCATGTCACCTGTCTAACGTACAAGCAATAACGCTTTATACAACAACGCTGAGATGTACTGTTGGCTGCAACAGTTTGCAGGATCTGCAATGCATGGCAGAGTGATGGGAAACTGCATTGCTGCGCCACCTATCGTCGCATAACATGATGTTGAGGCTATAAGTTGCGGCCTCCGCGATTAGTGCCAGCAACGGTGCATTGGCGGAGCTAGTCGCAGAGGCCTTGGCCGATAGCCATAATGCCATGTTTCCCATTGCTTCTGCTTGCGCTGCAGATCCCGTGGAACTTTTGCGTCTGAGAGCACTTCCTGTCGCAAAAATTTCCAGGTGATGGCCAGAATAGGTCATAAAGTAATTTGGCCAGTGACATGATACCTGTAAAGGATTAATCTAATGTACTAGAGATTTCTAAGCCTTCTAGCAAAAAATCTTTCTATATTATTACAAAGGCTGGTCGTGGTGGTCATGGGACCCTAGGTGCACATGGCTATGGGCTGAGACATTGAGAAAAACAATGAACAAGCCGGCTCTACACGTGCCAAGTCTTTTTTAGTAGTGAATAAAGAGTAAGAAATGTGGGCACTACGTTAGATTACTTGATGCTTTTGTCTGCAGACAGCACTAGCACTTTTCCTCCCTTGCTTTACCTGTAAGCATCACTGTTTGCCAGCAATCAGCAGAACAGGTTTGCATACCCTAACATTTGGCGGTTGACAAAGTTCCAATAATGGCGCTTTTTTTGTTGTTGTTGCTATTATGCTGATGTACGCTGTCGCATTCGCTGTTGATGTGGTGGTCATCGCACCAGTCCGAGAGAGGCACGGATCAATAGTGCTTACTGACATTCATGAGTGCAGCAATTTACTAAGCCTAGCATGTGCAACCATGAAGGAGCAACCATGTTGATCCATATCTTCAGCAATACTTGAGACCTTTTTTTTTTTTTTGCACCATATTTGATGACTGCACGGTAACTTTTACTGGAATAGGTTCCGTGTTGGTTAAGTATCAATAACTTCTACAATAAACTTTAATTGTCATAACAAGCGCCACTGTCGCACCCCATAAATGGATGCTGTGGCAATAGTCAATGCCACGCCAAAAGCATGTAATAAAAAATATGTTCTATATAGCTTCCACATGACACCATCACATTGGCTTACGTTTAATTTGACTGCAAGCAACTAAGCCTGGAAAATTTTGTGACAGATAGCACACAGAAATACTAGGCACTCTGCTTACAGCCAGAGGTTCCATTATCCTAGTAATTATATTCTACATTAACAATAAATAATCCGTCAAAGACAAATGACGAGTTGCAAAAGGAGGACAACATGTCTGCAACTGACAGGGCACCCTGTCACTCAAACATATTTGTAGCAGAACGTGCCAGCACAAAATGCGTAAGAGCAGCTCGCAAAAAGGGTAAGCTTAAACTCACACATTGACAGAAATGGCAGTAAAAGGCAATGGCAAGCAGAAAAGTGACATATAAACTTTGAAAACATTGAACATGCAAAAGTGGCACATGCTGTCCACTATAAAAGTCAAAACCTTGTCAAGACAAAGAAAAACAAGACGAGAGAGAGCAACATTTGAAATGTGCCTTGTGGAAGCAGAAGGACGGAGAATTGACAATGCGCTGCTGTGATGTCTGTCTCTGATTATCAAGAACAGGGCTCCAAAGACAATCAATAATTAAACTTTTACTCTCCCAGCATTCATTAGCGTTTGCCCTATAATGATCAATACAGTTACTCCGTACCAAAGTACACTGCTTTTAATTAGCCAATGCTAACAGAAGCCTCAGTCGGCGTGATGTAGAAAGCCAGCCAATACATCATGACAAGAAATCTCAAAGCGTTAGCTCGTCAACATGGTACATGCAGAACACGAACAATGAACACACAATCTACCACCTGATAAATGAAAGTTAAAGTTACAAAGTGAGACCGTTATAGCCACCTAGTTATGAGCACAACCATACGCTAAAATGGTTCTTTTCTTAATCTAGTGCTCTCTTGGCAAGTTAAGGCTGAAAACTTTCAATTCATTAACCTAAGCCTAACGTAACATAACCTTGGCTAAAAACATAGCTCAAGGAGGCAGAAAAATAGTGGACAAATCACAAATTTGTCCAAAGTTGGCTCACTCATAATACATTTTGAGCAGCCCTTTAAAAATTGTGACATTTTTGTTCGGGTGATGTATGATTAAGGAAAGGACATTTGTTCCAAGCGGCAAGAAAGTAACCAAATGAACATGATGTGTGTCTGTTCAGTGATTGCTTGGATGATTAATGAGAAATCGTAAGCATCAAAAGAAGCTAGTCACACCATCCACAGATTCAAAGTCATCTTTTCTGGCCCAGCTCAAACTCAGCAATCTTGGAAGCTGCATTTTACCCTTCATCATTCATCACTTATGCGTGGTAACCATAAGGAAATTATGCAGGTAAATTTTGCTGAAATTAACACTTTCCTGAATGATTCTGACTTCCGTTACCAGATACTTACGCTGCCAATACACCTGAACGGATTGCAAATTCAGGCAAATCCTCAAACCAAGCTTAATATAAGGAGTGCCAGCGTTTCGCTGTTTCTGACAAGAATTTTAAGTAACAGAAGAGTTACGTATGAATTCCAGTCATCCCCTAACTGAACAGCCCATTGTCTCAGATGTGCACCTTTGATACTTGCACCCAAAAAGTTTAGCAATTTTCAAAAACTGGTCAGAATGTCATTCCTACGTTCTGTTAGCTACTCATCTCAAGTACAGCCGACTTCAAAAGTACTCGAGCCACAGGATCTCAGAAAACGTCATTTCTGAACAGTTTTGCAACTGCTACCCATAAATTTTGTATGATGCTTCACTGTTCACATGTGCCAGTGACGGCCACCAGACATGAACACCATGCCTGCGCATCTTTTCCTGAGGCCCCACAGTACGTAAATTTTGATGCCAAAGGTACGCATTTTGGGCTCATAAAGTACTTGAATGGTGCCGTTCAAACAGCTCTGGAGGTGGACATAAGGTGTTACTAAGGTCTGGCAAAAATTTGTACCACGTGACGCGTGTTAATGTTTGATGACCAGCAGTGTCATGCTGCGTTTTTTCACATGTGAAAACGTTGCACGTTTACGTGCACCTCCCAGTCACAATGGCGTCTTCGTCTTTAGGTGAGTGCTTGTTGCCCTCCAGCTATTTCAACGACTCGCCGAAGGAGCTTGTGACACGAATTTCACTCGCAAATGGCTGTCTAAGCAGACGTAGCAAACTGTATGCAGTGTTTTTATTCGAACACGGCCGTCATTGGAAACGCGAGCCGAACCGGACTACTTCGCGGAGGAGTACATGTGCAGTAGCTCCGCCCCGTAGCTTTCCCTTCATTGCCAAGAAAAGTTGTCCGCGAGTATACCTGACTTTGAGAATTAATTGTAAATTCCAGGCTGCATGCTGCGTTATAATATTTGGCTCACATGTTCTCAGGAGCCTCAACTGCTGATTGGCAGCGTTTTCTGACAATGCTGAAAATGTGTCGCAGGGCCCCTTTAATATCCGTAAAGTACTGGGTTAAACAAACACCTTAAGTGCTGGGATAAACACACAATACAAACATAGGCTTTGTCCGAATCTTGCTCATCATAGCTGCATCAAGCAGTCAGTCCCACCCAACAGTAACTGTTTATGCTTTATACATGTTTGGCCCTGTTATCCTTGCAAGAATACCCTGATACCCTTTTTTACTCATAGGACCACTGCTGTGTACAGAGACATTTAGCTATATAATAAAGTCTGTCACTATTCTTGGAATTACAGCATTTATGTCACACTAAATCTTTCTGCATAGCATAAACCACAGTTCAGAAAAAAAAAAACACAGTCCACCTTGGAACTACTACCACACATATCACAGGAACCAACACAAATAAGTTCATAATAGTTAAAAAAATATGTCCACGTGATATTTCAGATGAAATTTGTTCAGCTCATCCCTAGGTCATGAATTAAAAGCAATTGAGTGGTTGCGAGAAATCTGCAAGAAAACTAGGTCCAACTATGCTTCCTAGCAGGATGTCATCATAGATTCTAAACATAACATCCCATTGTTAATACACATATGTAACCTCTATTTGGAAATCAAAGCTTGTGATTTTTACGTCGACAGTGTGGTTGCAGCCAAAGTGAGTGCTGCATCTGGTGAACAATACTCTATATTCAGTACTGGTTATATTATTTCCCTGTAATCTGACAAATCAGCGTAGGCTGCCAACAATCAGCTCGTGTACGAGCAAGAGTTTCTGATAAGTGGCCGTGCGGTCTCACAAGCTGTACACAGTACGAATGCTTCCAATGCTTGCCAAATCAGTGGCCGACCCTACAACTTCGTAGTTGAGCACAGTTTACAACCTTCTTCATAGCTGCTAGGCCAGATTCACGCAATTTTTCTTTGTTGTACCGCTTTCAATGGCTGAAATAATACGCGACGCTGGCCTTCAGATTGAACCATGCTCGCGAGGTATCAGCTCAACATGTACACTAACTTGAGAATCGTGTGACGATGACAAAGGCATTGTGGGTATCGTCCTCCTCCTCTATGTTAGCTAACTGGAATCTCTCTTACCTTGCCTCAACATCTCGATTTGAGTTATACGCACAGCCTATTCATTCGCAGGCAATCACAATCTCTAACCCGGGCCAGCCTTCTTTTGAAGCGCAGCCAATAATCTCACTGACAAATGTCAATACATCCCGCTCGGGCCATTTTCGTGCTTTCGTAACTTTCTCACTAGTTCCACGAGGCCTTGACCTGTGTATCTCTCACTTGATGGGCAAGTCGAAACAACCTTTTGTTCTATGGTCAACACCACACTTCATGCACTCGCAATTTCAGAGCACGTCTGCAAAGTTCTTCCCCGCTTGACTGGACTCGCTCGCGTGCGAAACGCGCGGCGGGTACGGAGGCATCGCAGAGTTGTTGCTTCCTCCTCCCCCCTTCGGAGGGCTGGACTGTGTGTCAGACGGCCGTCACCTTGAATCCCGGAACCGAGCACGGCGAGTCACCGCTCTCAAAGAAGGAAGTCTCGGACGAGTCGCCGTTGGGAACGATGTCGGCGAGGCGGACGCGGGGTGGCGACCTGTGTTCCGCATTTGGCGTGTCCACCGGCGAGTCCTCCAGCCCGTCGGATGTGTAGCCGCTGCGGGTGTTTACGTCTTGCATTTCGGGCTGCACAATGCTAGAAGCATTTGGGTGCAGCAGAAGGTAGTAAATGACCTGCGATGAAGGGATACCGAGGGATTGAACCTATTAGGAATACCATAAAATTCCAAGAAAAATCGCCCCCGTCTTTTCCGCTCCACACCGCTATTATGCACTGCATCCATACAACATTAGCCTGCTTGAATACCGTCCAATCCTACTTAGCAGCCCGATCTCTGATTGTCTGCACCTGAAATTTGTTGACAAAATTAGATTTTTTGTTATCACGCATAATGATTGCATACCGAACTCATTGCCAGGCACTCGCGACCATTTGCAATGTCCCCGCGAGCAAAAGCATGGCCTTCGAGATCTGTATTCCAAGATGGTACCTATGACATCAGGAAAAGTAAGACATCCAAGATCACTGTTTGTCTCTTAGTGCTTTTGCATTGGCTCATCATCATAGGCACCTCCATGCCATGCCTGTTTGCATTGCTTTTTTGTTTTTTTGTGTTTGTGAGACATTTTTGTAACGCACCATGCCATGAACTAAGCGAGAAGACTTCTGGGGATGTCCACACGCACTCTATTTTTTTTTTCTGGCATGAAAACTTCCCTGCCTCCATCTTGACCTTTTGGTGCCATTCCGGGAAAGCACACCCTTCCCTTCGACTTTGTCGGTAATTTCGACTTGCTAACAGAGGCCCTTGATCGGGTTTTATGGTATTCTTAAAATCACATCATGTGTTCTATTGCTTATAACAACCAACCGTCACCGTAGTGTGTTAACGACCAGCCCAACGCGAACCTTCTGGGCCACTCTCAGCACTGATGCAGAGTGGTGAAATTAAGATGACAACAGTGAAGCTGACAAAGCTTACCAGAAAGACCATGCCCATACAGAAGCTGCAGAAGCTTCCGAGGAGTGCGACTGTCTCGTACCAGGGGTTGCCCTGCTTGTAGTGGTACCACAGTCCGAGCAGAAGAGCATTCTCGCCGAAGGTGAAGGCGTAGAAGAAGGCGTAACGGAACCGACGGTTTCCGGGCGCCAGATCGATGAAGCAGGAAATGTATATGAACGCCAGCACCGCCTTGAAGCCAAGTTTGTCGCTCCTGAAGTGAACATTTTTTTAAAAAGTAAGAGAAAGAAGAATCACTGCCGCATGTTACAAGTCAGCTGATTGGTGATTTAGTTTTCAATTTTCATGAAACTACCGCCTTAGCTTATTATAGAGCTAGAGCCGGCCACTATGGGTGCCCAGCCGAGCGGCCGCCCAGCCAAGCGGCCGCCCCGCCAAACGGCCGCCCAACCAAGCGGCCATCACAGGCAACAGTTGTATTTTTTCTTCTCTGGTATGTCGCAGCCAAAAGTCCCACTCCGTTTCAACAATAATATTTATATTTTACTTTGTCGTAGCAATTATACTAACTAAACATGAGCTTCCGAGAATGTTTTCTTAATGAAGACAAGGCGCATGCAAAAAGTAATTCATCTCAAAATCAGCTGGTGACCAAGTGTGCCAGCAGACGATGGGCATAGACCTTTTTTTACTGCAAAATTTGTCTTTAGCTGGACCAACAGGCCTCGAATAAAAGGCTTCAACATGACAGTGATGTGCTGTGCAGAGAATAAGACATCAGTGGCGTTACCAGTAAATACATTACAATCTGAGCTCAAGATCATGCACTTTCATATCCCAACTTCCAACTGCACTCGTGTCATTCTAGCAATGGTGACGAACTCTAATTTTATGTAGCAGAAAATGTTCGAAGACGTGAACTTGCACTTTGTGTTAATCTGTTTGGAGGAGGTATATCGGCAGCTCACAGCCATCAATGAGACACTTTCTTGATTGGAACTTGTCGTTTTCAGGCTTTGAAAGCATTGCTAGTTTTTGTGTGTGTCAGTCCCATTGTGTAACACAGTTTGCTAACACGATTTTTGTTGTAAATATCCCTGATGAAAACTGCACGGATTACTACGTCCGTTTAACTTTGCGTTGCGCTCCTTAATCTTTATCTCGCACGAGCAAGGTGACGAGGACTGACGCACAATTGCATTCAGTGCCTAGGCAAACCAGGACACTTCATACGATTGTAATCCCAAACTTTCTTCAGCGGAAATGGAGTCATGCAAATGCTTATGAGAAATAACATCTCACTTTCATTTTCACTGGGCACTGGCGTAGTGTAGAGCTCAAAAGACATCCTAAAGGGGTATTGACACGAAAATCTCCCATCTCTTTCTTTTTTTTTTTTTTCCCGGTTAGAATAAGTAGCTAATGGCCCATTTATCACGGCTGGGAACCTCCCTTGCACACGACAGTTCTCGAGGTCATTTCAGTGGTTTTGGTGGCGGTTGAACTGTCCGTGGTCGCAGCTTTGGATTCATGAAGTGGATGGCAGGCCGCCGAAAACACAAGGAATGGCGCAGCTTGGCTCTCAGACGCAATACGAAGTCACCATTTATGGTGAAATAGCTTGCACCTATGATGGCTGTCGAATCAAAGTGCTTCACACACATGCACAGCTTTGAATCGATGCTGCGTTTGTATATTTCTTGCTGTGTTATGGCTCCCTTCCGGTTCTCGAACTGCTGCCGAACACTTGGCATGCAAAACAGCGATACCTTTAAGCTAGTGCACTTGCAGCCAAAACGGAACCCCGATACACAGCACCTAAACGGCATCGTCACGCAAACGTGCCACTTCAACTGCACGATACCTGAACTTGGTTCTTATCCAAAAAGTAGGCTTGTGCGAATATGCGAATCATTCGAATATTCGGACGAATATAACAGTATTCGAATTCGCTTCGATTCGAATTTAAATTACTGAAAATTTCAAAGTATTCGAAATGAACGAATAGATGTATATTAGTC
The DNA here is from genome assembly GCA_030522465.1 of Rhipicephalus appendiculatus. Classification (NCBI taxonomy): domain Eukaryota; kingdom Metazoa; phylum Arthropoda; class Arachnida; order Ixodida; family Ixodidae; genus Rhipicephalus; species Rhipicephalus appendiculatus. Next base: position 1,146,173 of record JALIZH010020166.1, read on the forward strand.
CGCATGTAACCCCTGTAAAGGTGGTTTCACTGCAGTGAAGTGGTGCTAAGCAGTGAAAACGCGTATCCAGGGGAAATCCGCACTGCGGCGAAGCCCCACTTCAAGGTTAAATGAAGATATTCCCCTCACATCTATTCATTTTTTGAGTTTAAAAGCTTGTTATACCGGCTTATATGCTCTAATTATAGTAAATTTTAAAACGTAACATATTTTACAGGTTGTCGCTTGCATTCTACCGAAAGTCAAATCCTGCTACTATTCAAAGTTGTTTCCACTTCCTTTGAACCAAAAAAAAAAAAAGGCATTTGCACAGGCATTGCTTCAATTAAAAAAAAATATTGTGCAGGCTAGTTAGGTCATGACAAATATGACCATTTCTCTTTATAATATGTGATATATACTATTCGAATTCGATTCGAATTTATTCGACTAAAATCACTATTCGCTTCGAATTAACTTCGACCCTAAAATTCACTATTCGCACAAGCCTACCAAAAAGCAATCAAAAAGTACACGTGTATATTCAGCTCGTGCTGGCTACATCTGCGGTCTCTCCGGAATCAACCCAAAGAATTAGTGGGTATAACGGTGCACATAAAAGACACGGACACATGAAGAGACGCTGTAACACACAGGGCGCAAATTTTCAACAGTTTATTTTGGAGTAGAGTTACTCTTTTTATACTTGATGTACATAAATGCTCATGTTGTTCACGTGTTTGATGGTGTTCCTTCGGACATGCACATTTATGTACATCAAGTATAAAAAGAGTAACTCTACTCCAAAATAAACTGTCGAAAGTTTGCGCTCTGTGTGTTACGGCGTCTCTTCATGTGTCCATGTCTTTTATGCGCAAAGTTATACCTACCAATTTTTTGGGTTAATTCTGGAGAGACCACTTCAGTTAAAAAAACACTGCTTAATTACATGTTATGTCATTCCATATTGACATAGCTTATCAAATGCTGGTGCTGATATATGCTCTATTGCTAGCAGCCAAATAATGCTTTGAATGTCTTGCTACACCTGCACTGAAAATAATGCAGAGTTGATTCTGCCAACGTGCTTTCATAGATAATGTTCAACACAGAGTTGCGTTCGCTGAAAGATTAGCTATGTGCTATGTTAAGTGACATGGGATATGCCCTCTTTTCACCGCCATCATCCTGCCATTGCTATGTTTCGTCAACTTTTGTGCTTCCCACTGTCGCCAAGCTAGAAAAGCAGCCTAGTGGCAACACCATCACAGGCATGCTTATATAAGTAACATCAGTTGCAAAATCTTTTTCCTTGCCTTTTGCAACAGTTCTAGTCGCTGCCATGTGACATTTTTGGTACGAAATGGAGATTAAAGCGGAGTTGCAAGCATCACACACATATCCAGGGCACACCAGATGTAAAACGTGATAAGGTGAGAAAGAAGGAGACATCACTATGTGTTTTCCTTTGCTTCTCTGCACGGCACTGCACAAAGAAACATTACCAACATCTTCCCTCAACGACACTTTTCAATTTGTAACTCTTCGCAGTAGTCAAATTCATGGGCGTGCGCAGGGTTTCCCTTCAGGGGAGGGGGGGGGGGGGGGCAAAGATTCATCGCAGCGCTCTCTTCCCTATTATGTCAATGTATGGGGCTGATTTTGCACACCCCCCCTCTTAGGTGACTAGTGGGGAGGCCGCCTCCCCCTGCCATCCATGTACACGCCTATGGTCACATTCGCTTCATAATAATGAGTCCGAATGCAGAGCTATAATCTCGGGAATGCGAAGTCAATTTGCAGAATGACATGAGTCCCATATTTTGAATCTTTCTTCGGTGGGCATAGTTAAGAGGCTGTGAGTTCAGACGCCACCGATATAAAAGGGCGATTTTTCATCCCTTTTAATTCCTTTCAATTTAGGTCAAGATCATTACACCACAGTTAAAAAACAACAAATAATTTCCCCCATGCTTGGCTTTAATGTCTGTTGGCCTTCATTAGTTGTGTCTAACGAAGAAGTGAGTCCTTTAAACTATTCCGTTCTTTCATATTCCCTAAAGCTGTGCAAATACGTAGCAAAATCTTGGGTGTGAAGCAATTTCGAATATTAAAGTTTAGGTGTGAATGAAATGGAGTATTTTTTTACTAATTCTCCAATATTTTTCAAATACTTTATAGCAAAATTACAGAAAAGAAGTTGTAGATAATCCCTAAGCATTATTCTTATGAGATGCCATTGAAGACACTGCCATTGAGACGCCATTGAAGACACTGCAGCTACGTGTTGCAAAATAACTATGCATGCTGCTGCAACACTGCCTCCACAGAAATTGAAGGCCAATGAATGCGGTGGACAAGGGCGCGCTCCCTTCGAATACGGAATTCTTCCATCGGACTTCCCTCAACTATTCATCGGCTTTGAGCAATTTCTGCGGCAGCTGTTGGCACTGGTGACAGTTTCAGTGGGAGATGTCACTTGTTTTCTGCACACAGCTTTTGTGGATACCAGACGAGGGCGTTCTTTCACAAACCTGGCCAAGTAATGCTTTCGTGTAAAAATGTAGTGCAAAACGCGGCCAAAAACAAAACAATTCCTTTGCCCTGCACCCTGTATACCGCAGGGGAAACGCGCTGTCTGCCGCGGCAAAACAAAACTATGGCGCTAGCTGTCGCATAGAGAAGCGGGTGATGTGATGCGCAGTGTTTGTACGAGCCTGGATAACTTGACATTTGCTGTTTTTAGAGTGATACCAACGAATTTTATATCGCGGGCTGATTTTGCGGTGCCGTGATGTTACTCGGAAAGCACGTTTCGCAAAATGAGACGATCGAGTACAAAGCTGAGAACAAGTTTGCGGCATTAGCGACAGCCGACCGTCAGTGGCAGATGTGGCATCGCCATTGCAAAATAGTGACGGAATGCATCTTAAACCTGGTCTGCGCAGGCCGATTTCATGCTTGACTATGGGCCTGTATGCGTCAAATTTGTGTCCAGTGAAATGGAAATGGTGACACGTCCCTTTCTTTATGAAAGCTCATATCAATGAAAAGCTTTTTGAATAACAGAGTGCTGACCTAGTTGGTAAGTACAGTCAACTGCCGATTTTTCGGACTCCCTAGGGACCGTGAAATCGTCCGAAAAAACGAATTCATCCTTTTTAATTCTGCTGAAGTGGTCAAATCGCCAGCCATGCCCGAAATAGCTTCAATGGCTCCCAGCACACTTATCAGGCATTTTGGTGAGCGCCCAGGCTCTTGTGTATACATTCGGTACGTGCCGCGTACCCCGCTTAACATTGTGGCCGATACCAGCAAAGCGCGGATTAAGTTACGGCACTCTCGCATGGGGGCGTTTGGGAACGATGACGTGAAACACAAAGGCTGTGGCGGAAGAGCGGATCGTCCGACTTTCCCCGGATTCGTGTGCGCACGTAAACGATGCACTACAGAACGAAAATGACCGCCGTGTGCAGCCGATCGTTCCTAGTTGTGTGCAGCACGTCGCCAACTACGCAGACTCCGTCACTGCCGGGGCACTTGCTAGCTGTAGTGTACGCACGTGTTTGCCGTGAAGGTGTTCGTTATGCCCACTCAGTTCCTGACCGCACATGGGCGCGGCGACGCGACTTTCATTCCTCAAAGCAACGCGTCTGTGCGGAGCACTTAGCAGTCTCGCACAAAGAGGCAACACGAACGGCGGCGCGGCGCGTTCGGGTTGTCGCCCATTAAAAGCGTGCAGTATGCTTAAAACTGCGCTGGACCTCATGCACTACCGAGCAGTTAGCTGAAGATGCTCATCATAAATAATTGTCAGCGATTAAGTCGTACTGGCGAGTTTGCCACCTGCCGCCATCACGCCTCCGTGCATTCCCAGTGTTTATCCGTAAAGACATCGCTACACTGTTCCGTGATAGTAATCCCTTCGTATTTTTGATCTGCTTCACCCCATAACACCTAAGCATTGCGGCAAAGCCGACTTTCTCTGACACTGCTACGGCTGCAAACAGATCGACTTGCCAAAGCGCTGGTTCAAACCTGCGAGACGATAGATGTGGCATAGGTTGGGGCTTTAAATAATGCCGTTTCCGACCAGAAATTTGGGCAAAAAGTCCGAAAAATCAAACGCCAAAGAGTTTCCGCGTCCGAAATTTCAGACGTTCTTATACATGGACGTCTATGGGGCTTGTGACGGTGCCGCGAAAGCGTCCGAATTTTCAAGCATGTCCGAAAAATCGGGCGTCCAAAAAATCGGCAGTTGACTGTATTCACTTTAAATTGCGTTTTGGTGTCATGGCTTCTTTCTTGTGTCCGTGTTTCCATGCCCTGTCTTTTAGAAAGTTATTTCCCACGCTGAGAATAGTTAAGTCGCGTCTATATTGCGTGCCCTGAACCTGTGCCCGTGATTGGTGCAAAGGAAGGAGATCTTTAGCAGCTTGTCGACCAAGAAAAGTTTCTATAGGCCAAAAATGGGAAAAACGCAGCACTCAAACGTAGGCACCATACCTGCGTCTACTAACAGGGTGTGTTTTGCCAAGATGTTTGCACTTCATAAACTGCCCACATGTGCGGTTTGCCACCTGTCAAAGTTAGGTGGACGGCGTAAATAATGAAAACAAACATAAGGCCTGCACCATGTCAGCACCTCGTCGTTCATTTCTGGTGTTGCACTGTGCCTGCTGAACTCGCGCAGCACGATTTCTGAACTTCTCGTGCAACACTGTGAACCGGTTCCGATTGGGGCGGGTGAATTAATGGACCCTTTCAAATAGTAAGTATCTGGTGCAAATCGAATCGAATAGCAAGCACTATACGAAAAATGTTTGAAAGTTTGAATATTCGCACACCCCTAGTATCACACCATAGTAACGAGAGCATCTTTATCATAACTTTTCATAGGTTTAAATAAAATTCTTCGTACTGTATAGCTTCAAGTAAACCCACCACTAGCTTCATTCTCCTCTCTCACAGTTGCTGTGTTTCCTTGGAGGCACTAGAATATCTTATGTCACTACAAGGTTGCGGTGCCCATAAGGTGTGTCAATTCTGGCTGCTCACCTGCCCTTGTACTGGCCGATGCGCACAAACTTGATGAGCCAGGCATACATGAGCAGCCAGCGGATGCCGCAGACAACGAACAGCGCCCAGTGGAACACCGACGAGAACAGGGCGAGAGCGGTGAGCCGGGGCATGAGCACCATCAGGCGCCAGCAGCAGCAGACCAGCGTGCCGAGCCACGAGACGTTGGGCGAGTCCTCGAGTGAGAAACGTAGCGTTCGCACGTAGGCCACCAGAGACCAGGCCACCGACCCGACACCGACTCCCACCGACACCACCTGCGCGAGCACTGAGAGGAGCAGGAAGCTGTAAGCAATGAGCACTAATTGATCGACGGGCTTGTTTCGGTTAGACATAGTCAAACAAAACAGACAATGAAGCCAAGGCTTCGTTATCTGCCGCTTTCATATGGTTGTGTATGAGTCATTCCCCGTCAACTGTCCCGATTGTGGCGCTCGACAAAAATCAGTTTCTCTCAAATAATCTGAGAAAACTACACACATATAGACATTGCTTCTACAGTATTTTCCCCAAATAATTTGAGCGGCAAAAAATTTTTTGGACACGTGAGCACCATTTGAACTTCACGAAATTTTGGAAAACCAGGTACGAAAAAAATTCACTATAAATCGACCACTCAGGCATACTTTCAACACTTGCTTTCTTGTGTTTCTCGAGAATCGTGATTTCATTATAGAACAGTTCCTTATAGTAGCTTTATGTTTTTTACTCCTTAGCACATAGGTAAATTTGAGTAAATTGCAGCATTTTCGGGAATGTTTTTACAAAACACGATTATAGATCAAATGCATAAATCATTTTTATAAAAATTTTTATAAAACGTACTTACTCCTAAAATTTTTGTTTTGCCTGTGTGCGGAGCATAGCCTCTAAAATAAAATGCGAAACTACGTAAAAACGCTACTTTGGCCAATGTTGAGACGTCTCTAGCACTCTAGACCATCACGCGTGCCGGTTTGATAGGTTCACCTATTACGCGGGCATGCGCAGAGAAGTTTTCGTGCCTTCTTTCTTTTCCACAGTTTTGCACCTTTGCAGTTGCTGTTAGTCCGCGTTTGTGGTGTCTTGACTGCTCTCTTGTGTCCGTGTTTGCATGTTCAGTTTTTAGAAATAAAACAGCACCCACCCAGTGAGCGTGCCTGGTCTGGTGTGGTGAGGAGCACGTAGGCCTGCAGCAACAACTGTGGCACCGATTCCAGGAAGGACTCGACCAGCCGAAGTATGGATGCATCGTTGTCCTCCCACAGCATCAGCTGGTAGTAGATGCGACGATCCGTCTTTACGCGTGACTTGTCCTGGCTCTTGCAGCCAAAGATCAGCGCGCTCAGGTACCTGCCACGTGGTGAGGCAATCGGGTGATTTTATATACGGCACGTTCGTCGGACTACTTTGAATGTTTGTTCGTCGTCTGTCAGCTACACAAACAACATGACAGCGTATAAAAAGGCCACATGCACTGAACTGTGTGTGCAAGCAGCTTACATGTACAGTTGAGTCTCGTCATAAAGAACACTGATATAGCGAATAATCGGTTGAAGTGAACTAAGCACAAACTTTGGTTGGCCATGCTTCATTTCAATAACATTTATTGTTTTTATAACGAAACCAAAAACACGGGCACTTCTGAAATATGTGCAATAACAAAAAATTATGCTTGCGCAAGGCTCCAAACCTAAGTAGTAGCATAAAAAGCTGGTCGTAGCTTGCACTAGAGGCGCAAGGCAAAAGGCATAGCAGAGCGGGTCGTATGGCATGACCAAATGTGCGCAAGAACTGCCGCGGGGAGGGGCAGGGGCTGAGCGCAGGTGCGTCATGCCATATGCAGTAGTGCACAACTGGTGGCGGAGTAGCAGTGAAGCGGGCTCGAGCAGTGTACTTGCGGCGAGCGAGGCCGGGCACAGCTGCGCCATGACAATGTCACGGCGCATGCGCAGTAACGCACAGTTGGCACAGAGCCGTGTCTGGGTCGGATGAAGCGACTGTGAAGCTGTGTACACCTGCACCGGTGGTTGCTAGGCAACGCAAGATTACGTCATTGCTCCGCAGGGTTTTTGTCAGTCATGGACAGATTACGGCTGGCTTAAACAGCTCCACTGTTAAAATATATTCTTGTGTAGTAAATGGTTAGTTCTAAATCCTGCGCTAAGTGCAGCTCCACTACTGTGAGACCTGCTGAAGTGCACAGCACCGGCACCCAGAGACTAGGAATCCGATGACATCAATGCTTGAGGTAAGCATGCGGGGTTTTCCAGGCACAAGTAGAATCATGTTAGCGAGATTTGCAAAATCGCTGTGCAACATGCACACTAAATTTTTGCTGCACTTCACAGGCATCCTGCTAGTTACGGCAGTTGAAATACGTGTCATTGGCAGCGAGTTCTGTCAGATTGTTTCCTGCTTGCGGCGGTGGAAGGAGCAACTGCGCTGTTGGTGAGGCAGCGCCATTCTCACCTGCACGGCACAGATGTAGGCCGCACGTTTCTGAAGCATTTTTAGCGATTTCAAATTAATTATTGCTATTACTTCTTGGTTATTTCATGGTGTATTATTTTACACCCTGCTTGTTTATTTTAACCCGGTTTTAAGCATTGCTAGCTTTGTTTCAGGCCTGTATTGACCCCTTTGTTGTGAGCGTGATCATGTGACATGGGATCTACGGATGGTCGACAGGCAGGGCCCCTAAAATGCTATACACTTAAAAGCAAAGTAATTATTGAAATAAAATCCATAACAAGATTTAAAAATAAATGTGTTTGTGACATTAAAGTTCAGGTCCAAAATGCAGTCACATCCCACTTCAAATAAATGTGAACGCAGGCCTGTTACGTCAGACAGACTATGTTCTGTAGTAACTTCACCTTCTTATGTTTCCCTCTGTTTGGCTTCAATTGCCATGAAGATATAAGTACGGATCACCTCACTTACTGTAGGTTCGAAGACTAGAATATATTTGTTTTTGTATGAAGGATTACCACGCATGCCAGATTGCCAATTTCTCTCTCCACTGTTGCAATATAGGATATACCAAACTAATTTATGGTCCCTATGCTGATTTCTTATAATGATAATTGACTGTCTCCCTATCTGAATTGCTTCTAAGGATCCACTGGTTATGGAATCTGTTCACTGCACAACTAAGCAGTAAAACAACAAATGGTGCGTAACTGTACCGACAGCAACAAAATACCATCCACCCACCAAGAGCACAGTGTCTCTAATAAAGAAAACTGCTCTTTGCCTCCTTTCCCGGCGCTTATGGTTTGGTGAACCTGATTGGTCAGTATCACCAGTACATTGCACTATCTTCATGATCGGTCCACTCCAGTCAGGATGCTAATCCTGCAGTGTGTCATATCAAAATGGGTCAATCCCATAGACAGTATAACACCTGTGTCACACGGGCACATCTGATTGCGATCAGGGGCGATCCAGGTAAGGCGCTGCTACATGGACACATTGAATCGTGATCAGGCCCGATCGGGATGACGATGATCGCGATTTGCACATTGCGATATGGCTCCGTAGTCGCGATTTGGCTGACGTCTGCACCAAACTTGATCCGGATTGGGCTGTACCATGTAGCAGCGACTCAACTTGTTATCGCAATCGAAAAGTCCGATCCGTATTGGCCCTGATCGCGATCAAAAGTGCTTGTGTGACACTGGTATTATGTAATGCTGTCAAAAGTGTGGTGACCGAGGAACACGAGAGGCTTGACACGTTTGAGATGTTGGCATGCATAGAGCAAGGGGATCCTTCATCATAAACAAGTACAACATAGTTTTGAATACCAGCAAACAGCAATTACAAGAGACAAAGAATTCACTGTTCATTTCAGTGCTTCAAGTAGTAGAGACAAAGACCATTTGACAAAGGTGTTTGAAGCAAGCACCACGGAAACTATGCGGTGGGCTACACTCGAGACTTTATGCTTGTGGATTGAAGGAACAAAGACATGCAAGCGTTGCAAATAAGTTAGCAAGCCACAGCATTGTAGTGGCACTGATACAATGTCTAAACCCTGCCATTACGTTACATCAAGTAGCAGTGAGCTCAGGGCCGTACCCAGGATTTTTTTTCGGGGGGTGTTTATGTGTAGAACGGCTAACTTTGGGAACTGGTGGTCGATGTGAAGGCGTGTAAATACTTTAGTGTCACCCGAAAAGCAAAAGCAGGAAAAAATTTCGGGGGGTGTCAGAACCCCCTCAACTCTCCCCTAGTTACGGCCCTGGCAATGAGCTAACTTGGAGATCATTGAATCTTCACATCCAATGATCTCAAAGTTGGCTCACTGCTGCCTATTGAAGATCATTGCATCTTATTTACATTCAATACTGCTGGTCTTTACACCCAGACCATAACATGCACAAAAATGATACAGCTCATTTCAGAGAACCACTATATAACAGATAGGAAAAGGAGATACGGTACATGTGCCTACACTATACAGCAGGGGTCTCAAACACGCGGCCCGCGAGGCTCTCAGTTGCGGCCCACGGCCCGAACGTGACTGTCTTCGCACATTGTTTTTATTTTCTTATTAAGTATGCTCGTGAGCTACACAGGCATGACTGGTTTAAGGCATTGTCTTCGTGAGGCATTCCGTGTGTTCACCTTGTTTTGAAAAATAACCGTGAAAGAAAAATTATATTTCAGAATCGGCGCCCAGATTTGAGGCGTTTTGGAGATCGGTATCGACAAAATTTTGGAATCCTGGCCCCAAATCTGTCTCCTTCAGAAACGACCTTGATATGAGATAGTTTTCTTTCAAATGGCAACGCTTGCTGGCAAATTGTTCAACCTCAATCCCCCCCCCCCCCCCTCGATTCTTACACTACCCCGGCCCTTGCTGGACTAAATTGCGTGACTGAGGCCCTCTGGCTGAGGTGAGTTTGACACCCCTGCTATACCGTATAGAAAGCAATGTATCATACAATTGAACAGTAGTTTACTCTAATACAATATGCTTATTTAAACCCTAACAATTTTTTAACTTAGCAGAATCTAATAGGTCACAAGTAGACATAAACAATGTAAAAAACAATTTTACATAAAGATGAGACTTGTTTTAGTTGTTCGTAGAAACAATATCAGATGATACTTTATTGTTAAAGACAAACTGTGAACACCGAGATAAAAAAATGTCTACCAAGCTGTAATGCTTCCAATGCCAATAACTGCCTCTAGTTTTGCAATTGACTTGTTGTGACGCAAACGACTGAACACTCTGCTTATATCTGTCTAACTTTGTTTAATTGTGTTACCTATTGACATCCCGCACCGAAATCTATGCTGGTTGGCTGTTAATACAATTTTCACTTCAAAATATGTGGTCATATGTTTTAAAATGACGTTCCAGGATATTTCATGGTATACTGTACTGTATTATAGATCACTAGACGTCAACTCGTTACAAGTATCACTTACACTGATGAGGCATTCCACTCTAATCAATGCGTCAAAACCCATGCTGGTTAGTTGCCAGTATGTTATTCACTTCAAAATATATCGTCAGATGTTTTAAAATGACATTCCAGGATCTTGCATGGTATACTGATGAGGCATTGTCCACTCTATAGAGTGAGTAGATCGGATTGTGAGGCGTGCAAATCGCAAGTGCTAAAACATCGAGAGAACGGCGTGCGAGGGAAGAACGCATGTGCGCATTGCGTTGTGATAAGCGCAACGATCCGGAGACGCGCGCGTCGAATCACGTAGTACGTACAGTACTGCCTTTAAGGTTCTGCATACCTGTACACGACGGCGAGCTGGAAGACGTGAAGCACGACGGCCAGCTTCGTCCGCAGCCTGTACTGGTCGTACTCGGGGTGACGCTTCTGGATGAGGCACCACCTGAGGCTAATCCAGGTGACGACCCAGGAGGGCACGAAAATGAACGCGATCGTGAGGCCGAAGTAGACCCGCTGGCCCTGCTGCCAGTATTTGTGCGCCACCCAGGCGTCGGTGAAGACGTCGACGATCGCGGTCGTCATGGAGAAGACGAGCACCAGTTTGTCCCATCCAGTGAAGGGGAGGGACTCGGAGATCGCGTCCACTTCGTCGTCCATCGTCCTGAAGCCATCCATTTTCACCGCTGCGGCCGGTGGCGAGTACGCACCGCCGTTCGGCGGGCTCGGCGTCGTCGCGGCCAGCATAGCGGCACGCCGGTGCGGTCAGTCGGGGCGACCACTCCCGATCAAAGAATTGGGCGGCGTGCGGACGCGAGCGAACGGGTTTGTTTACCTCGCAGCCGCCACGATATGAGCGTTGTTGACGGCCAGCCAGCGGTCATCTCTCGCCGAGGAAGTGCAAGGTGAGTGTACTTCCGGTGTCGGAGGCCAACCTTTTGCTCCAGTTCCTCTCCACCCTTGACTACCGCCGGCTCAGATGTCGGGACTTGATGAGGGCGTGAAGTCGACTACACGTTTTGTCAGATTCCAAGAGCTTGTCCGAGCTTCAGCAATACGTGTTGTGCGAGGGGTTTGTTATCGGAGGAATGCGCACCCGCTCGCCCGGTAGCCGGAAAGCGATGCGGAACGCGGAGAAACCGAAACTGAAACAGGCAAGGAGAAACGCATCAAAAGTGGACGCCCTTGTCGATTCAGCCGTTCGCTTCACATTCCGTCGTTCGGGGTGGCAGCTCAATGTGATCGGCGAGTCGTACCTGGCCCATCAGTCAACTGTCGCTGAGGCGTGAAGAGAACAAAAGAGAGGGCCTCTCCACAGCGCAACAGGCGCGGGATCGAGCGGCGTTATAAAAAGCAGGCGGAGGGGGAGAGGATAGCTTTGTTGCTGGCTGTTGCGGATCCCTGGAGAGTACGTCACAAGTGCTCCGGTCAAACGTCACGCTCAGCCGAGGACGAAAAGGATGTGTGTGCTTGCTGATGTGTGGTGTACAGTGTCGCGTTGTTGTTAGATGACCCGCTGTGAGCGCCGAGCCTTTGCCCGCACTTGCCACTGGGTCATTATGTGCGGTCTGACGCTCCGTCGCGCTTGTGAGTGGCACGATTAAAGACCTGGTTGCTTTCGCATTATATCGTCGTCGCGGTTCTAATGGCAATAACCGCCGAAACGCGGAGCGATGTCAGCTTCGGAAAAGAAGGACGTTGTTTCGTCCGGCCCCCCTGCCAACGGCTCCAATTGCAACTGCGAGCCGCCCAAGGCGATCAAACCGTCAGTGCGTACGGCTTTCAAGCAGCGCAAGTACACCATTCTGGACGGTCTGTGCGTGCTTTGCTCGGTGGGCAGCTTTCTCTTCGACACTGGTTCGGACATCTGGGTCGCCTACCGGCACTACAATGACGGCAGTTACTGGTACTTCGGCCTGACTGTCGCCTTTATCATGGTACCCGCGACCATCATGATGGGCTTTAGCTTTAGGTGGTATCTACTCGATCTCAAGCAGCACGGCAAGCACCCGTCCAAGTTACAGTGGTTTGTGAGAACTGCCTTCCACTTGCTACAGCTGGGACAAGTTGTCAGGTGAGTGGAAACTGCCGCCGAAACCTTGATTGAAGTCCGTATATCGATCAGTCAGAATAGCGTCCGATCTTGTTCATTCGGTGAAACCACGTGCCGGGCGACGACCCCCAACAGCACGCATGCATCCAAGGGATGTCCTAAGGAAGTCCCTGATGGGATTTTGTGATTGTTCTTAGGATGGCCGTGGCTCATCCGAAGAACCTCGTGAGTGAAACAAAAATTTTGTGGGATATGCTTAGCGCCTTCTTAGAATGGGAAGGCGAAAGCGTGATTGGACCTTCTGTCCGCGTTTGCACGTTTTTTGGACTCCCAGCTGGGACATCTCCTTGTGATCTACTGGACATTATCACTTGGACAATTTGTTTAGTGATAGTGACCCTGGGGTGTCCCAAAAAAGATCCACTTGGACACCTCTGGAACATTGTGTTATCTGGGAAATCTTTCAGTTATCTTTTGCAGGAAAACAAGCAAATATACCTCTCAAGAGTTGTTTCCTTACACATGAAAATCATTGTTTTTGTAATAACGCTGGAAGATCCTAGCATACCTTATCATTTTCGCGTGCCCTAGCTGGCTGCGTATTTGAAAGCATACCGATATCTTTGTCGCTCGTTATTGCAAGTGTCAACATCAGAACAATGCTGTACTTGGCACTATCTGTAAGGTCGCCTACCGCAATCTCACACACAATGAGGAATATATATATTGATAGGTTAATGTGCACAACAGTTGACTGTCACAAGAGATACCGGTGTGTTTTATCACCTGTCGCTTCAGTGCGTAGAACACTGCTTAACTGGATTTTATGCGTGGCATATTGACATTGCTTATCAAGTGGAGGTGTTTCTATATTCTCTATTGCTAACAGCCGAATAATCCTATGAATGTTATGCTACATTTGCTTTGAAAATAATGCAGTGCTGTTCTGTCAACGTACTGTCATAGATATTGCTCAACACACAATTGCTTTCGCTGGAAGATTAGCTACATCGTATGTTAAGTGAGATGGGATGTGCCCTCCTTTTGTTGTTGCCTTGCCACTACTACGTTTCGTCAACTTTAGTGCCTCCCACAGTTGTCAAGCTGGAAAGTTTCGCAGCCACAATGGCAGAACAGGCATGCTCACATAACTAACATCAGTTGCAAGCTCATGTTTCTTAGCTTTTGCAACAGCTCCAGTTTCTGTCACGTTATATGTACGGTACGAATTGAAGATTAAAGCGGAGTTGCCAATGTCACACACATATCCTTGGCACACCAGATGTAAAAGCTGATAAGCTGAGAAAGAGGAGACATTTTTATGCGTTTTCCTTTGCTTCTCTGCATGGCAGTGCACAAGAAAGCATTATCAATATCTTTCCTCAACAACACTTATCAGTTTGTAGTTCTCTGCAGTGGCAAAACTTACTTTGTTTCTGAAGATGCAGAGACTAAATGCAGAGCTGCGACTTCGTGAATGTGGAGTCATTTGATGAATGAAATTAGTCGCATGTTGAAGCTGTTTTCGTAGCTTTATTGTGCTTTGTGCAGCCCATGTAGATACTTTATATATACATACATGCGTCCCAGCGATCATGCTCAGAGCTTTCACGAAACGTGAGTCCTACACACATACGATCAGGCGCGCACTGTTCGGAGTCAAGTTGAGAAAATGCAGTCAAGTTTCACACTGTGGTGCCTATGGGCCTTAATTAAAGATACCTACCAATCTTCTAACTTCCTGTTTATAAAGAATCATAAATGATGTCAAAATGAGTTGCTTCCATTGAGGTTTTACATGACATGTTTATACTCCAGCGTGAATTACTCTAACGTGGGCAACATGGGAAAGAAAGAAAGACGGAGTTTATTAGATTAAGGCAGATAGGTGGCCTGAGCTTTTATGCACTGGCCTGCTACTCTGCACAGGGTAAAAAGGAAAGAAAACAAAAGTAGTAATTGTAGTGATGACAGGAAGAAGTGATGCATATGTACAATGAACACATAACATGGTGGTTTTCTTTAAGTCTAGAGTCTAGTCCGGTACCATTCAGTCAGTTCTTGACAGTCCTTGTCGCTGCTGCTGGTATTGTTTGTTCACGCCCTGGACACAAAATACAGTAGACTCATTAAATGGAACTTCTAGTGACCAGGAAAGTACGTTTCATTGAACAAGAGTTTCATTTACTGAGAGGTGAACAGGGGTATGAAATTCATGTTCGAAAGCAATCATCCTTATAGGTAGTTGTTCTATTTAAGCAGCAATTCTATTCAGACATTTCCATTTACTGAGAGTCTACTCTACAACTTGCAGTTAGCATTTGCTCTTTGATGCTTGCCAGTGTTTTTCATTGGGACACATAGACAAGGCTGTCTCAAGGTAGATGTTCTAATGACTCGGACATTTGGCAGCATTCGCAGTTCAGGCAACATGAGTGAAGTTGATGTGTGGATGCAGGTATGTGGACGCTCTCATCTATGGCCTTAAGAGCGCCCGCAGCAAGTCGGAGCAGCGGGAGTTCTACAGACGGAGCGCGGAAGAAGACGTCGACGCCAGCATGCTGCGTCTCTTTGAGTGCTTCATGGAGGCCACTCCGCAGTTGATTCTACAAATCTGCATTTTGGCCAGGGACTACCCACACCAGGAGGAAGACTTTTGGACAAGTCAGTTGGCTCCCCAGAGATGTGGGATTTGTTGAATTGAATCGAAGTTTATTTGTCCTGACTGCTTAAAGAAACTAAACAGAAGGCCAAAGGCTGCATAGCCTAAAAAAAGGCCCCGCCCCCCTAACTGCACTTCAACATGCAGGTCGATGAACGTAGAGATATAGTGAAATATTGCTACATAACACAATCATGTTGTAGCATTACACAACTAGATTGGCGAAGACCTGTTCATGATGTGAAAATGAGGAGAAAACATTTGACACATAATGCAGTATGGCATATAGTGGGTAAGAAGGCAAGCGCAAAACACATCATTATGCAAACTCACTATTGCGACAGGATCAGGTCACAATTCAGGATGTCGGGAAGCGCAACTCTGTACGTTTTTGCAAACTCTGCACATTTTTTTTCAGTGCAGTTGTTATTGATCTGTAGTGCCTTGTACGAAATGAATAGTACTTCACATATGACAACTGTAGCTTGATATATATATGCACATATATGTAAAATTACGTCAAATTGTATGTTCGTTCACCTGTACAATATTCAGCACATTAAATTTTGGCCATCAGTGTAGTGCGCAGTACCCCCATGTCGCAGAAATGCATTGCTCTGCCCATTCATTCACTGGACCAGTAACACATTCCATGTGGTGAACACATCATATTTTGTTATATAAATATATGAGGCATGATGTTAACTTCAGTATTACGAGACAACCGTATTTGTTGAGACGCGGCATGCTATTTAATGATCACCAAGGTGAGCTGCGAAAGAAGTCTTTCAGCCCTTCACAGCATTGCTTTCTATGTATGAAATGCAGTGTGTTTTTTTTTCACGGAACACAACTAAGGACAATGTCGAATTATTGGTAATTTTGCATTGTCATTCTGTCTGTTGTTTTGTTAAAATCCAAGTGAGCTAGTATAAAAAAAAAAACATTTTGCTCATTGTGAGTCATGAATTCATTCAAGAAGAGTGAAGGTTAATAATAGTAGGTTGATAGAAATGAATACATATGTTGGTTTTCTTTGCATCAATGTGCTGTTGATGCTGTTCTTCAATAGTAAAATCGCACGCATGTGGTGTGGGAAAGAGACTTTGCAAACCTCCATGCTATACTCTGTTACAACCTAAGCAAAAATGTCAGCTGTGCCCACAGCCATCTGTGTCCCTCCCTCAAATAATTTGCATAAAGGCTCCACCCAATAGCACTTACTCATTTCTATGACATCAAGCACTGGTCGAGTGTCTCAGATAGTTGATTTTCCCCATACAGACACACATCTGCTTCACTGGTTTGAGGTCAGAAACTGCAATGTCCTGTTGAATTTCGTCAGGGACTCTGACATTGCTGCTCAGCCAAACGTAATATTTTAGGTGGTGATTTCAAACCTTTAACTCTTTATATGTGTAGTATTTATGTTAGCGATGAAAAGTAGTTACGGTTAGAGCAGAAGCGAGCTAGCATGATTGTCTTTCGCAGGTGAATGGCAGGCGTGCAGCAGTTCTGCTGGAGAAGCCAACATTTTTCCTTAACTTATAAATGTGTATAGGTGAAGGAAAAAAGGGGAATTCTTAAGGCCTCGTTTTCTTTTGTTAGACACAATATTAATGATAACTAACAGACAATAATGCCAAAGAAAATATAGGGGATGTTATTTCTAGTAATTATGATATAAATGTGAAGAAAGTAAAGTGGACGAAAAGATAAATTGACGCCGGCAGGGACCGAGCCTGCAACCTTCGAATTACACGTCTGATGCTCCACCAATTGAGCATTGGACGTGTAATTTGAAGGTTGCAGGCTCGGTCCCTGTCGGCGGCAAGCTATCTTTTCGTCCACTTTACCTTTCTTCACATTTATATCATAATTACTAGAAATAACATCCCCTAGACTCTCCTTGGCATTATTGTTCGTTAGTTCTCATTAAAACCGAGTATAGATGCCTCACTTCCCTCGTAAACTGTTACCTTCTCTGTCCGTCAGTGGTGGCGCAGAATGTGTCCATCGTGACGTCCCTGGTGTCGGTGGCCTGGTCCCTGGCCTCGTACAACAAGTCGCTGCGGCTGGTCATCGAGGACAAGGCCAACATGCGGTGGCGCGGCGCGGCCGTCTACTTTCTCTGGCGCCTCTTTGTCATCGTGCCCAGGGTGCTGGCCCTGGGGCTGTTTGCCTCACTGTTCCCGCTCTACATGTTCCTCGTCTGCGGCCTCCGCTGGCTCATCATGTCTGCCTGGATCATCTCGATGAAGACGCAGTTCTACGAGAATAGGTTAGGGCAGCTGACTTCTTCACTGCGCTTGCACATGTATGGCCCACACTTTTCGTGAAACCTGCACTTTCCAGCTTGGACTGTGGTAGTCTGAAATATGTTTCACACACACAGAGTACTGCGTGTGTGTGTGTGTGTGTGTGTGTGTGTGTGTGTGTGTGTGTGTGTGTGTGTGCCTGTCGCCCTTTTTGCCATCTTGTATGCGCCTCACCAATGGTCTTTATTATGACACTTCAATGAGGCCAATGTGCAACCTTAGCCAAAATTAAAAGTGCGTCACTGTAAGAAGTCTGTATGTCAATTTTGAGTGCATGGCACGTAGTTTTGTTCAAGGCTGTCATCAAGCACATTGAGGTGGCAGGAACCTCAAGCAGGAAGTAGGACAACAAACGTTGCGAGAGCTTTGATGATGCAAGCTCGTGAAATCATGAAGACAACTAAATGAAAGTGTTCCTAACGGCCCCTAGTGGTTGCGTTATTCAGCATAGCAGTCTGAACACAGTTTAGGGCTTCAATAAGCGATAGGAAACCCTGAATCAGCCTTGTTAGATTACCTCTGTAGTGTTCTTTTTCTTTTTTTTTCATGCCAAGAGGTGACATAGTCACAGAGAAGGTCAGAGCCAAAGGGGCTTGACTTTTTGTACACTTCCACTCGTGACAGGGGGCCTGGCATTTCGAACTGCTTTTGCAACCTTGGAACTGCTTTGGCATTTATGTTATGCCCCGTACACTGGTCTACTGGGCTTGTCGATTGTACATAACCTTTAATTTGTTTTGCGCAGCAATAATTCTGTCGTGAGTCGGCATCTGTCTGCGGTAGCTGTTTACAAACAGTGGCCCTCACAGCTCAAGGTACAGAATTTTTTATTGCTTTCCACAATTGCAGGGTGGAGGAGCTGGTGTACAACCTGGTGCTCGGCGTGGTGTTCATCTTCTGTTACCTGAACCCCGTGGACACCCCGACTCGGTTTCGCATGTCCGCCTTCTATGTGGGCACTTTTGTTGAGAACACCGTCCTGCTGGGCGTCTTCTATGCATACAGTCCGTCGGACATCTGGTACAAGGTTCCTGCTGTGCTCGGTGGTACCCTCTGCTTTTTCCTTGGCATCACTTTCATGGTAAGTGTGTGCATACGATAAGGTGGAAGTCCGGGCATGTTGGTATAGCATAATCGAAGTTGGTTATTGCTGATGTTTCTAGAATGGAAGAATGGCTGACTGAGCATGTTGGTTCAGAATATTTTGGAATGTAAGGCACGATGATGACAATAGACAAAAAGGAGAGTGACACACACACGGAGTGCCACTTCCAGCAATGTTTATTCAAAAAGGACCACTGTATGTATACACCATGCGCTGTCACAGATCGTCGATGTGTAGTCACAGTCAAGTATGACAAGACCAAGACTATAGCATTGAATGAATGAATGAATAAACTTTATTTCAAGTCCGGCTCACTGAGAAGAATCATTGATGC
Organism: Rhipicephalus appendiculatus; assembly: GCA_030522465.1. Lineage (NCBI taxonomy): Eukaryota > Metazoa > Arthropoda > Arachnida > Ixodida > Ixodidae > Rhipicephalus > Rhipicephalus appendiculatus. Next base: position 1,165,111 of record JALIZH010020166.1, read on the forward strand.
AGGCAACAAGTGTGTTAGCATGGCTTCAATTTCATTATCACCGAAAGGAGTTGTTGTAATGGAATGTGACTGCTCATTGATAATCTGTGACAGTACGAGGTGTATATCCCTTTCCGACCCAGCGACCAGTATACTGGACATGACGAAAAAAGCGGTGCAGAAAAGCAAGCAGAGATACAATCTGAAACGAAACCACTTTGGCGGCTTCTGTAAGAGTCTAGCAACATGTTGTTAAATGTAGTTCCTCCTTCAGCCCCATTTTCTGATGGGGGGCGCCTCAGAGTAGTGGCGTCATCCACGCGGAAACGCACGATGTGGTCAAGTATACAAAATTATTTTAGGAGCTCTCCTCGCGCAATTCAAATAATTTAAATCGTGCATGTTGTCCTATGTCTGCATGATACATGGTTGCAAAAAGGTAGCGTTTGTAATCAGTAGTTTGCTGACAATGCGAGAATGTATTTATGTTCAGTATACTGGACACCAGGATGCAATTGGCGCACATCGTGCTAAACATAGAGCGGAAAAAAAGAAAAAAAGAGGCAGTGTCACATGACAGTCTTGAAGCCCAGCCATAGGAAATGAAACGGGGGGCATGCTGGGAATCTAAAAAGAGCATGGAGCACGAGAAGGGAGCGTCGTCTGATCAGGTTGACTTCTGCACACTAGGCGCGCTCCCTCCTAGGTTTTTTTTCCCCTTCGTGGTGCCGAACGCTATCTGTGACAGCTAACCATGAGAAACTTTTTCTTGGGTCAAAACGAACCGTTTTTGTGTTTTACACGATTGACCTTCTCACAGGACCAAAAGCAACACTCTTTCAAGGAAGATAGCAGAATGTATGTACCTATATGTGCAACAAATTAATCCTGGTGTCCAGTGTACTGGACATGGTTCTCCTGAGAAAACCATTGTACTTACAGTCTCCTTTATTTTTTTGCACGCTTTTCAATGACCTCTTAGCTAGAAAAGAACATTAAAAATTTTTTTTCTACCCTAGAAAAAATTCGGGTCGGAAAGGGATATAGACTGTGGTCCTTTCTCTGAATAAACATTGTTGAAAGTATCGCTTTGTGTGGGTGTATGACTCTTCTTTTGTCCATTGTTGTCGCACTTTACACTTCAAAATATGATATTACTAATCACGAAGAACTGTGCAAAGTTCAAAAACTACCCTAGATTCTTTTCTGTTTGTCGGCGAGTCGATATGACTTCAAGAGCCAGGGTCAGGCGTTGAAAACTCGAGTTTCGGGTACATCCCAGGTTCACTTCCTGAGCGGACATGTGCGACATGTCTTTGCGCAGGTGATCTACTACCTTCTCCTCCACCCTACGGGCAGCATTCCGCTGGTGCTGCGTCGAAACCAGTGTCTTCCGCTGCCGCGGGCGCAGATGCGCGAGGAGATGCTCAAGACCAGCGCGCTCGAGAACGACATGGCCGGCCACCTCGAATCTCTCACCACGCAGTCTCCGCCCAGTGACGACGACTGCAGTTGTTCCTGCGAGACGGACAGTAGCGCAGCACGTGACAGCCGCAACAGGGTTGATGTTTGACCGAGAGTACCGATTAGGTCAGGGCCAATCACAGGCAGGTTTGTATTGTACGGTCACAATAGTGGGAAGGTGGCTTTTTTTAAGAAGGTTAGGTTTCTAATGGCTGGGCACATCGATGAGTCTTAAACTCGTATTGACAAACCAACCTTATCTCGCGTGTTCCTTGTCCGTTTTGTGCCTTTAGTGCGTTTGAGAAATTGAGTAGGCCAGTATTCACAGTTAAATCTTGCAGTTACCTGTTATCATTTCTGTGCCCTTATAACGCACTTAGAGTGTACAAATACTTAAGGAAAACATAAGATAGGGATCAGGTTGGTTTGTGAATACGAGCCTTGAAGGGCTCTGTAAGGGAAGCAAAAGTTCGCTCCCCCCTTTTCCCCGTCGCAGATACAATGGCTAACCCGTCCATCTTTCATGATTACAACAGCGCAGCCAGAATGGAGAATACGAAAGAACTCGGGTGCTTTTGTTACCATGAACTTATAGCGAGATGCCCGAATGGCAATTATCCTAACTGTCCATTTTTGTCCAAATGGCACCGCTGCAAAAACGTCGACACAAATGGGGTTGTACAGCTGAAGTGAGATATAACAAAAATTTAATGAATTATTGGAGATGATCGAATACGAGAAAACTTGTATTGCTGCTATTACAATGTAACGAAGAATCGTTTATAACGAATTTCGGATATAGTGAAGCTATTCTTGTGTTAGGTGCAAATTTGTTTCAGTGATTGTCAGGGTTCTTTTATTGTAAAAAAAAAAAATACCCAGAAGTACAAAATGTGCCAACTTGCCACTGCGGCTTTGCCTTTACTAACATGGCTGAACTCGATTTGTTGCTGCTTCATTCACATGAATGCGGCCCTTTTCACCTCCTAAAATACTTATTTCGATCAGGCATGTCTATGCGGTGTCCGCCACGCTTCAAGAACACATCAAGGGTGTAATGAGAGTTATTCTGTTTTTCTGGAGTGCTCAGCTTAGGAATGTACATTGCGTTGTATTTAGAATTTCGGAGAACTTTACACAACATTTCCCCCCCCACTCCTGTCCTAATTTCGTTCTTCAAATTGCCACATGCTCAGCCACAAGACAACTAAGTCGTGCTGCAAGACCACCTTGTCAGTGACAAGCAGGACTACTAGGGAAATGTGATAGTGCCCAACAGAAGTGTGAAGCTGCTGTGTGCATGACATTCATGAGAGTGAAACGTTACTCGCCGTCATCGCGACATGCGGCGTGCTCCCCTACGAGCACGACTTTCAATTTAGTAACGGTCAAGCCATTACAGTTGCGGTGTAACGGTTCGACCAGTCATCCGTGCGGCAAGCTGTTTACGGTGACAGCCTTGCATTTATGTTCGGTCCACTGATGGAAGAAGCCGAGTATGTCTGTGCCACTGAAGTTCTTCGCTGCTGTCTCTGCTTGGACCAGAGTTTCGTTTCAGGCCACATGCGGCGTTTGGCGACGACAGCGTCGTAGCTGGAGGATGTTTTCCACATCTCTCTGCCCTCTTGTACAACAGCCAAACGTATCGTTGGTCAGCATGTACGGCCTCCCAGCTTTCTCATAATATCACTCGATCATCATCTGCCAGGAACATCAGTGTCTTATAACGGCAAGACGCGGCGAGATTGGCATCAGTGAGCGTGAGCTGACAAAACAATTTCCATTGTGAACACCAATGCATGCAGTCTTCTTGATCGACTTTGTGGCTGCATATGTACTTGTCATTTGTGATGCCTTGTCGGACACACATATATACTGATCAGTTTCTTAGCTTTCTTTCGTTGTTGTTTATCCTAATTCCATGACGCATATGCAGGCCCAGCAGTACAAAATTAAAAATGGAAAGTTCTTCGCAGATGATGTTTTCATAGTCGTGTGCATGTTCTACTTTATGCAGTTCTTTCCTCAAAAAGAAATATTTGCGAAGTGATTCTTTCTGAGGTGGTTGGAGAAATGGAGTGATTTCGAAGTGATTGTAAAAAATCGGCGAAAGTATATTTGAAGTCATTGGAAAAGTCGAGAACATATGTACTGAAGCCTAGCATGCGCGCAGTTACTATTGCCGGTCTTACCACTTCTTACCGTCATGACACACTGAAGTGCTGCACGGTCGACTTCGTGCGGCGTTTTTAAACATCTGGGACGCTGTACTGCCTCAACTTAGTGCCACTTCAAGCACTGATAGTTTTCGCCATTACGAACATTAGTCGCGCTAGATAGCTTGTGATTGTGCCCGAGGATTCAACTTTTTGCACTGCACTACACGCATGAAAACTCGCTCGCCAACTCAGTTTGGTTTTTAATGTATCTCGATGAAGACAAACCTCAGTTTGCAAGAACCACAACTGCATGGCATAACCGTTTCTTTTTAATTTCCCAGTCTGAGTTCACTTGAACACAGTGCCTTTTTGCCCGTCCCACAACATTTTAGTGAAACAGTCTTGCACAGTTTTGATTTAATGACATCCATATGCTCATTGCACGAATGTGCAGCCTGGCCACAAAAGCTTACGGGATATGGCCATGTGAAAAAGTTGAATTTTCATGATGCCTGTGCACATAGCCAAAAATCTGATGTTTCAATTTGTGCCCTTGCGAACCTTCATTAAATCTGGCATTGAATTATGTTCATTCTAGTAGGAAGCAATACAGCTTAAAAGTGTGAGATTTAGTACTCGTTGCGGTACCCATGTCTAACAAACGTTTGTGGCTCGCTGTACTTCATGCTTTTGTAACGACTACAGAAGAACACCAGCCAACATTAGATATGCTTTCGTGTACATTTTTATGCGTGCAGAACTTGCCAATGAGGTAATTTCAATTGCTGAAGCATGGAGACGTGAGTTTATGATGGAGGGAAAATATGCGTAGAGTTCTGCACTACAAGTAGGAATTCGTTCTGTTGAACTTGAGACTTGTTTGGAGTCCCTTAACTTTGAGTTGGTAGTAAGTTGTTGAGCAGCTCTGGCACGATGTGCTTTAGACACACATTGCTTATTGCATTTGGCTGTGCCTAATGTTTGGCGTTGCTTCGTTGTAAACAGTAAATTGCGCGTTCAAGTTTTGAACTTTGTAGATACTTGGAAAATTCTTGATGCGAGCCAGTAACCTCTGGTAATGTACGCTAGTACTTTGTGCTTCGAAATGGCAGCTCTTAACTAAATGATCAGCTGTGGTCTATGCACTGGCAGCTTAGCGAAAGCGTTTAATTTTTTAGGGTGTATTTTTAGGACGTTCTGTGGTTACCTACACTCTATTCAGGTTTAATATATGGCAATGCTTGTACCACTTCTTGATAGTCAAAGGTATAAAGCATTCAAACATGCAAATTAATGAGACTATAGGTGACAGCAAAGGTAACGGGCTTTCGATATTTGGGGAAAACATACATTTCCTCATGCTTTTGACATTTAAGTTAATAATATGTGGGGTTTAACGTCCCAAAACCACGATATGATTATGAGAGAAACGCCGCAGTGGAGGGCTCCGGAAATTTTGACCATCTGGTGTTCTTTAACGTGCACTGACATCGCACAGTACACGGGCCTCTACCATTTCGCCTCCATCGAAATGCGACCGCTGCGGCGACATTAAAGTTAAATTTTAAATGAACCAATGCAGTAGTCATGCGGTAATGTATTCGCCACACCTTTCAGTTTGAAAGTTGATAGATGTGCAGTGAAACAAAACAAAACAAAAAAAAATTGCTGTTTCTGAAATCCCATGTTCTTAAATCTTTTGCAGATGGCGTTACATTACACTCAATCCTCATTATAACAAAGTTGCATCTTAGACGAAAATAAGTTTGTTATATCCGAAAATTTGTTATAAAAGTATATTCCTAACACTGTATCTATTGCAAGAGTATTCTTCATTTACTTCGTTATAACCGATATTTCGTTATATCCGGGTTCATTATATTGAGGTTTGAGTTATCTATAAAATATTAAAGTCTACGAAAACGACTTATCACGGTTATGTGGTGAAAAAAGATGTTTATTTCTTTCACCTCTCGCTCAAGGCAGCTTTGATATCTGAATGATGTTGCATTATTTCTCTCTGAGGGCAGCTATTGCAGAGAGATTCATGTTGCTTAAATGAACCTGTATTGTGATAACGTTTTGGAGGATTTTAGCATACCAGTATTGATTGCTGCATTGCACACCTTCCACCCCTGCATGAAATTTCTAAGCTGTGACAGGTAAACGCACGATGCGGTTTAGAACATTTAGAACGGACGTTTTTCATACGCAAAGCGTGCATGTGGCGAAACTTTAGTGCTAATGGTAGAGCAGTATATGTATGCTGAAAATCTGTTTCAAATCCATGCATGCCCGCAGCTAGCCAATGTTCACATTTTTTAATTTTATTTCTCTTGAAGCTAATGAAACAACTCCTGACCTCACATACTACAGCTGTGCGAGCACAGCTTAATGTTGATTTGATGTGTTTCGTCATGATGATTTTGTTGGTTACGTAATGAAGTAAAACGAATTCCATTTGCTAATATCAACCTATAACGAATGCATGTGTACTCATAACAAATACTGGATATAATAAGCATGCTTTCGCATTATGTGTGACCTTGTTGAAACGAGATTCAATTTACTTCACGCTAAATGTTTGCTTATGAAGGGCAGCTTGTAACGCGTTGGGGTAGCTAGGTGCAATATTCGTGGCCTATTTGTGGCCTACTCAGAACTGGCGATCTAGTCATCCTTTGTGGTCCTCAGTTTGCTAAGTTATCAAACCTGCTTTGTTTTGAGTTTCTCGCGTATCTTTTTCTCATCTTTGTTACATGAATATTATAACTTTGCTATCTGGGTCTTGTGCTTTAACTGCTATTGCTGGTTGCGTTATGTGATCCCACAGCTTTTGTTTTCGCTACTGTGAATTTGCACAGCACAAACGTTTTTGAACACTTTAGCATACAGTTTGAGAGTTTTATATCAAGAGGAGTGTTTTTCGTTGTAGCATTTGTATAAGTGGAATTGATTCCGCAGAAGTGTCTTTTCAACTAATTTGTTGCTGTGAGCAGACAGCAACGATCTTATGATGGCAGCGGTGACGACTGCGTTGATGGAAGTTAACTTTCTTATCACAATTTTCACTGTAATAAATCCGCCCAGCATAATACATGCCATGAATTTTCCATGCTTATTGTTTGTGCTGCATAAGTTTGCGGCTTACAGATGTACAGTTCAGGCCATGATGACGAAAACACCCAGTTGGTATGTTGACTAGTTGCCAGTGATGCTGCGAGTTTAAGCTAATGCTGGTGACAGTTGTTGTTTATATGTTGAGTAACAGAACAAACAGTAATTTGTTTTATTGAGCCCAAAATGAAGGTAAACCAGTTGTAGACATTGACTCTTTTTAAAATGACGATAAAGAGACATTACATATTTATCTACGTTGCCAGATAACAAATGTATGTTGAACGTATGTTAGACTGAAAGGTCCTTAACCCTTTGAGTGTCAAATTTTTATGAGAAAGACTTTCGCAGATGGTCAAATTACTTTATTGCGGTTTTTGAATGTATGAAACATGTAAAGCCAGCGAAAAATTATCTAAAAAATGAGGAGCAGTCATTTGGTGTCAGCATTACTCAGAGCTGCAAAACAGTCAATAGTGTTTTAGAGCGTGGTATTCCTTGAAACACGGGTCTACGCACAGTGCTTTTTTGCCATCTGCACACATAACACGCGTCTCCGTTCTCTTCTTAGAGCGATGAGTTGTGCTGGTAAACACACGGCATCTTCTCTGCGTGTGGGTGCCTTGGGCAGAGTGAACTCGGCAATCAAAGCGAACGAGAATATCTCGTCAGTGTCGCTGATAAACAAAGCTAAGAGCAGCACCAATAAAGTTGGAAATCAACTTCGACCACCCCTGCAAGGGGGTGCCGATGAAGATAAACATAAGTTTCACGCACTTCCGTTGTGATCACACGGCGAACCCAAAACCACGAAAGGGCGTTGCCCATTGATGTTGCCGCAGAGCGGTCGACGTGCTGACGCTAGAAATCAGTTCTGTTTATCTCCGCAAGAAGGCAGCACAATCATTTCCAATGCTTCTTGTAAGTCCTAGGAGGTGGCAGCACCTCCCAGTGAGCATGCATTGTCATTACGATGCCAAATTTCAAGCAGAGGGTTGAAAATGTACCCGTACAGCAAAGACACTGCGGGACAGAAATTTTCCACTGTGCATGTATGGCAAAAACACTCAAAGGGTTAACAAACTGAGCCTGTTGAACAATAGCGCATAACAGAGGGTTATTAATGTGCTTTGGAATGCTGGAATGTTCTGTATAGTTGCACCTTTGACACTTTCTTCAACTTTTGTTCGACAACGTGCCAATAACTGTGGCATTCGCATTTTGCGTTTGCATCAGCATGTGCCATTATAGTCACTGAATCTTACCCGTTTCAATGCCCAAAGCATCCCGACATCGCCAAGATGGTGAAACAACCTCAAATTTTATACTATGCACGAGTTCGGGTAGCACAATAGAATTAGTGAAAGCCCACGTTTTCTTGTTGACCATGCTACTTTGTACGTGCTTTGTTTTTGCATATAGTAGTTTCATTTATTTAGGTTTGCCTGAAGGTGTCCAATGTTATTAGTTATAGTTATTAGTGTTAAGAGAGCTGTAGAAAGCAAAGCTAGTAATCTGTGTACTAAAGACAGCCTTGATATATTTACATGCTCCACTGTAGTAGTACTGCTTATAGCCGTTATATAAATGCACATTTGTTACGGTTAGCCCCGCATGGTATCAAATCAGGTGATCTTATCAGCTGTTTTGCACAGTCGTAGAAGAGCTCAGCTCCTAATTATTCAGAAATGCATCGTTTATGTCTATTATTGTGAATGTGCCGAAGGATCTCCATTTAGACACATACTGTACTGCCAAGAATCGTTGCCAAAGCAAAACAGTGCAATATTGCATTTATAGAGATAGTTACGTATTCACTTTGGCAATTTTAAATACACAGAGTGCAGTTTTCCCAGAAGTCACAAGATCTCCGTGCAACAAATGTGCCACATGTGTGGTCTTGCCCTGACCCGCCCGACACAGGCCCGTTTGATGCGGGACTCTATTGTTCCTGCAATCTGTGATAAACTGAAAGCAATTCCACTATTAAAAGAAAACACGGGACAGGTGTTTTTGTCGAATTTAGGAGGCATTTGTTTATGTACTTATTGAAGGTTTTTTGTGTGTTTGTTACGTTTGTGGCCTTGTTATAATCCTGGCGTTCGTGTGACGCACAAAGTGTGGAAATTTAATAAATAGCTTTTGTTAAAAAACCTCGCTGTTGTCGTTCCTTGGCTCAAGCATGTAAGTATTTCTCCTGAACTTGGTTCACCCATGATTGCTGTTATTGTGGGGAGTTAGCACGTTGAAACTAGAGGATGGTCAAATCTTTGTCTACGCCCATCTGTTACCTGCACAATTATAAGCACCAGTATATAGTCAGGGATCCTACACCTGAATTAACACATGCGCTTGCATTAAAAATCCCGTGTGATAATTTGTGATGTGTATCTGCACAGCCCAATTTTGACATTCTTACTTGGGCATTCTGAAGATGTCCTAACCGTGACTGAAGTAGAATGTATTCTTGGTTGCTCTAGCTGAAGTGTTTTGTTCTGCAATACATTCAAGTGAAAACAGCACAGTGTGGTCAGTAGCATGTGCCGCACATCGATGAAGCGATAACAGTTCACAATCGGTAGTGGACTGTTGTATACGCATGGATGCATGTATTCACAGCAATTCCAGACAAGGCAACTTTCTATGCCACTATATGCCACATCTTGGTACAAAAAGATAAAGCTTGTAGCGAGAAAAATTTGGTAACATTTACTCTGGCATCACAATTGTTTCTTTCTCTCTCTCTCTTTTTTTTTGGAGCTGTAGGATGCGTAATAAAACGGGAATATGTACTTCGTGGTTAATGCTAACTACTATTTAATGCATACTTGTGTTACTTGTGCCACGTTTCCACTAATACGTCCTCTAATTAAATGAAATATGACGTACTAGGAGCAGCGGTACGTTGTAGCGAGTGTGGTCAAAGCCGCAATTTATTTTGCGTTCACCAAGGGCCCGATCAGCGTTAATTTTTCATTCACTGGTTAATGTGCATGACACCTATCGAAAAAATCAGAAAGATCACGAGATTGAATGCGCGCAAAAAAAACGCTTATGCGACCGAAACCGAAACTACGTTCACGCTCAAAATACCAGTTTTGACAAGGTTTGCATTTCCGAAAAACAATGAAGTAGACGCCCGGTCTTTTTATTCATTGCACTTGAGTCATAAATACGAAGACTTTGAGGTTGAATAGAAATGCTTAAAAAGTGGTCGCGAAGAATTGGTCGTTTCGAGTCAATCCGAGATCTGACCTTATCCGAAAAAACATGGCGCCTTCCGTGCTGTGAGCATGCCTTCAGTACTTTCAGTGCTTGATCCTTGTCTGAAGAAGTAAATTAACTCGTTCTGTGCTTTGTTTTCAAGCTCAGCTTTCACGTTTCGTGACTTCACGCGGGTGCGACTTATAGAAAAAACAGCACAGCCGCTCTTCGCCATGCCTCGCATCAAGTACATCGGCTACCCGTCCCCGTACGTCGGCAAGCACTTGCTCTGGCTACTGGGAAACCTCAAGAACTTCGGCGTCGGCCGCGTCGTCACTCGGACCTCGTTCGAGCGGTACCCGGAGCCTTCGTACTACGTCATCGCAAAGGTCCGGCCGCACATGGACGACGCCAACCAGTACGGCGACGTCTGGGCCGAAACGGTGTTCCGGGGCCGACGACTCGGCGTGATCCAACTGGAGTCGCCTCAGGTTCCCGACTACAAGTTGGTGCCCAAGAGCGAGGAGGCGCGACTCTTGTCGCTCCCGGTCGTGGACCCCGTGCCTAAAGTCCTGCCGCGCTACCTCAAAATGCCGCCGTTGATGCGCATCATCGTCGAACGAGATTTGAAGGCAAAGGGCATCGCCATAGACGACGAGCCCAAGATGAGGGCAGTCTACTCGAGCTCTATCGCGGGAAGTTACCGCATCGCCGAGGAAGGGGAGATGCCGGACGTCGAGCACACCGACATGAAGAACTACATCACCGAAAAGTTTCGACAGGGCGTCAAGGAAATTTAGGACTTCTCTTTTCATCACGTTGCTTCCGTGTACATAAACTTGTAGATGTATATTGAATACAAAGTCTATAGAAAAGTCGTTGTATGTGGACGTTATCCTTATGTAGTGTTGTACTTTTACAACGGCCCCAGTCCTTTAAACTGGACGCAGTAGTTAAGATGTGGTAGTTAGAGGGTAATCTTTAGGTGGATATTTACCGAGCTTGGACATGGGAGCACATTCTTTGTTGTGCAAACAAAAGGCAATCAGGAGTGCGCCTGACTTGGAGTAGCAGAATGTTGCTCAAACTTGCACGCATGTTGATGTTATGGTGAATGAAACATGGCAACAAAAAACAACGGAAAAAGAACCGTGGGAAAGCGTGCCTTGTAGTTGTCTACAGGAGCATTGTCAGTCGTATGCATTCATGAGAATGGAGAAGAGCTAGTAAGCATGTCGATTTCATTTCCTATGGTTGGTTAACATACTTTTGAAAGTGTTTTACGCTTATAAACACATTGTTTCATGCTGTTCAAGACTTATAACGCTTGATAAATTGCCTCGTGATTTAGCTGAAACTACAAGAGAACTTACTGTGAGAAGACATGTTGTGCATCTGATAGGTGAACTGGTAGTTTGTAAAAGCAATACTTGGATGCGAAAACAGTTTGAAGCAGAAAAGGGAGATACAATGAATCATATGGAGCAATTAAATTATTTCAGGCATAGAGGTCATGTGCTAAAAAGAGCACATCATGCACATTCAAGAAAGGAAGTTTACTGCATTTTAAAAAATTGAGCCTGCCTCTTTTCATGAACAAGCTCTTGAGAATGTGCCAAGATTCAAAAGCTGCAAAATATACTGCGAACATGGATAAGAGCTGTCCATCACAGTTGCTGTAAATAATGAAAAAAAAAGATTTTTGTTAACCGCTCTTCGTTAAAATATGCGAAGTATGTGTAGAAGTTTTACTTTGCACTGGAAAATTGAGAAAACAGAATCGGCTCCTTATAAAAGAACAAGCATACAGACTTACATTTGCGAAAATAGGTCAACATGTTTGTTGGCATTGCATTCGAGCATTGTTCCTCTAGTAGCATTACCTTCATGTAAGCACAGCACAACTTAACGATGAAGATAGCTTTGATTTGTGGGGTTTGATGTCCCAAACCAGCTCAGGCTGCGAGATGCCGTAGTGGTGGGCTGCGGATAATTTCGTCGACCTGGGGTTCTTCACCGTGCACCGACATCGCACAGTACACAGGCCTCTAGCATTTCACATCCATCGAAAGTGCCACAGCCGCAGCCAATATCCAAGCCACGTCTTTTGGGTGAACAGCCGAGCACCGCAACCACTGAGGCAACGTGGAGATCTAACGGCGATGAAGAAATGCTATGCGATGCCAGCTGGCAACTAGAAAGTGTTCCACACTCTCTGTCATGGCTGTGAGCGGCAGTGGCTACACGAACGTTAACGCCCGATAAAGAGGATGGGAAAGCGACCGCTGATGTAGCTCAATCGGTACGGCGCCTGACACAATATCCGAAAGTTGTAGGTTCTCTCCCTACGTGTGACAAGTTCACTGTCCATGCGCTGTAATTCCTTCCCATGTTATGTCATAATTAGTATTCTGCAGTTAAAACATACAAGTAATGTCCCTACCTTACCTTCATTGTTTGTTGGTTTCATTAGCTTGTGTCTAACAAAAAATAAGAATAATTGGGGCAGCTATGCTCTAGTAGTGCAAAGACTGAGGAAATAGCAGAGCCGCTGACTTTCCTCCTCCTCGCTTCCCTTTCCCGTTGCCTTGCTGTACTGTAGTATATATGGCTACACTATGCTTCACGCTTTCCTCTCTTTATTACCCCAACTTATCTTCCCCTTTCCTTGATATACTATACTACGCTATACGTACTGTACTATACTTCCGTTTGCCTTGCTATACACCATTTTCCGGACGCGCTCAAGCGCCGCCATCTTGGACTGATAACGTTGCAGTTTTGTATCCGTATCAAATAATCAAACAGCGCTACAGTTAACTTGCACGCACGAAAACGCTTGGGCCGGTAGATTCAACGTTTCGTGACCATCCTTTCATATTACGACATGGAAAATTCCGGCAATACAATCGCTTATCAGTCCAAGATGGCGGAGCCCATGCATCGAAAATAAAATCGTGTATACTGTAGTATACGTGGCTATGCTATGTGTGCTATGCTCAGTGTAATTCTTTCTCAGTTTATCTTTTGCCATCTTTCTTCCCTTTCTTAGTATTTCTTTCTTTCTCTCTACGCATACTCTAACTCATCTGAGTTATTGCATCCCACGCCTGATAATGAGCGCACATGATCTGGGAACAGAGCAGAACCTGGAGAAGAGGACGAGGAGAGTGTGCGCAGTTCATGATGATGATAGTTTTTCGTTCGTAATTAACAGTTTCTCCGAGCATCAACAGCTCCGCTGTTAGAAGAAACCAGCCCTCGATCAATGCCCCCCCCTCTTTCGTTCGGGGATGAAGAAATGTCACTGGAGGCGGTGGTGAATAAGTAGGGACGTCATTTATTTTAACGGATCAATACTACTTTGTAAATATACTACGGGTGTGTGTGTGTACATATATTACAGGTGACAATAAGGTCACGAAAGTAGCGCGGCCACGAGCGCCGATATGAGCAGGGTCAGCCAGAAGTTGACCTTCAGGAGTGGGCTACTGCTGTCCTGTTGGTGGCTGTCGTGCGCTTGCCGAGGTGACGCGGGAGCGCGATGCGTGGCGCTCTGCTCTCCGTCCGCTGCGTTCAATCCTGCATGGCACAGAAAAAAACAGATTATATCAGAAAAAATTTTTTCTGTTTAGCGTCCTTTTAAAGTGGTTCTTTAGACAAAGCCGGCACTACATTTTGTACATGTCGACTTTGTGAACTTTGACCCTGTATTGCCCAAACGGATTTCTACGTCAAGAACAACTAGAATGTAGTTTGGTTTCACTTCTGGCCATGGAGGGTTTACTTGCAGAGGCAAAACAATGAAATGTTATCCGAGATGCAACTTCAATATTACACTAATTGGCAATCCTTTTACTGAACAATATACAATCGAAAACTCCCTTTGGCTTATCAGAAGCACCACTTTGCAGACTATGCTTACGCTTCTGGGGCATAAATCTGTATTTACAGGTGTTAAAGCAATATGGCATGTGTGAAAAATCAGGCATTAGAAGGGCAGAAAAGGTCATGGAAATCTTGTGGGTCAAGAAAAGGATTTTATAAACTGAATTTATGTGTTTAAAGGGGTGTTGAAGTGAACACTAAAACAGTTCAGACACATATCCTTTCAAAACTCTATTGTCATCAGATATATGAAACCATAGGTTCATTGTTATTTGAGAAAATGAAGGCTCAAGTTTAATATTTGAATCACACTTTAGCTGGCAGAGAAATAAAAACATTTATTTTTAAAAATGTGGGTCCTAGCACTAAAATTAGTTTTGAAATCTGAGTTTTCATCCGGAAGCTTTCATACTATTTAAACTTGCTAAACATGCACGAATCATTCCACAGTTTATAGTACGACTTGGGGAATACATGGACCTGCATGTTCAGCTAAAATCTCAGAAAAAAAAAATTTATATTACATATGCATTGTTCTTTCCCAAATTTCACAGAACTGTGGCATTTGGTTTACCAATCATATAATTTAACACCTGGCACTAATACTCGCGTAGTTATACGAAGGAAAAAAAAAAGTTGACTTTATTTGTGGGGGAAGCTAGGTGATGCGAAGACTGCATTAGCATAAAACTATTTTTTCTCCAAAAAGCAGCTGTTTAAAAAAGGCTGCCACTTGTTCCAAAAGCAGCAAGGTACACGCAGCACTCGTTCTCAAACAGCTGCCGTTTTGCAGCTGCCGGCAGTCAACAAGACAGGTTCATCCTAATGCCATCATTGACATCAGCTAGCTTTTCTCATCAACAGAAATCATTTTCTAAGAAACAAAACAAAACATAAAATTTTCTTACCCCCTATTAAAGGCTAGACAGGAACGCCAAGTCTTACGTTGAACAGTCTGAACAACAAAATTCTATTTTTTACGTGATGGTCGACCAGTAATTGTTGAAAAAGACGATTAAAATGAAACCTAAATCGCACTTCTAAAATACTAAAAGGCTATGACTTCTCTGAGATGGGCTTCATGAATTCGAATTAACCCAAATTGATAAAGGTTTGCAGCAATTCCACCTTGAACGTTTCCACATGACCTCGTCTTAGTTTGACGGTGTATGCTAGGGAGCAGTTAATATGTTTATTGGTGAACAGTGACTGCGCTGTACTTCAAAGCAATTTATGAATGACGACGACTTCCGCAAGAGAACATCATTCATCTAGCTCATAACGTTACAACAGACATAGATAGCTACGTACTTTATTGCCAGGGTTGTTGCATATGTTTGTGAGTGATGAAGCTATTGAAGAGCTAAGCCAAACATCAACGAACCCATTCAAACAACAGCACTTCAGGAAGAGTGATCAACATACCTTGCTCACCAGCTGACAGGTCACGTTTCTGAAACGTAAATTGAACAGTTTATTAGATTAATTTACGCTCAACACTTCATTATTGAATCGCTCAGCCACATTCACGTAGATCTATCACTACCGAACACGCGCGTACGTATTTATTCGCTGCATGAGAGACGGTGCTCGCGCCAAAAATAGACGACAAACGTCAAAGGTTAAAATAATCTACGCCGACAGCTGCTGATATACAGCTACGTGTCGCGTCTACACGACACCTACTGGCCATGAATTAAACATTACGCGCTCAGTCAACATTCGTTAACCTGACGAACATAGCACACGGGCCGGAGATCGATGCAAACTATATTATTGTTGGTTAATCGGTCCATCTTGCTACCAACTGATGCCCTTACCAGTTGAACCAGTTTTAGTGAGCCGGCGTGGTCTTAGGTCGTACTCAACATTTACACAAAGCTGTTACGCACTGTACACGAAAAACTTTAGTTATCGGACACGGCACTATGAAGGGCGCGCCCATAATTCGACTGCGCTATCGGTATCTCCGCAATAGATAGCGATGCGCACGTCATACAAAATGCGTATTTAGTACACTAAAGCACCGATCGCACTATCCTAGCCATGTTTTAGCTTAATGCGCTTTTCTTTCTCTTTTCGTTTTGGCGACAAAGCGACGTTTGGTTTTTCCCTCGCCAGAAAGTATGGAAATTCTCGCATTCCCAAGGACGTGCACTGTTGAACAGCTGATCGCTTTTGTACGCGTACGTATATTGATAGGGGTGTACAGTGCGTACTCAACAGACACAAGAGATCGAAACCAATCGAAAGCGGTGCCAAATCGAAGCGATTAATCGAGAACAAAAAGTGAAACAAACCTCTTCGGCGCACCCGCTCGAAGAGCAATCCCGTTGCCGCTCAGAGTCCGCCGAGCAAACCGCTGTGAGCAAGAGGAAGACAAGAATCAGAAAACACGACCGCTTGAAATATTCTACAGGAACGTTAGAATGAAAGTGTGGTCAACTCACCGGCTAGGACGAGAAGAGACAGAGCGATCGTCGTGGGATTCATCGCATCCGCGCGAAATCGCCAATCGATGAGTCAACCACGAAAAGTCGGGTTAGCTCCTCCAGTAAGCTGCGCGAAACAACGCAGCGGCGGCGTAGATCGGCGCTCCTACTAATTGTCGCGAAGAAATCATTTCGACGGAGATCACTGCGATCTCGAGCAGTCCGTCGAGGTCGAAACAACACCGCACGCAGGCATCGCACACGCTCTCACAAGCACAGCCTTCGGCTTCACCGTCCGAGCGACGCCCAAAAGCAAAGATAAATGAAAAAATCGGGAAAATTCCGAGCGTGAGAAACCGAAACTAGATACCGTCGCGCCACACAGTGTTCATAAATTGTGTTTAAGTACTATTTGTAGCCAGCCGAATTCGAAGTTGAAGCCGGTACTCTTGGAAAACATGGCGCTGCCTAGCGTGAGGCTCGCTGCCCGAACACCGGGCAGGATGCTTCGGAGCTCGCTTTGCCTTCTGAAGGCTTTGCACAGAAATGAATTAGGTAAGCAGCGAATGAGCGCACTCGCTAACCGTCTAGCGAATCATGCTGATCGGCTGCTTCAGCTATGCTATTGTCCTTAAGCGCTTTCTCAGAAGATCGCTGAATTCACTGATATGCAAAACGAAAGTCTCCTGCTAAACTGTTTAGATTGCCTCTCTCTCCCTATGCATGCGCGCTAATTAGACATTTATTTTGGCTTAATATTCAAAGGAGACTTAGTGCCGCTGCGTCGATTACCACGTTCTTGTTTTGCTATGCGTAATCATGCACAACATTATACTGTTGGGAGTGGATATTCGCCCGGCATCCGGCTGAATTGCGCGAGCGGAACTCGGCCGGCAGTGTCTCCTCATTGGCCGGCTGTAGCCGGATGCCGGGCGAATATCCACTCCCCCCTCTGAAAACATGCTGTGAAGACTACGACGGCACAAGTCGTCCGGTTGTGGTTTGACCGGCAGTTTGTGCTGGAATCGTGCAAATACGTCATTTGCCCAAGAAACTCTCTGCTTGACGGCCGGCCGCTCGCGAAAGCAAACTGCCGGTCAAACCCCGACCGGACGACTGTTGCCGTCACGGCGTGCGTTTTCAGCGGAGCCTACGCCGTGGGTAAGTCAGACTACCGGCATATAATTGTTCCCTCACTAAATGTAGGCACTCTTCGCTTGACGGCCGCTCGCGAAGAGCAACTCGGCAAATGCCCGTGCCGGCAAAGCGCTTTTTTGCCACAGGATGCCGGCATTAACCACGTGACTACAGCCGGCCAATGAGGAGACACTGCCGGCCGAGTTCCGCTCGCGCAATTCAGCCGGATGCCGGGCGAATATCCACTCCCTATACTGTTCCCTTCGGTAAAAATTGCTTTCCAAAATCAGTGACCTCAAAAAACTTTAACCGGTCCAAATTATCGTCCTAATTAGGGGTCATTTACATTCACGCATGCCGCCTCACAGCTGTTGAACTAACTACCCACAGACTTAACGGAACAACATTTACCCTTTACAAAACTAACCTGCGTTCTTGTATGCTCGCGTCACATCTCTACTGAGAATGCTCCGTATTCCTACCGTTACATTGTGTTTGTATAACAGAATATGACGTAAGGGCCCCCCTTCACAACTCCTGTGGGAGTTGTGGGGCCCTGTCTTTAAAGATTATTTATTTATTTATTTACCAATACCTTACAGGCGTCGCAGATGCATTGTGTAATGGAGGTCAGATACAAAACTAAGAACAATGTAGGTTAATATCAAAGGCAAATACACACAAGTAAGAACAAAGTAGGTTAACATCATGAAACATGGCAAGTACAGCAAAATAGGTGTAAGCAGAAAGCCAGTGATATCTGACGTTAGATTATAAGACATTAAAAGCAAGCATTATGATTAACTGATGTACCTATCTCCATGTGCATAATAAAAGAATTGAATTGAATCGTTTTGAAAATCTGACCACTGGTTAACATTTTCCACGCAGCATTGGTTCGGTTCAGTTCATCGGTGAAAGCTTCCTCGGGATCCGGTTGGGACTTGGTCGGTGCAGTTGCCCTCGAGCGTAAGCCTGTCATCGTGCCGGAGCTGAATGCTCTCGAGAAGAAGTACCTCGAAATCCTGCGTGCTATCGAAGTTGAGGGCAGCCTGCTCAGCGACCACGAGCTTCAACTGCTCGAGTGAGTGACTGTTTTTGCCTAGTGCAAGCAACTCTGACATGGACTGAACGCCTGAAGTCGACAAAACTTTTTTATTATGCACATTTCCAAAATATACTGCGAATTTGTAAGGAGGACTCTTGCTAGATCTTGGTAAACATGGTATGTACGCTGCGAATTCGTATGTTCAATCTCTCTGCTTTAGTTTCAATAACGTATATAATTTATAGAACCGAAATATCTTCTTTTTTTCTTTTGCAGAGAGTTACGAACTTGTAAATATGGGCGTAAATTTTCTTTTTTGATACGTGACAATGTTTGGGAACTTTCAAATCGAAATATCGCAACTCATGGGCACTTTAATATGTTTGTGTTTCTCTATTAAATGTAACATATTATATTCAAGTCAGCCAGTAGGAGTGGCTTTTCAATGAAAGTATGTTGGCATTTCAAATATTTTTGAATAACAAAACTGAAATACACTTCAAGCGAACTCTTCCTCCTAGATGCCTTGCACTGACATCAGTGAAAACCACCATGGTGGCACATGAAGTTTACGATGTCACGTTAATGTCGTCAGGACATTGCATCCTGGTTCTTTCGTTATTCATACACGGCGACCAATAAAGTTTCTGCCACGTCGTTATGACATTGAAGCTGGTTAAATACAACATGCTTACTCTGCCTTGATGTCCTTATAGCAGCCATATGGGAGGATCAACAGCCTAGGAAGCTAAGTCCATGACATCACAGGCTAGCTATCAATATAGCTAATTACTCGTATGAAAGCTTCTCTTACCCCGAGAAGGAATAAGGTGAAATTTAAGGGCTCGTTTTTCTTTGTTAGACACAATGGTAATGAGAACTAACAGACAATCATGTCAAGGAAAGTAAAGCGATTGTTATCAGTAATAAGTGTAATGTAAATGTGAAGAAAGAAAAGTGGACGAAAAGATAGCTTGCCGTAGGCGGGGGCTGAACCTGCGACTTTCAGAAAACGCATCCGATGCTATACCAACTGAGCTACAGCGTCGGCCATCCCCCCCATTCACTTTATGGTTCATATATAGGCATTTTAAATGTGGAAGTGTCAGTTAGCGCTGCCACTCCCATGTTTAAATGCACATATACCTTTAAAGTGGACAGGGGGGATGGCTGCTGCTGTAGCTCAGTTGGTAGAGCATCGGACACAATATTCAAAGGTCGCAGGTTCGGTCCTCGCCAGCGGCAAGTTATCTTTTTGACTACTTTTCTTTTTTCACATTTACAATGTACTTACTACTAATAACATCCCCTATACTTTCTTTGGCGTCATTATCTGTTAGTTCTCATTAATATTGTCTTACCCTGAGAGTGTGCTAGGTAAGGCAAAAAAAGGCATGCAAACTGAAGCTGGTGGAGGATGCTGCCTTGAAGTATAAGAACATTTTATGGTAGGCATAGCAAAACGGTGTTGAAGACATCGCCACCATACCCCAAAGCTTCCTATTGGGCCACATGTGCTGGAATCTTGTTGTGGATTTGGAATGTGATGAATTTGTGACAGAGGGAACAAGAGATATATCAAGTTACAGTGGCAGTATTGAAGGCATTGGACATGCTCTGTGCAGAACACGTCTGACTTTTCACTACAGCAGTGCCTGAAATTTCATGATTTCATCTTTTTCGTTCAGGGACAAAAAGAGAAGGGTTGATCCGGACGAAGGAGTTGCCATCACAGTCCAAACA
This sequence comes from Rhipicephalus appendiculatus, assembly GCA_030522465.1. NCBI lineage: Eukaryota > Metazoa > Arthropoda > Arachnida > Ixodida > Ixodidae > Rhipicephalus > Rhipicephalus appendiculatus. The sequence continues at coordinate 1,185,282 of JALIZH010020166.1, forward strand.
GCGCAGGACATTGAAGATGAGTGGACCAAGAAGGCCAAGGAGTTCAAGCCTGCCCCAAGGTTGACTGGTAAGGCCAGTGCTCGGTTTCGTGAGTGCACCACCAGCTCTCTTGTTTTTAGTGCTTTGGCAAAAGGGCGAGGAATGTGAATGCAGTGATCTGCGGCAGCCTACATCAAGTTTCGTACGGAGTGAATTGACGTTAGACAGCTCACCATATCCAGTACCTTGGTGTAGGATCGACTTTCAGTGCACAACACAGCATGGACATTTACAGCCCATTAAAGTGTTGAAATGTTTATACCAAATATTACCGGCTGTATTATGCTGACAAATATGAGTGTCTTGCTACTTGTTGTGTAAGACATGTTAAGCTGTGGCAACTTTCACAATAGATTAAGAAGTTTGCCGGGTTTACGTGGCCGCTGCATGCACAGGACCCAGTTAACTGGAGGACTTCGGGAGAGGCCTTTGCCCTGCAATGGGCGTAGTCAGGCCGATAATGATTATGGTTGTACCAGTGGTTGTTTCACCGCACACTCATACGAGAAAGTTTTCTCCTCAGAGGCCGACTCGAAGGGCGACTTACGGACCACGCAGCGCTGCCTCGACCAGCCGCTCCTGCTTGTTGTGAACCAGCAGTTGGGCAAGGGCCATCGCTGGATTCTGCCACAGGCAGTTCGTGCTCGTGGCGAAACCATGCGACAGGTAACGAGCTTGCTTCTTGTAAGAATCCCTTGCTGAACTCATTAAGGAGAACCAACAGATAATCAAGCCAAGGAAATTATTGGGGATGTTATTTGGTGTAATTAGTGGACATTAGTGGACAAAAATACAACTTCAGGTGCAGCCCCTCCTGGCAGCAAGTTCTCTTTTCGTCCACTTTAATTTTTTTCCCATTTGTATTATAGTTACAATAAATAACGTCCCTTATATTTTTCTTGGGTTGATCGCCTGTTGGTTCTCATTATTGTTGAGCCTTTTGGTGAATAATTGTGGTGTGGAGGTTAGGCAAATGAAGGAAGCACTTGTAGTGTCTATCCTCCTTGTTTATAGCACACATCTGCACCTTGACTGTGTGCATGTGAGAACCCCGCAACTTCAGAACTGCCTGGAACTTGTGTCAAAAGTGCCTGGCACCCCTAGCATTTTGCCTCTATCAAAATGCAACCGCTGCGGCCGGGATCGAACCCGTAACCTTCGGGTCAGCAGCTGAGCACCGTAACCGCTACACCACGCTTTCTGAATGTGTTTAGCCAGTAAGGTTACTTGCTCCGGTATTGTTCAAGTTTTTGCATTGGTTCTTGCATGTGCAACAATTGCTATACTCCATTTCACACATCAGGTGCAACACTGTGGAAGCTATGCAAGAAGTTTGGTCAGCAAAATGTGTAAATCAGCGTGGCTCGCGCTTTGCTTTCGTCGTTGAAACGCTCTTGCAAGCCAAGCAGTAATTCGCGGGTGATGTGTTGCGACAAGCAACAGATGAAACACCAAAAACAAAGAGAGGCTAAGCAATCCAGAACAACTTATTTGACAACTGTATAGCAAGGTTTGTCTATTTCTAAGGCACAAAGCACTTTTATTTAGTACTCAGCCTAAAAGCAAAAAAAAAAAAAATCATATTACAGTTGGTAAAAATCATTCAACTATTTCATGGTGCGAACGCATTTACTGTAAGAAAGCTCGCTAGCCTCTGAAGAGTGCACTTGATGTATGAAACGTCGTAATATATGGTTGACAGTATTGCACACCCTAGCCACTGTATTGTTAGAACATGTCTGCCAGTAGTAAAAGCATCTTCTGGAACTCTTGTGTTCTAAGCACACTGCACATTGCAAGGCGGTAAAAAATTAAGCTACATAAGCATTTCTTCTTTACATAGACTGCTGAACGAGCGCTGACCGAAGTCTGTGGGCCCACTCTGGAGGGGTTCTTTCTCGGCAATGCGCCTTCAGGGTGCTACAGTTACAACTATCCACCTGAATACCAAAAGAACGGTGTCCAGGGAGCCAAGGTAAGTGGAATGTAGCTATTCTATCTACAGCTTACATATACAGGAGCACACGAAAAGCTTAGAAGTATATCTTGATCACATTCCTTCATGCTAGTGCTTTAGATGCGCTCTGATTCGACGCGCATTCATGTTTTCAAGAATTGTATGTATAGTTTGAATTATATGCAACTTAGAATCTTTATGAACACCTAAGCAAGTGTCAAGGAAATTAAGCGAGTGTTTTTTAAAGTGTGAACAAGCTTGTTAAGATAAGAAAGCTTGTGAGTTAATGAAGTACGAGCCTAGGGCTGATAACTGAAATGTGCTAGTATCGATATCAGAGTCCACAAATCCTGGTGTGGTCTGCATGCATGTTGCGCCGCTATTCCCAAATACTATAGTGTTGTGCTGGAAATCGTCAGTACATACAATTTTCAGTTCCTTTACTCACAAATGTTGATGATTGGGCGAGTTGGTTTCTTCATTTTTCGTGATGCGCTACACCAGTTTAAGTCATTCACTCATTTAGTACTTGCGCTTCCTGTCACTCAAATGGGCAGCTAGCAAGAATAGCACAACGTATAATAATGCTATTATAGCTGAATGAATTCAGACGTGTGTTTTTTAAGACATGTTACAAAGTCTGCAAGCCCACAGGTAAACAGGTACTCTTTAGTACTGCAGGTCGTGGTACTGCTATGCCTCTAGCAAGAATGTTTCTGTGTTCATTTAATGTATTCAATTGAACCCCTTCATAAGACACACTGATATAACAGACAATAGGCTATAAGAGACACCAGTGTGCCTACATCGAAATAGGGGTTGATCAAGCAATAAGAACATGCTACCCGGCTTATGAGGACGATACAAGGGCGGATCGGGGGCTCATTTATTTGTTAGTCGCAATCTAATAAAGCCAACAGACATTCTATCAACGGAGAACATTTACGGCATTATGTATTTGCAGTTTTGAACTGTAGTGTAGTATTTATGATGTAAATGGAAATTAATTAAAGGGGACAAAAGAACACCTTTGCTGTCGGTGGAGCCTGAACGCATAGACAGCAAAGGTGTTCTTTCATTCACTTTAAAGGGGTACTGACACGAAAATTTTCAGTTTTCGAATGAAAGGCCAAGCCTTCAAGAGCCTATAAAATGTATTGCCAAGCGTGAGTGCACGCTGAAAAAGTAATCACAATATGCTTTTAAATGCTAGTTTCAGTTCCTACGTCACAACACGAAATGAGCTTCACGTCACGAGCTCGCACAAGATATCGCGACGTTTCTACTCCCCCCTCCGCATCTACGGAGCGTAGATGCGGAGGGGGAGTAGAAACGGTAGTAGAAACGTTGGTGACGCGTAAGCGGCCATTTCGATTGTTTTAGTAACACACAAGCATCCATTTTGGAAGTTTTTGTACCTCTCGTCATCACAACTAGCCAGGCTGCTGCGTGAAGTCACCAGAATCAGTACTGTAACCAGACGTTAAGCTAGCGTCAATGTCGGTAGGTGCGGCATGGGAAAATTGGCTTGAATATCAAAATAAAATATCTTATCAACATTTGCTGAGCTTCACACTTGCTCAGAGACGTCTCTGTATAGAGGAGATTTGTATGGCAGAGTAAACTCGCCTTCAAAAAATGGTGTCAGTACACCTTTAAAGTCAACTCTAGTTTGCATGTATGAGGTGTTGCTGCATTGTGGAATTTATGTATGAAGTTGATTCTTGGTCAGCCGTGCCTGTGTCATTCTCTCTCCACACCAGGTATTCTTCTTCAAAGCACAACTCAGGAATGGCGCCTTGTCTGTTGGCGATTTGAAGAAGCTAACGAAGGCGGATGACTTTGCATGGCTCACGTACAAGGAGCTCAGTTCCAAAATGCTCCCGAGGTACTGTAAGGCAGTACAGTCTTTCCTAATGGTGCCCGACGAAACACCGTATCAACAGCTGCTCGACAGGGCTCTTTCTTCGATCACGTGGCGAAAATCGGGCATCACACCGGAAATACCACGTGAGAACAAAGCCGCTGTAGAAGTTGGAAAAAGCTAAGGAACGTTTTATACAATAAAGTTGAATTTAATGTAGCTATTCACTGGTCAAGCGTTGTTATTGTTCTGCTGTTGTATTTGTATGTGTGTCATACTGCTGCAATGGGTTCGTCTTCGAGAGCTTGACATTTACGACTAATGCCAACACCTTTCAATTCAATCAATTCGAAACACACAATAAGTGCAGCTTGGTTTTGGACTTGAAGGGGAATCCAGCAATACAAATGTTGTTATCATTCAGGTTTCATGAACACCTCATTGTGAGTAGTATGTCATATTCAATATGAATCGCACTTTATTTCATGCAGCGTTGCTGCACAAATGTGTCTTCAGACAATCGTGTTAGCTTTGGCAGTAATAACGTGTCTTCAACACTTTATGCAATCATATGATCATATGTCATGTGCTACCACCTCTGCTGGGCAAAGATGGTCTACACCATGAGCCTTTGCGTTATACCACAATGTAATCCTGAGAGTGCGTGCCACAGACTACAACTCTACTGAGCAGCGGTGACGACAACAAGCGGCAATGTTCTTGCGCTGTGCCTAGGCCGTGGGAATGTACCTTTTCTTAGAACAGTTACGTACGAGCATAGGTCGGCAAAAAAACTGGAGCTCACTCAGACTCATTCAAGAAATATATTTTGCTCCAAGGGCTCACTCGGACTCACCAAAACTTTCCTCAACAGGACTCACTTGGACTCAAACTCACCAGCATACTGTTACTCAGCCAGACGCACCCATACTCAAGTCTTGACCTGAGTCTGCGTCAGAAACTCACGAGTCCGTAAGCGTAAAATTATCTTTTTTGATCATGGTGTCAATGCTCTTTAATGCCGAATATCTCATATAATTTGCTGCTCTACAATATGCATTTTGATCTTGTACCTTCAGATACGAGTTATCAGTAATTTCAATCCAGTAAGGACATTTTCATGAAACACATCATTCACACGAGATATCTTTATCAAGAACTTCCCGTGAAAAAGTTTGCAGGGGAAAGGTCTTGGCACCCTCCCCTGCTAACTCACGCCTCTGATTAATAAATGTTGAGATGGTGCATAAACCCAAGTGCGTTGAGAGATGTGTGAATCGACTTGAGCATAAACGTAAGCTTATATAAGATGAGAGTAATGGTGAAGATGACCAGATAGGACCGTAGGTCAGCAATAAAAGGTGGACCTTACTCAGACTCACTCAATTTAATTATAACTGACACACAAGAAAGCCAAGGACAGTATAGAGGATGTAATTTGTATTAATTATGATGTAAATGTGAATAAATTGAAGTGGACGAAAAGATAACTTGCCGGTGGCAGGGATATTCCCCATAAAGTGGACGGGGTGGGGAGGGATGACCGCCGCCGTAGCTCAGTTGGTAGAGCATCGGACATGTTATTCGAATGTCACAGGTTCGTTCCCTGGCAGTGACAAGTTATCTTTTTGTCCACTTTACTTTCTTCACATTTACATCATAATTAATACAAGTAACATCCCCTATACTTTCCTTGGCTTTCTTGGTTGTTATAATTAATATTGTGCTTAACAAAGAAAAAGAAACCCTTAATATTCCCCTTCGTTCGTTCAGACTTGCTCAAGAAATATTTTGCGCTTAGGGCTCACTCTGACTTAGACTCATCCGTATTTTTTTTCAAGTGAACTTATTGGGACTAAGATACACTGAAATATTCTTGGACCAGACTCGCCCGGACTCAAGTTCACCAAAATATCATTCATCCGAACTCACCAGACTCATACTCACTGCCTGATCCGAGTCTGAGTGAGTCTGGGTTAGTTGACTCATGAGTGAGTTGGTTGACCTACGTGTACGAGTTAAGGAAAACTGAATTCAAGCGGGGTTTTTTTACACCTAATGAAAAGGGAAGGTGTGTGGATGAAAAATCAGAGGAGCCTAGTTCAGGGCAGGCCTTTCAGTTTAAACATTACGTATATCATTCAAATTATTTCGTATTGTATGCTTTTTACGGAGTACATGTGGATTGTGTGTAAATTCTATTAAAAAATTTTTTATAACAATCTTAATAATAGCATGTGGAATTATTGGAATGCATATGGAATGTTTCAATAGGGCTACTCTTTTTAATGTCAAGGTTTTCCCCCCAAAGCCTTCCAATTTAACCTGTCTTTTGTAAGCAGCTTCCATTTTATGCCTGCAAATTTGTAAATTTCATCGTCCCACTCAAAATGTTGTTCACGGCCGCATTTCCCGTCCCTCTAATCAGTGTTGCACTGGAGACAGCAACGGTCTGCACTAGAGAAACAATCAGCCTCTCCTGCTTGTCTTACCCAGGAAAGCATTTCTGTCTGGCAGGTTTTCTTTATGTGATAAAACTGTGGTATGTGTGCGTAATTCCACGGCTGCTCTACGCCATATCCAACATTTTGTATGTGCATTGATTGCATGTTGAACAAAATGACTCCAACACTTATGTTTCCAACACTAATCAAATACAAAGCTGCGCTGCAATTAGCAAGCATTTTGAGCTCATCGCATCAATAAAGCGATGCACTTAGTTATTTGCTTCAACCTCGAAGAATTGAGGCCTCCAGCTGTTCGCTAAAAGGATAGAAAAATTTTCTGTTCATACATCTTTGAAGTATGCATTGTTCATCTCTAACAGGCAAGGTTCTTTTTATCATGTGTTTTGCCTAATTTTTGACAGTTTGCAGCTATGTTTTATGAATTACACCATAGATTCGTGAAATTACAAAAGAAAGAAAGTCACAGTTTCGCCGCAAGGCGAAGCAACGAATGCGATGGCAACAAATTGGAATGTCAAGCATGTCAAGCGACGAATGGCAGGCAGGTCGAAACGAGCAGCGCGCTGCTCACGCACACATGACGCACGAAAACAACACGCACAGTACGAGAGCGAACTAACAACGTTCACTGCTGGACACTTAATGCGCTGCTCAAACAAAAACGACGCAAACGTATTCACAGGTACAGACGAGCGCGAACTAACTAGCGTCACAGTTGTTACTTCGCTGTGTTTGAAAAGCGTGTTCTTTTCGCAAACGGGGGGGGACTGCAGCGAGCGAAGTGACCTTCGCGCGCTCGGTAACTACAACGCAATCGTTCCGGCGAAAGCCCGAGACGTACGATTCTCCTCCACTACGAGATAAGCGCGGGCGCCTACCCCCGTGCCCCCCGTCGCGACGAGCGGGGCGCCGAGCTAAAACTCCTGAAACTTCGTAAAGTAGCGACACTCTCCTCTTCCGCTCTCGTTTCTCCTCGGTCTCCTCTCCTTCGCACTCTCTCTTCGAACGTGGCGCCACCTGCCTTGCTCCCGCGTAGCAGACGCCCTTTCGCTAACTCTATGCCTTTCGCGGAGACAGCGCTTGCTTGCCAGGCAGCGCGCTTAGAGCATTCGCGCCAGCCGCCTAACTAAAATTATCTGCACGAGTGTAACGCTGGTCCATGACATCCCTGTGAAGTGCCGCGTAGGGTATACATGTATATACAGAGAGCATTCACAATGACTGTCAGTGGAAGCAACAGCTCGTGTTGACGCTGTCGACGCGGGATGGCACAGTCGCCGACGGTCAATTTTAGCGTGTGATGAGGCATCTAAGGCTTTCGCCTTAATGATGCGCCAGAAGGCGTACATATTTTATAGTTGATACATTCCAACAGCTGTGGTTGTTTAATTAAGGTCTTTAGACGCAGCAGCCATATTTCCCAAGTGCACCGTGTGGACGTATCTGACATACGAACTATATCGCTGAAAGAACGAGCAAGAGAATGAATGAACTAGCGTGCCACCGTAAGCTATTCCTTCGCGAGAGCTCCACTTGCGGATATAAACCTTCACACGAAAGAGCACGTGAACCGTCGCGCGAAGTGGCACGTAAACGTGATGTTCCTAAACGATGAACGCACCCTACGACTCGGTAGGGCATGCACGCTTTGCACAGCTACTTTCGCATCGCAAGTCCACCGGCTGATGGGTCACGTAAAAGAGCCAGATAAAGATATTGGTTCTGAAGTAAACGAGCACGCAACAAAAACCAACGGAGAGAACCCATCTTAAAGTTTTCGCACTCTACTTTTGGTTATTCAAAGTAGCAGCGCCTAATCTCTGAAGTCGCGCAGTCACATTTTCGACCGTCCGTCCGCGTGCATGATGCTAGGCGCACAAACCAGTACCGCGAACACGAACCAGTTGGCGCATCACGTCAAGGAGAAAACGTAACCATGTATTGTCGACAACGAAAAAGACCCCGCAGATGCGGCCGGTAATGAAACGTGAGTGAGAGATGGCGACGTACTGCACAAGTAACTGCGACATCTCTAGGGCGTTAGAGCGGGCATCGAATTACGCGAACCTCGACGCATACTCATAGTCAGACACTCGCAGCTTACCTCGCAAAGTCGAGTCGAAAATGTCGGCCTGAAGTTCTCACTTCCGATTCTATGCAACCACGTCTTTTGTCAAAACTCGTTGTGCTTAACGGGCGGTGTCATGAAGAGCTCTTGGCCGTCACTAGACTTGTTCTGGTATCAGAAAGCGCGACAGCCGCCCACGGCAACCAACAGCGATGTCAGTCTTGGGTGAAAAGTATTTCACAGCACAACGCGCACGGAAGGACAAGTGCGTATCCGTAAAGCAGGTACGTTGTACACAAGCGAGCCCGCGCTTCGAGAGCAAAGATGGTGGTCGAGAGCGACTGTAAACAAGCGAACGCTGCGCGGGGTCCCACGTGACGGCATCTGGCCAATACCGACGCGGCGTCAGTCACGGAGAGGTCGGCGAAGGGAGAAAAGAGTGGAGGCGCGCTTTCCCCCCCATATATCGCTAGTTCGCGTAGCTTCAGGGGCTTTACCGCCGAGCGCGCCCTGGCGCCATCTCGCTGGTAATGTTCAAAACACGCTGTATATAAATAGCTCGCCGTTTGAGCGATGTAGGACTTGCGCTTTCGTGGCTCAGCGGTTAGCGCCGCGCGCTCCAGAGCGAGAGGTCCCTCGTTCGATGCCGCGCGCCGGAAACATTTTTTCTGGATTATTTTTCTTTGTGGCTTTTATATATATATATATATATATATATATATATATATATATATATATACGGGACATGACGGCAACGGCGACGCCGACAGCGAAAACCAGTCGAGAGTGTCCATATAATTGCTATTGCAATAATACTAATACGGTCAAAACTGATATATTATAAAATAATTGTGTTGTACTAGATGTACTTGAGGAACATTCTCCGCCACTTTCAAGGAGGCATTTAATCTGAAGAAAATTTTGTAAATGGTATGGAGAGAAAGTAGCAAATGGCATATCCCCAAAAATGGGTGATTCATGCAGCAACAGTCTAATTTGTGCTTCCTAATGACGATTTGCTTCAGTAAGCATCACTGAAGCATAGCTGTGCAGTGCTGTGAAGCATACTGATAGGGGCATACTACTTGTGGTTCATATCTCATGTACCGAATTAGCATTATATGTTGAACAATTTTATGATCCTCTTCTGATTCATATGTTCGGGTTCAACTAACGTAACTGGAGCAATACTTGTGCAGGTAACTTGATCTCTTTACAGCTTGCAGTAATTTAAGTGAGAATGCTTTATTCCTGGACTTTGAATTTAGGTAAACCCTTTTTTTTCCTTTGTATTGCCTAACATGCTTGTATTAGAGTAATGTAATGAAGAACATATGTAGTTGAATTGACGACTTGATGCAATTTAATCCTGTCTTTTTGTTGTGTTTTGTGGTCAACTATATTATTATCTGGTAAAATGTGTCCTCGTTTGCATATTACCACTGTTATCACACAGACTGCAGCGATATTTTGCCTTGCTGATCATTTACAAACTGCATAATTTATGAGGCTTTTACTGGGAGACAGCAGTGTGTGTAATAGAAAAAAAATAATTTTTTTATTATTGCAATAACAAATATAGGGGCACTCCAGGCGCATTCTTTGCCGTTGCCGTCATGTGCCGTATAAAGTATAAAACGATAACATCTCCACGCGTGTGGTATGTTTTCTGTGCCAGTGAAAGCGCACGCGTGCGCTGCCGACGAACACGGCTCAAGCAGAGATGAAATGAGCCTTACGCGAAAGGCGCATGGAGAAGCGAGTTGGAGGGGGGGCTGCATGACTCTGGCAGGAGTGCGAGCGAAAGCGCTGCTGACGAACGCAGCTCAAGCGGAGATGAATTGAGCCTTGCGCGAAAGGCGCTTGGTGGTGGATGGGGTAGGGGGGGGGGGGGGGGGGCTGCATGAATCTGGCAGAGAAATGCGTTACTATTATCGACCGGGCGTGGTCGCTCGCGTATCTTTATTCGGGATCAGCAGTCGGCTCATAGCCTCGTACGCGTCGTGTTCTCATTGCTAAGTTTGCGTTGAAGCCATAGAAAGCACAAACGTCATTTTGCTCACTGCATCGGCCACGTTTCCTAAAGGAGTGTGTTGCTAGCCTTAATTCTTCGTTTCGCATTCCGATTTGTTGCTGTCGCATTCATTGCTTCACCCTTGCGGCGAAACTGTGCCTTTTTATTGTTGTGAAAGCTGGAATCAAAACGTGATTTCAACTTATCAAGGGGCATCAACATTGAAGTTTCATGGTATTCTGTTTTGTAGTGAAGATTTGTTTTCATCTCGTCTAAAAGCAGAACTAGCCATGGCTCCAGTCTTTTTGGAATCATTGAGGAGCATATTCACAGGTGCATTGTACAATCGATAAATGTAAAACAATGCATTAAGCAGGTACTACTCAACTACAAACAGTCAGACTATCATTAATGCATAAAGACAAGCTAGAACATGAAACAAAACATGAGCACTATGAGAGGTCATGTTTTCATGTAAATAGCAGACATATGTCATTATCATGAAGTTAGCTGCAGTGCGAGCCACGAGACTACTGATGAACATTACAATTATCTATTTAACTCAGTCATAATGCTTTTTCATTCCTCATTTTCGATAGGTACAGCTTGACCAGAGCTAACGTAGCATCTTTTACATCTGAAGTTCCGATTATATATATATATTCCTTGATCAAGCGATTTTTTTTTTTTGCTTCCATGGAGCGAGGAAACAGCACGAGTGCACCCCAAGTGTCCTTCACAGAGTACTGAAAATATTTATTCACTTTTGTTTAATGCCACGTTTATTTTCCGTCGATGATGGTCTGGGACCTCAAGACCGTATAAATAATACTGTTGTGTCTGAAAGCACTCAACATCATCAGTTTCGGTTTTGTTTCTCGGAAGTTCTGCTGCGTTCTGGCGTCGTTACGCAATCTGGTCGCATGGGGGGCAGGACATCGCACCCGCTCGACCGCTTATGCTGCTATTTTTGTGAAGACCAATGTAGCAGCGTTGCAAACGGCCAAGCGAGCAGCAAAGCAACGCATTGTGCTGCTCCCACGTGACCAGATTAGTCGCCATGACCGGCCATGACCTCAGGATGCAGCGTAGACTCTGAGAAATGAAACTGAAACTAGCTGCGAAAGAGCTACTACATCGAATTACGTGACCCAGATGTTTTGCAGTGTCTTTCTATGGCCTTGAGGTCTTTACCTTCATTTAATACAGAAAATGAATCGTCGGAAATATGTCGGTACCCCTTTACAACTGAACATTCCACAGCATGCAAGTCACATTCACAACGAACAGCACGAGGGTTGTTATGACACAACGATTAGAAATGTGAACCGGTTAGCGAAACAGCGATTTTGCCGAATCGCACAAGCACAAACAAAGCGGTTCACTTTCCGAGGTGTTTAAGATAGCACCGCTGAGCCACTTTTGAAACCATAGCTACTCGAGCATACCAGATGTACTTTTCAGTTGACCACTTCATTAAACAGCGGTAACTGTCACGCATCCCTCTTGCTCGATGATCTGCTTTTTAATTCGGCGCACGCTTAGCGAGCTGAATGCCACAGATAACAAAACAACAAGGTTCGTGATGCCCCCCTAGCGGCACCTAGTGGAACCGGTAGTCGTCTACGTAGCAGACGCATCCGCTGGGAATGGGAAACAGGTCGATAAGGGGTTTCTGCCCCGGATCGTAAGGATTAACTGCGATGAGCGGGAAGAGCATCTCGCGCTGCTTGCACGAAGATTTGTAGCACGGCACCATGTAGTCGCACGGCTTGTTTCGGTACCTGCGAGACAGCAGAAGCACGTCACAAGTGATGATCGACGACGCCATCGCATCACGGAACCAAACCGACATTGCGTCATCTCAGTGGCACTCAAAATGCATTCCAGGTAAGCAGGTGCTTTCAGATTATTCTTTAACTTCGCTTACATTAGAGCACACACACACGCACACAACAAAAAGGAAAATTACAGTGACGTCTCGCTTCGTGGACGCAGGTACTCGTTTACGTGTGGATGCTATTCAATTTACGCGAATTGATGCTCTTCTGTCCGGCCATGAGCTCCCGGGCGAACTTTACGCTATTCCGCAGTTTCGAAGCTATGTTGTCTTGCCTGACAAGCCCGCATTGTCGCAAGCCGCCTAGCACGTTCTTTGAGTCACCTGGACACGTCTAGAGCGCGACATTTGCAGGTCTTGTCGAGCTCGCGCCAGGTGCTTGGCAACGACATCGTATTGTCGGTCGACTCGCGCTCGGTCTGTCGCCGTAACTGCTCCGCCCTCGCCCATAGCTCAGCCTCTCGATCGCCAGACGAACTCGGTACACTCACAGCGCACATGATTCGTAGAGGGGATGCTAAGCCCCCTTCATGACTCTTCGCCCGCTCGTTCCTCCTGTGCGCCACCGCGCGCCCCTCCTCGCCGCCTCCAAACGTTCTTCGGCGCTCGCTTCCCTCGAGGCCTCCGACATAATCTCGCCGATTTCACTCGTGTGTGCTTGAGCGTGAAATGAAGGCCAAAGCAGACGCTTATGGCTTTTGCCGCCTGAGAGCGCCGCAAATTGTGTATGCATGACGTCACAAAAGTGGACGTGACGGCATGGCCGTACCCAGGAATTTTTTTCGGGGGGTTGTTTATGTATAGAACGTCTAACCTTGGCAACTGGTGGTCGATCTGAAGGCATGTAAGTAATTTAGTATCACCCGAAAAGTTAAAGCATTAAAAAATTTCGGGGGGTGTCAGAACCCCCTCAACTTCAGAACCCCCTCCAGGCAATGGACCAACCATTGGGCGGACGACAGGGTGAAGCGATGGTTTCGCGCGTTCGCATTGTGCATGCGTACGTATTCCCGCTCGTTGCGCATCGTGCAGACGCCATCCGCGTTCCAGCGCTCATACAGCTCATTTATCCTCCCGCGTGAGGGGGAGACGCCACAGCTGGCACCGTGCCAGGGAGCTTCAACGGCGACGGCGGGGTGCCGGCCTAAGGAGCTTCGCTCCTAAAAACGCGACGTCTATGCGGTTCCCCGCACTGTTTCGGAACGCTACATCTGCGTAGGGCTGAGCGTAAGCGACGATCTGCTAGCCACCATAGCTCTGCTAAAAGCGTCTATTGCGTATTTTGGAATATGGAAACACGGACCTACGTCACATGCCACAAAAGTCCGAAGTGAAAGAGATGCTTTGCGGGAATATTAAGGCGAAAGCCTTTAATGTCTCACACTCGCGTTCCTCCGTCCGTGATCTGGAACGGTGCCAGCTGTGGCCTCTCGCCCTCACGCTCCCTCAGCAATCACGTGATGACACAGCGGCGCATAGCAACAGTTGCGCCGCCACAGCTCTGGCCTCTCCCCTTACTCTCTCATCAATCACGTGATTGCTGAGGGAGCAAGTCCCACCCACAATGAAAAAAAAAAAAAACTGAAGGACACTTTGTAAATTCCAAAGTGTGTTCGGCGAAAGCATGTGGCCACTGGATTGACTATGCCAAGTGTTGTTTTTTTTTCTTTTTTTTGACACTAGTTTCTTTCTTTTTTTTTAACACTAGTGTTGAATAAAAGAAAGAGAAAAACAACACTTGGCATAGTCAATCGGGTGGCCACAGGCTTTCGCCGAACACACTTTGGAATTTACGAAGTGTCCTTCAATTTTGTTTTTCATTGCGGGTGGGAGATGCGCGGATGGTACGGCGACAAAAAGCTCCGCCGTTGCGTTGCGTTTGATAGAATATGGAAAATCACGCTTTTGCGCTCGCGTGTGCAGATACGTACTTGCATTTCTCGACGCGCGTGACCTGCGGGAAGCGCTCGGTGTTGACGACGGTCATCCAGAGGCCCTTCCAGTTCTTGGCCCAGCCGATGCGCAGGTACACGGCCTCCGAGCGGCACACGAAGCTGCCGTGCTGCTTCTCGGCGGCGAACGCCAGCGTGTAGTTCTCCACCCACTGGACTTCGTGCGGAGGCGTCTTGTACAGCGTGTGGTACAGGTCGTACATGTGGTTGTAGAACCGGTCCACGACCGCCTGGACTTTCTCGCTGCAACGGAACATCCGTGTTGGCTTGAGCACTACGAAATCGCAAGCATTCAAAGGAAATGTTCTCGAAACTATGTATTATTTCTGTATTAAACTATATGTCTGTGGCTATGTAGATGACGTGAACTGTCTATGCAAATGCAGTGCCTTCGTTCCAACATGTCTGATAAAGATGCCTTGACACATGTCTCGATAGCTTCTGCTTCGCGTGCGTATTGCACGAGAGAGTAAACTAGTGCCCAAGAATGTTTCCTTTCGCTTAGCGAACGTATTGAAGAAGGAAACAGTGCTTACTGCTACCTGTCAACATATCAGTCGCATCTGTCCACTCTTCCTGCGCGATTGTTCGGCAATAGTTCGATTATGAATTATTACACGACAGTGAGGACACAGGTTCAAATTTCGCGCCGTGGTACACCATGAACCAACACCAGAGGCTGTTGAATTGAGAGCTACTTAGCTCGTATATGCGGTAGTTGCTATATTGCAGGGCATGCAAGATGAACGCACAATCTTCTACTGGGTCGTGTCTGACGTGTTAACAGTAGGCGTAGGGAGGTGAGGGGGTTGGTGGTTTGAGAGTTCCACCGCCTTCCCGAGATATTTCTGTGCATACTTATACATGTATGCACACAAACACAGGCGGGTATACGTATACAGAGGCGTACCACTGCCTGTGCGCTTTACATACGGCTGTATGCTCCCGAGCACTCACATTGGGTAGTCGTGGTTGAACACGCACAGGTCCAGGTCCCTCGCACACGAGGGCCTCCCGTGCACGAACCCGGACGGGAGGATGGACGCCGCCGGCACGAGCGACGTCTTCCCTTTGGAGAAGCGCCTGTCGCCGGAGAACGGAGGTTCCTTGTGGTACAGGACCACCACGCCGCCTGCCCCGCCAGAACCGTGGTGGTGTGGGAACTCTGAGGCCAGAACCGTGGCGGTAGTCCAGAACAGCGCCAGGCAGAGGGCGCCGGACGCTGCTGGCAACAACTGCGCCTGCGCGGACGATATAGGTCTCCTCTCAGGTACACAGTCAGGGAACACTTGTTTCATGCTGGATGGTCTTTTTTTTGGGCAATAAGCTACACAGATACATCTTGACGTATCCCAAAAGACCCAACAAGGCAGCAACAGCAAACAGTGCGTGCAAAATTTTAAAAGTGACTTGCTACGGTGGTCTAGAATTTGTGGCACTCGACCGCTGACCTTGAGGTGGCGGCATCGAATCGCAGCCGCGGCGGCCGCATTCCGATGGGGGCGAAATGCTCGAGGACAGTTGGCTTAGGATTGAGGTGCACGTTGAAAAATCCCAGGTGGTCGAAATTTCCGGTGCCCTCCACTACGGCGTCTCCAAAATCATATCGTGGTTTTGGGACGTAAAACACCGACAATTATTTTATATTACAGTGTTGTAACTGTACGCAGCCACAAGAGCACACGAATATACTACACGGGCCTTCACACGATATAGAGCCTTGCATCTACTGGGGATGCGGCCACGTGCTGGAACGGTAACCAATTATTCTGAGAACAGGAAGACGCAGTTACTTAGGAAGTTATACGGCACTCAGTGTGGTCTAATGTTTCACGGAAGCGCGTGATACTTAAAACAAAAATATGCATGAGCAATCCCACTCAACTCTGATGACTTCCGTGTACCGACACCTTCGTGGTTGCATCCGCGTTTGCACTTGTACCCTTTGTAATTGTAATTGCATCAGCGTTTCTTCAGGTTTGGATCATAGAGCAAGCTGAATGGACGGACCTGTAAGCGAAGAAATCCCATGGACATGTTTCTTCGGTGCGAAAATTCGAAACTATAGACTCTGGCGGCAAAAATGAAGAGCTAACTAAATGGTTTCATAAGTGTCTGGCGAGAATTAGTGGTTTATATAACAGCTATGCGTGCATACGCGTTTATTTGTCTATGCTGTGGTACTCGACCGAAGATAACCACACAGGGTATCGCAGTGAGTTCGGTTCCCACTGGAGGTTCTGCTATCTCTACACTCAATATATTAGCAACATGGCTGTTTGACACCGATAGGCATAAAGGCTAGAAATGCCGCAAACAGCGCAAGGTGCGAGACAAGAGGGGAAAAAAAAAGCACCGCTCAGGCTTGAAATAATGCAAATATGGAATTTTATTTTTTTCTTTCGCATCTTAGAGTCGTCATTCTGTCCTACTCTTTCAAAGCCTGAATACGATAACTGCAAGTCAGCTCCTTGCGTGTCCACGGCTTGTCCAGCTCCTAAGGCTGTTTCCAGCCTTGATATGTACGTGAACAACGAGTCGAACCCGCAACCATGTTCACGGCACATCCTCAACAAGCGTTGGCGCGTCGCACTTCGACAAGAAAGGTAAACCATGTGCTGACAAATCCTATTCCGTGGCCGGCGCGGTCCTCACCGTGCCTATCCGCGGCGGAATCCCGGGTCTCCGCCGAGTCTCCATGGTGGCCAGCTTGCGGACTCGCTCGGCACCTCCGTTCGCGTGGATGGCTCTCTCTACGTGCTCTGCGTGGACGCGCGGTCCGGCACCGGTGTTTTTAAGGCGGCCCGCGCTACAAAAGGGGCACCGGGCCGGAACGGGGCCAAGGGAGAGCGGCCACCGCCGCGCGGCGCGCTTTGTTTTCTGCGGTTGCCGGGGATGCCACCGGCACCGCTAATTGCGCGCGCCTCGCCGTCCCGCCGCGGTGTAGAAGGGGCGTACGTATTCCGGTGAAAGCGAACGCGAAGATTCCGCGCGCTCGTATACATGCGATGCTCGCAGTCGCAGCTGGGGGTGCTCGTTCGGCGCTGACGGCCCTAGCAAGCGGCCTTTTTCGTGGGCCTGCTTTCTGGACTTGCCGCTCGAAGCGTCATCTGGAAGTGGCGATGACGTGCTGAAGACGCGCGTGGTTGGACCTTTCGAAAACGCGCGGTGCAGTCGTGGAAATTAGATAGTTGAGCTCTGGACTGTGTGTACACTTCTCGGTGACCATTGTGACATTGTGCCTTCTTGGTCCTCGGGATGTTATAAAATGCGTCCCAGCAAACTCTTGCCAAGTTGGTGCTTGTTCATGAAGTTGTTTGGAGTGCGGAGCACTTTAGCGGCCAGGGCTATTGTATGCTGTCGTATGCTGTCATCGCTTGGCGTAACGCAGGCAAAACCACGTATAAAAATTGAAAAAAAGAAGCAAGCCAGCGTGAAATAGAAAGAGAGAGATAGATAGAGGGAAGAAATTTAGACAGCTTCGCACTAATACTGCCAAGCCCGAAGAAAGTGCGTAGCTGGGCAGCCTTCTTTGTTTCCCTTCGGTTTTCTCTTTCTTTTCCCCTGGCTTTCTTTTTTCCTTTTCTGTCTTTTTTTCTCTCTTTATTTCTATTTTCTTCCTAATTTTTCCCTTTCTCTCTGCTTCGATTTCTCGCTTGCTTCCTCTTGTTTCTATTTTTATACCCAGTTTGGCCTGCGTAACGCCAAGCGACGACAGCGTACGACAGCCCGGGCTCTTATAATGCTCCGCTCTTAATATCATCTTCAAGGCGCTCGAAGAACAAGAGGAAGAAGACTTTTCGTTCGAGCGAGCGCGCGCTCAATATGCTACAGATGTATATGCTATGCGTGGTTTTGCCTGCGCTACGCCTAACCATGGGCGTACGCACGAGTGGTACAGGGGTGCGGGGGGCGGCCGCCTGCCTAGTCATCCTAAGAGGGGTGGTGCAAAGTCTGCTCCATACATTGACTTAATTGGGAAGGGGGGGGGGGGGGGCGATGCGACGAACCTTCGCCCATCCTGAAAGGGAACCCTGCGCACGTCTATGCGTCAAGCGATGACAGCATACGACAGTCTGGGCCCCTAATGTGCTCCGCACTTAACAGGAAGAAAAAAATAGAAATAAGGAGAGAAAAAAAAGACAGAAAGAACTGGAGATGAGAAAAAGAAAGAATGCGAGGAAGAAAGAAAGAAAATCGAATAGAAACAAAGAGGGCTGCCCAGCTCCGCACTTCCTTCAGGCTTTGCACCACTATTGTGAAGCTGCCCTAATACATACACCGAAGCTGTATATGGCTTGGTTTTTGCGAATCTTTCCCGCGTACAAGAGACGCGTAGAACAATAGTTTTCGGCGAATTGATTAGCTCGACTAATGTAACTTTTTTTTTCTGTAAAAAAATGAACATATGGCGTATATGTATACATAAAGGTGTACGATTTTGCAGACATAGCAGAACGACGTGAACAATTTTGTCTCAAGGAAACGACCACTAGCGTAATAAACGAACCTCATGCCATTTTGTACTTTCAAAACAACGGGGGTTTCTTGCGTACTACAGGATTTCATTCGGAGACTGCCGCTCGGTGGGATTCGTTGGCAGATATGGATATAGATACGTCATGCGCAAAGGAAACGCCGGGATCTTTGAATGTCTCTCTATTCACTCAGTATAGTCAAAGATGATAACATGTAAATTATAGCAATATTCACAATACCAGACCGACCATAGTCACAGCTTCGCTGGCTTCCATTTTCACAGTATAGTGGAAATGCTCTGAATGGTTTTCTATTCATCTGAGCAACACGCACGCGAAAGTTGTGTTGATGGCGGAAGAGATTACAGAACACCGCACAGTCTAACAACCGTTTACTGTGACAGCTTTTCTTTCGAAATGGATAAAAACTTGGCTAATGTTACTCTGAATTATGATAGGCTGGAGCTTGTATGGTCTCGCGTGGGTCTGGGTACACTATCGTCTCAACACACACAAATAATTATGCTTCTCTGACAGCAGCCGGACGTGTAGCTTCCGCACGGGAATACCCGTCTTCGCTGGACAGTGCAAAGCATCAACGTTTTCTATAACAGTTGATGCATCTTTACGGCGAGCCGGCCTAATTAACAAGGTGTTCTGTAGCGGTTTTCATGTGGCGGTGATAACTTTATTGCGACGACGTGACTGATCTGAAAGAAGTTTTCCCGAAGATACCTCACCCTGAGTTTGCGTAGTCCGTAGAGCTCGGGGAAAAAAAAAAAAAAAAAAAAAAGAAAAAATTAACTAGCTCCGCTTCGCGGACACCGATGAAACAGCGAAGCTGATGGCGTTCCTTTCGTCACATTAACGCATTTCTATGTTTTGCAAGTCTTTCAGATATGTTGTAACATCACTGCTCTTTATCAAACACTCTTTGTTAATGTTTTGGTGGCGGTGGTTGTGGTGTTGCAACAGGCAGGGTTAGCCTGGCCTAAATGGCCGGCAATCGTTCCGCCTGAGCATCTCCTGAATTATAGGGGTCCGTCACCAAATGTCACAGAGCCCAGGGTCTCGCAGGCTAGCGATGAGACTGCGTTGCACGCTCCTCCTCGTTGCCGTGGGACTCTTTCAATGAACTCGTTCAATAAGTAATTTAAGCGCACTCTACGAGTTGTGCGGCGCTCCCCCTCTGCGTGGCCTCCGCAATGAACTCGGCGCGGTGCCGGAGTGCATTGCTTGCTTACTACAGCGAAAGCTGTTATGAGATCACAACAAGGGCAGCTTTTGCGCCATAGTTGTCCGCCGCCGCCGCTGCCGGTGTGCGTAACCAGTATCGCGCGAAATAATAATAATAATAAAAAAAACTAAAATAAAGCACCTAGGACAGAATGGTAATCGAACCCGGGCCCTCTGCGTGGCAGCCCAGCACTCTACCACTGAGCTACGCCGGAGCTAGAAGCTGCGTTGCAAACATGTCGAGTAAGGAATCGCGTTAACATGCGTAATAACGCGTTTTAGAACAGTAAAGTAACAACCAGTCGTCACACGATGCGAATTGTGTAACGAATGGGTCGTTCAATGCTCCAACCCATTACAGAAGCCTGAGGCATAATTCTTCATCGTCGTCAGCCACAGCATCAACAAAGTGCACATAATGCATTACAAGTGTATAGCGGGTACCGCGCTTTTCCGATGAATGAGGAATAATGGTGCAGTGGACGCTTCCCCACTACACAAAAGTTATGATGATTTATGGCGTAGTGGGTACCATGCAAGTGTGCTTGTAGTAGTTGTCCCAAGAGTGTTTAAAAGAGGCTCTAGAAAGGCCGGTCTTCCAGCTTTCGCTGCGACTGTGCTGCGCTTTCCGCGCAGGCCTGGCGGTTTTATTCACAAACCTTTGCCTTAATAAAGCAATGAAAATGATTTTGGAGGAGGCAATACACTAACGTGTTCGATTATCTGTCCCTGACAGCACCAAGACTGCCCGATGCGCTGCAGCCGCAATGCTCAATGACTGTAATCACCGCCTCAGATAGTCCAGGATTGTCAAGGACAGATAATCGAAGAGGTCCACTATTTCGAGCTCCCAACATTACTTTCTCGGTCACCATAGTGCCACTTCAACTCAACTTCTCTTCATAGTACGAGCCACTCCCACCAGGCGGACCCTCCTCTGTAAATCCCGTCGTATTCGCGCGAAGATGCGGGCACCCTTCTGACCAACAGCTATGTGAGGAGTCGCCCCACTGAAGTGGGTCGCTCGGGAACGCTGTAGCGGTCGCTGTCGGAACACAGACCGCAGTGATGGCGTAATGCGCCGGTTGGGCGACGCAGGGCTTTCTCGGTTTCTTTATCGGCGCCGCCGCTGCTGCCTTCGCGACCTTCCAGCGGCTCATCGCGACGTACGTCTGTCCTTTATTGTCGCGGAGAACATTGCACGGTGCGCGGGGGATCGCGGCGGACGTCCCGATGAAAGACGCACGCGCTCTTGCACTCGCTACCTTGTAAGCGAAAGAGCCGTGGTCGGCCGTTGATTGTATCGGGCCATGTAACGAGCGCCGAGCGCTGCTCATGCCGATTTCTTTCGCAGTTGTTCGCGCCCTTGTCGTTCACACACTGCGTTAAAAAAGAAAAACCGAAGCGTTCGTGGCTGGACACAGCTTTCAAACTTTGAAATTGTCAACATGTTCCGTTATGACCGAGTTCTAATCACTTGTATAACAAATCCAGCTGCGAAAGAGATTAGTGGTGAGGGAGGGGGGCGGATCTCAGGGTCTCGAAATCAGACCTTGACCCATGGAGCCGGCTGGCTCCAAGGAGCTCGTTTCGTATGCAGGGTCGCGGGTACGTGGGTGTGCGAAGCGCATGCACTGTGGATGCTTGCGTATGGGCAAACGTGCTTCGGCTTTCTCTTCGTGCCTCTTTCGACATTCGGAAGACGGTCGGGGACGTCCTACAGTTCTGACTCCCTGCATGGCTGTCTTTTTGGATGAAAGGTAGAGGGCGCCCCCCTCTTGGAGGTTTCCACGATCTGTACCGACGTTACTTTGACAACAGGAACGCGTATTCGCAGTTTGAGAGCAGGAAGCAGTAGTCTTTCTTTGTGGTCCCTTTAATGCTGTGCGAATTGGAGGTTTACTGACACAATACAGACGGGATGATTGTCAGTACGTTGCGCGATAAGGTAAGAGAAATAGTCACTAATATGTTCTCCAACCCCAGAAAGCAAGACAACAAGCATGATCTGCGCATTTATGTACGTTGCACAGAGAAATACGGGGGGGTAAAACAAACTTTCAATACGTACAGCCGATGCATATTGCATGTGACTGACACTGTGCAACCACAACAAGAAATATCTCGTAAATCTACACAATCATTATTATATACAGAGGTTAGACGATTATTTGATGTTCCGGCGCGGTCTACACGCAAATCACGAAAAGAACGCGCACTTATTTGCCCGATTCATGGCAGCGTCATCTGGGCAATGGAAAGCCCTCGCGAAGGAAGGCAAGGCGGAAACAGCCTTGTTGCAGCTGACTCGCAGTTCGACCGGGAACACGTTGTCCAGTCCGCACACGGTGATGCAGGCGGCAACGAAGAACAGCTGGTCCTCGCTCAGCGCTGGAAAAACCTTCAGTGAGCGGTCGTATTCGGTCACCGCCGCCTCGTACGCAGCGTGGACGGCCTCCATGGCGACCATCTCCGGGAAGAAGTCGCTGTAGTTGCCCGAATCGGGCCCGAGGCACGATGCCTTCTCCGCGAGCGCGGCTTTCGTGCCGGCGGGCAGCCACGAATCCGTGATTCTTCCTCGAGGGTCCACCTGAAAGGTGCGTGAAAAGTTCTGTCGGTGCGAATTCGCGTTTTTTGTTTACCTGCACGCAGAACATGGTATAAATTAAAATGAACTAAGACGGTCGTGCTGTTAGCCGACGTAAGTAACAATTTAGCCAACATTGGGCATGTTGAGGAACATGCCCATATTCAATATGGGCATGTTGAGGAACATGCTTATATTCAAATATAAGCATTTATACTCAAATATATCGCTTGAGCTCATAGGAAGTGCCGAGTTATCTTAGGTTCGGACAAGAGTAGACGTCATAGCTATTGCGGTATCCCAATCAGAAGTCCGGGACGCACGTGGCCTTATATTCGATGACGTATGCTATCTCGAACGACGTGTCCTGGGACATCTCCGCCGGAGCCACTCTGCGACTAAATGACAGCGTACAAAACGACGTCTTCGACCAGAACCCGGAATTCAAACTTAAATTCTGGTTTTTCGTGCCAAAACCACAATAACGATTATCAGGCTCGCCGTGGTAGGAAAAGAAAGCATGGTTGATTCCTGCGCCATATGAATCTGTATAACATGAAAATAAAACCTGTCCTTAGAGCAATAGGCGAATTTTTATTTTACACTGATATAAAAGAGCTTGCACAATGTCTATTGGTGCTTGGCAGATATAGCACCGTTTAACGTGGATGCACCCGCGTGAACGCTGGGTGGTGCATCTTTATCCCGACGACTAACGTCCATATTCAATGATTATACAAACCCTTGTGGTAGTTGTAGTAGCTAACGGTGATCGCGTAATCAGAAAAAAATTCCCCATCTCCCGCTAAAGGGAACCATGTGTGGATGCGAAGCAGCGGGGAGATAATCAGCTTGAGCGGGAGGAACGTCGCCGCTCTCATTTCACGGCAGTGGTCCGGGCGCTCATCGCGGCGCTGCACAGGAGAGACAATGAGGCGCGCGCGCTCCGTCATTTTCATACCGCGGAACTACCGTGGCGCCCCCCAGCGGAGTATGCAGCTGTCACACCACCTGTCGTGCGCACCGCTCCGCAGAGGATTCCTAGAGGAAAGGACGGGGGGGGGGGGAACCGTAGAAGAGGAGAGAGAGGGGGGAGGGGACGTGCATGCCCTGTGGGGGGTGTGGGACGCGGGAGCCGCTCCGTGGAGTAGCGGATTCTTAGAGGAGAGAGGGGTAGAGGACGCGCATGCGCTGTGGGGATGTGGGCGCCGCTCCTTAGCAGGGGCGTAGCCCGAAATTTTTTTTCGGGGGGGGGGGGCACCCCCTTGATTTCGGGGAGGGCACCTCCTTCAAATGGCCATTTTTCGCTATGTATGCCATGGCGAAAAAAAAATTTCGGGGGGGGGGGGGGCACGTGCCCGGTGTGCCACCCCCTGGCTACGCCACTGCTCCTTAGAGTAGATGATTCCTAGAGTAGAGGAACGGGGTGAGCGTAGGAGAGCATAGGGGAGGCGCATGCGCTGTGGGGGGACGCGGGGGCCGCTCCGTAGAGTAGAGGATTCCTAGAGGAGAGAAAGGGGGTGAGCGTAGGAGAGAGAGGGGGGAGGGGACGCGCTGTGGTGGTGTGGGACGCGGGAAGGAGGGACGGACTAAGCCCCCCTCCAAACACATGCAAGCAAGACTAAGGAATGGGGTCAACCTGGGCGACAGACACCACCTGCCTAGCCATTGCTAAGCAGCCTCTCTGTGCTCTCGGCCATGACTCAAGGAATGGGGTCAACCTGGGTGACAAACACCACCTGCCTAGCCATTGCTAAGCAGCCTCTCTGTGCTCTCGGCCATGACTCTGATGACTGTGTTAGGGTTGACGGCCTTCATATTACTACAGTGTTCTGGTTCGCATAATGGGTGCTTCCCTACTTCATGAAAGTGGCCGGACGCGGGACGGGGGGACGGGGGACGGGGGGACGGCGGACGGGGGGACGCGGGACGCGGGACGCGGGACGGACACGGGAGCCCCGAGCATAAGATGCTTCGCATCTAAAAAGTGGTTTGACAGCCAAAAGAGCGTCGGACGCGCGCATGAAGGTTCCCTTTAGAACTTCAGATAAGGTGGCCATCCAGCGGCATGTTTAAGATTTATTGAACACCATGGCTGGACTAGAGGGAAACGCAACGCGAGTCGTGTGTCCCCTGCAGCCCGGCCGCGATTTTTCTCGGGGCAAGCGTTAGCGGGGAACGCGGTGTTACAGCCAGACAAAGCAGGCGCGCGTCGCTGATCTCTTTTGTAGCGACAGCTACATTGACCGTGTTCTCGCTGTTTCGCAGTGGCCGATAGCCACACCGCGAGGTGAGCCGCTGCAACCACCGCAGCTGGCAGCGCTGCTCGCGTCGTCATATGGCATGACGTCAGAGGAGGAGCCGGTGAAACCGCGTTGCAACAGAGGAGCCGGCTTTGCATCGCATATATAGAAGGGGCGGCTCGATGGGATTCGTCGGCAGATATGGAAAGTGAGTTGGAGAGACTGAAAGAAGCCAGGCTTCGTCGTCGAAACGAAACCAAGAGGAGGCAGTGATCCGAGGAGACAAAGAAAGAACGAACCGCACGCCAAACCAAACCTAAACACTCAGACGTACGAAGCTAAACGATAAAGATGTAACCGTACAGAGAACCAAGCTAAACAATAAGATGAACCGTCCCTCCCGCTACGTACACCCAGGTATCGGGGGGCGTAGGCAGAAATTTTTTTCGGGGGGGGGGGGGGGGGGTCACCACTTTGATCTGAAGTAGGGGCCTGGCAGGCAGGTGTGGTCTAGTGTCTCATTTTGTGCTCTGTATGCTATGGCGAAAAAAAATTCGGGAGGGGGGGGGGGGGGGCAAGGACCCGGTGTGCCACCCCGTGGCTAAGGCATTGCCAAGCACAAATGAGTTAAGCCATAGCCGATTTTTTTTAGTATGGATGGATGCTATGAGCGACGCCGACGGATGGGCTAAGGTCGCCACTTCGCGGTGTGTTAAGACATTGACAAAATTGCGATGAAAGCGTAGCAATGACGCGTTGCAGAAGATAATCGCGGAGGCCACGATCATCATGCATTACTTACTTTTACCGCTCCCAGAGGGCGGCACCACGCCGCCGACCAAGAGCACTATGAGAAGAAAGTGAGAGATATAAAAGGCGCGTTTGTAAAGCCTCGAAAGTGTGTGTGACCGTGGCGCAGTGGATAGCGTGCCTGGAATCTGTTGTTGCGAACCGAGAGGTCGTGGTTTGGACTCCCGTTGACATAAGCTTTTTCTTTGCCGTCTGATCGTGTGTAAATTTCTTCGTGACGTATTTCCGTGACGGAAATACGTCACGGCCCCGGCATAAAACACTATTGTGTTAATATGGATTAAATTTGACTACCCAGTTTTTTTCAACGTCCACAAAAATGTAAGTTGCTCTTAACCTGTGACCTTCGTGGAAATGCGGCCGCCGTGGCCAGAAAAGGAACCCGCGTCCTCGAACTGAGAAACGCAACAACTTGCCTGTTAAGTTTACCCCTACGGGTAATAGGGCGGAATTATAAATATGACCAGAACAGCAGTCCGACTAGTCCTTTGTAAAAAGCGGTGCGATTAATTTTGTAGGCTTCACATGTTTTAAGTTATCCTTAGGTCAGGGCGCTCGCGGAAACGAATAACAAGTTGACATTTATGTGCAGGCCTCGCGGTAGTGCCATAGAAGGAATTGTTGATAATATCTACGTAGGCTACGCTGCGTGGTGCATTTCTCTACTGGCATCTTCAGCGAATCAGAACGGTGCGTCGTGGTGCGCTGTTTCGTCCGGTCGCCGTAGCGCCTGGGCGCACCGGTTGCGATTTGTCGAAAATGCCATACAGCATTGTCGTACCTGAATTCCTGTGGCGTCGAAGCTCCTAACTAGTTGGAGGGCGTAGAAGAAGCCGTGGGAACCGTAAGCCATCGCCTTGGTGCCATTCGCGTAGTACCAGGGACGCGACAACGACACCAGTGCCACGCGGATAGCGTTGAGAAAGTGATCGTACTGGAGGAAGGGCACTAGGAAGTTCTGAGGGTGCTCAACGACTTCCCGATGATCATACCATTCGAGCGTCAGCCTGCGCCAGTTTCTGACCGCGGCGATCCAGTGCTCGGTGAAGGTCCTCGCCTTCGAGAACCAGCCTTCTATGAACCTGGACAGCCCTTCCTCGGTCAAGAGGCGTTCGCTTGGCCATAGGGTCACGGACACATTTCTGACCTTGTCGCCAAGGGCCTTTCCGAGGTCGGGGTCGGACCAGAACGCCTTCTTGAGCAGTGAGGCTACGGTACGCGTGATTTCATTCAGCGACGCGTTGATGGCTTCTCGACTGTGCTGCGGGAAGTCGGCGGCGACCAGCAGGGAGACGACAATCCACCGGTACGCTGCGTCCACTTCGGTAGCGCAGAACGAGCGTCGCTGCTCGCGGGCCATACCCGAGGTGCCGTACTTGAGCGTCAGGAAGTCCCGGTCGGCGACTGAGGAGAACACCAGAACGAACGTCCAGGACAAGTCCTCCAACAGGGCGGTGTCGTTGTGGCGGAGGAAGATGCTGTTCAGAGCCTTTAGGGACGCCTCGTTAGCGAACGTAACGCTGTCCGACAGAAGGAACGGTTGGCGACTCGACGCCTGCAGCGCTTTTCTCCAGCGCTCTGCGGTGACATTGACGGTGTGCGCCCCGATGTTGTGAAGATCGATCTGGAACGGCCCCGTGGGCGCTGCTCTGACCACGGTTTTCAACTCGTCGTAGACGTCGTTGTGTGTTCGCACGATCTGTTCTACCTCGGCCCGAGGTCGAGGTGGGCTGCCCAGCGAAAACTCCCCGTACAAGCCGTCCCAAACAACGCCGTGCGCATCCGAAGCTCGCATGTCTCGCTCGATGGAAAACCACTGCCACTGAAGACCTGCCGGTTTCAACACAGCGTTGTGCGTTCCGTCGCCGTACTGCAACACAGTTACGTCGAACCATGGGCCCAAGCGCCAGCTGAGCGAGAGGTCCAGAACGACCTCCAGTGGGTCCACTCCGGCCGGCGGCGCTTCGGGCCAGGGCACTCGCAGTTCGCGCATGAATTCCTTGAGCTGCCTGACGCTCTTACGCGACTCGGCCGTCGATACGTCGGCCATGCACCTTCTAAAGACGTCGAGTACGTGACCGGCATACTTCACGTATTGAGTTGCGTGACTCAGCTTGTCCTCAAGACCGTCCTCCCACTTCCTCAGTCCGTAGCCCATCACCCCGGTGAACAGCACCTCGCCCTCGGCGTACGCCCATTTGGAGCAGACGTAGCGGTCGAAGTCGCTGCACGGATCTACGCTCGTGTTCAGCCAGCGTTGGAGTATGTGCACCTGCATTTCGCAGTCCTCGGTGCGGCAGGAAAGGCGGTCCAGCACGTTCGACTCATGTGCCGGCCTAGCGAAGAGCGCGTAGGCGAACATGCTGAGGATGACGGTTGCGGCCACGCCCGCGGCCGCCGTGACTGCTGCGGTCCGGTAAGACTTCTCGACGGCGTGAATGGGAAATGATGACTCCTGCGGTGGGAGTGAGGAGTAAAATGAGTGAAACGAACCTTTATTTCGGGAAGGGGACGGCTCTCGGCCGCAGCTCAGGATCAGGTGTAAAGGGGCCGGAGATAAAGAACTGTTCAGTGAATAGCGTCACTATTAAAACCGGTATCAGACCTGGATATTTCATGGTATGCGCAGGATTGTGTGCCTCTTCGGTAAGCGTTCAATTGAGTCGCCCTCCCATGAGATGGTTGACCCCCCTTTTAGAACACTCGAAACAGGCCGCATTGAGTTGCATAATTAGAGAGTGCTTTTTATGCTTCATCTTTCGACTGTAGTACATTTCCTAAGGTTCTTATGCCGTCATGTGGCAGTTGCTGTATGTAACTAAGGCGGTGTAAATCAGCCCTACATAAGACACAAAGCTAGAGAGGTAAGTGTATACATACCGGTGTTGACGCTGGCGAACGGCGAGCAGTCCGGCCTCTGGCACTCGGAAGCCAAGCTCGAAGACGAGGATATCCCGATTCAGCGCTACCGTGCAGATGTCCTGGTGGCTCTACGCCAGGTGCGGCCGGCCGCTGCTGTGAATATGCACGCAGATGCGTTTGAATGACCGCGTGCCCGCTTTGGTTGGCGAATTATACCGTAATTTTAATTATCTAAACTTTATTCCTGTAAATCATTCCCGGGAGCAATCACGGCCATTGCTTCGGTAATCAACTGTGCAACGTCGCTCGGGAAAAGGTCGAGATGAGGCAACATTTTAATAGCGATGCTGTTCTTAGTCCAGGCTTTCATGCCCGGGGGCGGTCGTAGGTCGGAAACGGGTAGGTGCTACTACTCACGACTCCCACCACTCATCACTGCACCCACTACTACTCTCGCCACTACTCTCACCCACTTAATTCCACTTAATTCCCACTACATACCCTTTTCATTTTCTCTTCATTCAAATCCCACTTCATTCAACCAGCTGAACCCAACAGCTTTGTAAGCCAACAGCTTCGCTCTTTCATCAATGTCCGCTACGCGCAGCTTGTTGAATTTTAGGGGCGAAGCTCCTTATGGCATCACCTGGGCGGTTCTCGGTTGTCGATGCATCCTGGGTAGCCAGTAGCGTCTCCCTTAGCATACAATAGATGGCGCTGTCTCATAGAGATGCATGCAAACTGCAGTTGGGTGACAATATACTAGATGGCGTCAGTGGTTTAGTAGCGTCTCCCTTAGCATACAATAGATGGCGCTGTCCAATAGAGATGCATGCAAACTGCAGTTGGGTGACAATATACTAGATGGCGTCAGTGGTTTTTCGAATACGTTGATGATTAAAGATGATAGATGGCGCTGTTGTAATAAGACAATGCGCTGTGACTAAAGTCCCTAGATTTTTTCCCTTTTACTTAAGTACCGACAACTGCCTCCTTTCCGGGCCCTCTCCCACAGGCAGCAGGCATTTGCCGCCATTTTCTTCCTAACTTGGAAGATTTACAAAGCCACGTACGTCCACGTGCATTAGCCACGCATATCAGCGGACAATATGCTAACGCGACGCGCCTTTCTCATCCCGTCGTTCGCCCGTTGTTAGTGAGCGGGGGGGCGCGTTTCACCAGGTGCTGGAAAAGAGTTAGGAAGAACATGGCTACCGAAAACGAGCGTTAGCCAATGAGATTCATCCGTGGCGCTTCAATGCCTGTCGGTACTTGAGAAAGAAGAGGGAAAAATCTAGGGACTTTAGCTGTGACAGTACGTGATATGTATCGCCCTCTCCTCTCCTACGCTTCCCCCCTCTTTCTCCTCTCCTACGGTCTCGGAAGCCATGGCTGGAGGAACTGCTTTCGGCAGAGCTTACCCTGGCCTCCCGTTGGGGCACAGTGGTCATCCTTCCACGCAGTAGGGTCAGCGGCATCGTTTTCCGAGGCGTGACGCGGTGCCCTGCCACTCGCCGCAAGGTGCGTACTGACGGTGCCGTCGACCTCGTCGAATGCGGTGTCTGGGGAGACGCGATCATCCGCTCGCCTGTGGTCACCGGCCGGGCAGCGGCATAAGGAGCAACGCCCGGGCTGCGAAAAAGACCGCAATGAACCTTTTACAGCGCGATACTAACGATATCATCGAGACGGGGTACATGCACAGTTTAACATAATTATGCACGTGCTTGTATTCTGTCACGTTGCAGGAGAATAAATTATGCAACACGGCGATTCGGAACTTCATCGAGCAAGCTGCCGTATGAACCAAATGCGAAAAGAAACCGTCAATGTGGAACATCAAAATTATTTTCTTCTCTAAAGCCAAAAAAGTAATCATAAACCTTGCCGTTTAAGACGAGCTATTTCGAGATGGTGGTATGCTCGTGCAACATATCGTAGATTGTATGAGCGGACAACTGCAGGAATAGAGGGAAAAAACTTGACAGGACGTACGCGAAGATCCTTCCTTCTATTCCTGCTGTTAGCTGACACAATCTACAGAAGCTATTTATTAAGGCGAAAGCCTTAGATGCATAGGTGTGCGCAGGGTTCGGGGGGGGGGGGGGGGGCGAAGGTTAGTCGCAGCGCCCCCCCCTCCGTATCATGTCGATGTATGGGGCTGACTTTGCGCCCCCCCTCTTAGGGCCTGTACACGCGCTATCCGCACAGCCGCACCGCACGTAGCGGGACACCTGCCGCACGCAAGGGAGGGCGAAAGAGCGTCGCCGATACGCTCTTTCGCCCTCCGCTTGTGTGCGGCAGGGGTCCCGCCACGTGCGGTGCGGCTGTGCGGAAAGTGCGTGTACAGTCCCTTAGGTGACTAAGGGGGCGGCCGCCCCCCCTACGTGCGCACGCCTATGCTTGGATGCGTCATCAAACCTGAAATTTGACCGTCGGCGTCTCGCGTCCTGCGGCGTCGGGAGCGAGTGATGAAAAAAAATCATGAGATGACGTGCCACATGACATCACGGCGACGTCACAAATCACCAAAATCACAAATCACCAAACACTCACGTCACGTGACGCGACGTCACACGGTGATGTCAACACATGGCACATTAGCTTGTTCAAAGGCAGTCCGATCACGTAGGCAATGCAAAAACTTGGAGGACGCTTGAGCTTCGCCTTCGAGGGTAGAACGCCACAGCGTAATCGGTCCCCGTGCGCATTGCCTTCTCAATTACTAGCCTCGCTTCGGTTCTCGGTGCATGCCTCAACCTTGCTGTAAGGAAACGAACGACGGTGCGCGTAACATTGGCCGATTCAAGTTATCCTAGAGTGCCTTACTGCAAGTACAGTTAAGTGCCCACAACGCCATAATTGTTCCTTTTGCGAATCAGCGGAGGGCCCACCATGCGTCTGTTAGGCCACACGCGAATCTACGCACCTAATCACTTTGTTCATGCCTTTGCTGATGATGATTAAGTATGTCTGAGCGCTTTGTAATGGGTGGGCCTTTAAAACGCCCACTCGTGGAGGAATTCACATGTTTTGATGCCTGGCGCCATTCTAAGCTCCTGCCACGTAATAACACATGCGTTAAGGGGGTATGGTAGGGTAAACCCCCCCCAAAAAATTGAATTTGCAATTCTGACAGCGAAAAATCCACTGCACTCTGAGGAACAAACCTGTGGAAGCTCGATGTCGAGCAGCCGCTCCAAGCGGTTTAAATGCCGCGCCAAAGTGCGCCACGCTCCCTGGCGTAAGCAGTACGCGCAGATAAAACGTCGTTTTTCTCAAATTGCGGTTTTTATAAATTTCTCAACTCCAATGTACCTTTTCTCAAAAGGTATTGAATCGATTCCGATGAAACTTTGCATGCATGTGCTAGGACAAGTTGGATATAATCTGAACTAAAAAATTGTCAATTTTCTAAAAAGTAAGGTTGTAAAAAAATTACACAGCAATGCGCACCCTCTGTGGCTTTGTGCGTGCGTTTTATTTCTCCTAACAAAAACTTCATAAACGATGTCTAATTTTTTTTTAGTTCAGATATAACCTACAGGTCTCAAGAATAACACGGCTTAATATCATTACATTCCTTTCAGTGGTTGCAGAGAAAAGGTACATTGAATAATTGAACCACTTTAAAATTTGGGAGTGGGTCACAGGAAGGATAGGCAACCCAGACTTACAAAAAGGGTGTCATGTGATAGCCAGTGGCAGTCTTTGTGAGTACGTGAACTTTTATGTGAATACTTGCAGCCGTTTCTGAAATATTACGTTAAAACTGACATATACCATTTGCCCTACCATACCCCCCTTAAGGCGACTCATTCCACTACATGACATTCACAGTGTTTTTTTTTCCGAAGAAGTATCAAGCAAGAACGGGGCCCTGATGAACACCTACTTGCCACACAAGGTTTGACTCTCACTCGAGCCGAATAGTTTTATTTAATTTATTTGAATCTTTCTCGATTTTTCGGTCACGGACAAGATGATGATTTTTCGCTCTTAACCGACGTGGCCGACACCGACGCCGACATTTTTCGAAACGAGCTCTCTAACGCTATTTCGTTAAAACCATGCGAGGTGGCTGCGATCTTGGAGGTATTGTAAAATCACGTTAGGTGTGGAAAGCTTTCGAAGGGTGGCAGGACACGATCACTGAGAAGAAAAAGACGATTGCTTTCGCCTTCGAGTCGTCTTAAGTTTTTACTTTCGAATGAGGTAAAAAGCTCATGTTTAACTGGAGCCGCACGGGGTGTAAATTGCGTCTCAATGTGAACCAAAATGAAGCTTTTCTCGAATTCGCAATTTTTTTTCTCGAAAGATTTACGATCTTCGGCCATCTGCAAATGTTTTTAGTGCAACGCATACTTTCTGTTGAGTAAGGATTGATTACTCGGATGTTCATAGATAGCGTAATGTTTCAAGAGAAAAAAAATATGCAAACATTATTTTGTCAATATTTTCTAAAGACGTATATGGCAGGGAAATTGCCAGCACTTTTGCTTAGTTGGCAAACAAATCTGTCATCGAAACGAAAAACGATACCCTCGGGATAAATTTTCTGACGAACTGCACTCTGACATGTCAAATTCGGAAGGCCCTTTTTCCTCCAAAATATTTTTTCAGTTGACTGTTTTCACTCCAGTAGGCCTATATTAGAATGATTTGTTTTCGAACACATTAGAAGTAGTCGTCAAAATTTCTGGGACGTTTGGAGTGGAATGACTCATTTCAAACGTTGACATTCGCTCAGAAGCCTCTCTATGTCTACGCTCAAAGAGACTACACTTTTTGTTCGTTCCAGGATTACTGCTACAATTGAACTTTAGCACAAAGATAATAAAAAACAGCCATTCCCATTAACGAACAAGCCGCATGCATATTCCTCACCCAATGCCTGTGGTCCGCGAAGGTGATCGATGTGGGCCGGTGGAAGATGGCGAATACCATCCCGTCCGCCTGGTTGACGCTGAGGGAACATTTGTTGACGTGAGCGACATGGCCGAGGTCGGTGCGGGCGACACGTCGCTAGCCCCGCTTCCGTAGGCGGCTTTCGATGACGGCTCCACTGAAGGTTTATGGAGGACCGTCTTGGCCTTTCCGGCTAAGGGAGGGCAATGCGACAGAGCTTTTGGTGACCGCTCATAAAATTTCCTGGTCATTGGGATATTTTAACATTGCCGGTGATACCGTACCGTTTAGGATATGGCGTCACTGTTTGCTGTTAGCGCAACTTGATTCACAAATGTTTTAGCAGCTCGAGTTGCCCGACGCGAGTATCGTACAGCGTGCTCAGATCATGAGTGGCTAATACAGGACTTCCAAACGATTCGCACGCCTTTGAGAAGCGAATTACGATAAGCGGTTTGTAAATGTGTGTGGAGAGCGTTAACACTGCATGCCAAGGAAACCGAAAATGCCCCTTTTGCCGTGCCTCATATTGTGTCAGTACTCCTTTAAGGAAAATGCTAGACACGATGTATGCCACGTGTTCCCATGGGCACGAAAGAAAATAGGTTCACTGAACCTCGATAAGTGACTGAGGCTCTCGAGTTCTGCAGCGCGACACCTTTCCTGCCAAGCTACAACAGCGTGTCGTAAAAGTGACACCTTAAATGCAAGCTACCATGGCAGCTCAACACAAGAGTGACCGGAAACTCCTGAGAGAGGCTACTGTCTTGCAGCGGACATCGTAGCCGGATGACGATACTTTCATGTATTTACGCCCTTACGCGAAAGAGGAGACACAGCCATATCCTTCGGGGAAGCATTCGCAACAACCCTTCCCGATTTGCTGAGATGAGGATATTCACTTACAAAGGGAACGGTCCGGGAGGTTCGCTTCTGGTGTTCCTCCGGGACTAGTCCACACCTCGTTCGCGTCAGCTCGCCGGGGCTCCGGTCGCATATTCGCTCGATTTCGTTCGGATTCCTGTTCCGGACTCCGGCGCAAGAGCCTCCCGCGTGAAAGCTCAGGACTCGAGCGACGGGCCTGGGCGCTGGCGGCCCGCTTCGAAGATCTGGACGGGCTTCGGAGCTCTTTGGGCGACTCCATGACCCTTTCGTTTCTTCTTTTCCTTCTTCTTCTGCGGTTTCCTCGTCACGAGCCCTCAAGAAACTGAATGCTGTTGCTGCTGCTGCGATGATGATGATGACGACAATAGTTTATATAACATCAGGGTTCTCACGTGCCAAAACCACGAAATGGTTATGATGCACACTGTAGTGGGGGGGCTCCTGAAATTTCGGCCATCTGGTGTTCGTTAACGTGCACTGATATCGCAAAGTACACCGGCCCCTAGTACTTCGCCTCCGTCGAAATGCGACAGTGGGGACCAGGATCTGCTGGGATTGTTCAGATAAGATCCGTGTCAGTAGTTTTCTAATCCTCACATACGACTACCCTGTTTGTGATAATGAATATTGGAAATGCATAAACTTTGTTTAATTTGTTAGTAAGAGTCGTCTTCTGTCGTCCGCGAAAGATAATGGTCAATATGCAGCCGCATCAATGTGAGCATTTGTCGGTGACACAGAAATCGTGGCCGATTCAAGGAGGTGGGGGGCATATGACTCGGCGACTTCATGAGTATCAGTTACTCGGTGATCTAGCACCTATATTTATATTTGATAATACTAGACGCAGTGGTGGTAGAGTTAATAATTGCAATGCATTCAAAGCGGATCAATATAATGCAATTTGGTTGCTCCCTAAGACATAAGTGGCGCATAACTGAGATTAGGCATATGCTCATCCTAGCCGTAGGTGGTGTCACGGGGCACAGTGGCCGTGGCCTTCGAGTTAAAAACAAATCTCGAACAATACAAACGAAACACTGTGAGTGGAAATTGCGTGATTAAGGTTTTAAACGTACTTGATGTTCGTACTGCGCCAGTCTCTGAGATAAGCGGCTCCGCGGACATTAATACTTCAACAAGACGCATCTTCGTGGTACTACATGCACATGTTCGGGACTAACGAGAGAAATTCTAGCTTCCAAGCTATTTCAAACAACGTGTAGCTTGTGGTCGACTAGAGTGCTATGCTGAAGAGGGAACGCCACGCTGCCTGATTTCCTTTTCAGCAGGATACAGTCATTGTACCAAGGTCCGACATTGCAATGAAGCTGGCTGTGCTACTGTACTGACAACTTAGGGAACAAAGCGAAACAGTGTCGTGAAGGGCTAGTTGGTACAGGATGCTGCGTGGAAACAGCGCAGAACAAAGCGAAGTTAGTCTTGCTTCACGTTTGATGTGGAACTATGAGATTACAATGTCCACTATAGGCTGTACGCACCTAATCATTCCATTGCTTCCAAATGACATCTTGCTCCACCCTCAGGTGCCATGTGATCGGACGGTCTATGGTAGCAAATCCTATTTCTCTAGAGCTGCCTTTGAAACACTAGGGACCATTGTTTCTTGGAACATTCGCGGGATGTCATGGTTTTGTCGCAGGCCATCAAACATATATTTCTGTTCCAGGTAAACATAATTAAAGATTCAGGGTGTTGACATCCTGCTGACTCTTTTGTACAGTGGGTGCATTGCATACCTTATACCAACGCCGCCTGCCACCACGCAAACAAAGGCGAAGCGCGCTTGTAGAAAAACGTGCAAAGAGGAGCTCGCCAACCAAGACACCGACCGTACCAGCAAGCAGCATGAAGTAGAACACGAAGAAGCCGTGTAATTCAAGCAGCGGCTTCTCCGCCTGATAAACGCTCTCCACGCGCAAATAACGCGTGCAAGCCATGTCATGTTTGCAGTGTGGAGAAGCTAGTAGACCAGACTCTCGAACCCACCGCGGAAAGGCCCTGTAGGCGTCCCTCAGCGGGAAACTCTTACGAAGAGGCATACTGCAGGATCGGGTCATGAAGTTCTCTTCGAACGGAGCGGCTTGGTTCGAGAAATATTTTGTTAACGAATACGGGATGCGGTGGGCGTAGCACACGCTACCGCTTCTTGTGGCACATTCGAAGCAGGAGCGTAAGCCGTCCGTCACCAGCTTGTCTCTGTGTTTGAATAGCGACGTCCGCAGCTTCCTCGCCAGATTCGTCGGATGGTGCCAGTGCACAATACCGTCATAGTTGTCCGATTCCCGCGGAACGCACGGTGCCGCGACCCCGGCGTCCAGAGCGGTTTCCAGTTCTTCTAAAGTGTCCAGGCTGTCGGCAGGACGCCCCACCGTCACCGTAGAGGTCAGTTCGCCCTGAAAGTATTGAGACAGTGGGAGCATGTCTAAGGCCCAAAACAAGTAAACAACAGTCTGGACTATTGGCCAACTGGCTCCTCTCGGAAATGACGTTGATCTGGCAAGAAAGAGGGCCAAGAGAAACAGCGTCTCCGTTTGGGCCCTTTCGCGTAAGCGACTACCGCCTATGAGAAGGAGGAGGCCGACGCAAAGTGTCAGTGATGCAGCTGTCACGGCGACAGTCGAAGCGGACCGCAGTGTTGTGTCGAAGAGAGAAGATGCTTGGATCTTGCTCTACAGGGCGTAAAAAGTTTCGGGCGTAAAGATAACCTCGCCGTACGTTGAAGCTGCAAGCGAATACACGTGTAAAGTCAGGATGAGCGTTGCCATATCGGTGTTCTCGCAGTACAAGTCGTACAACATCTTCGACCAGTTCGAGTGAATCTAGTACACGAGTGAGACGTTCTTAGCTTCAAGAATGCCAAACAGGTGAGAGTAAGCTGAGCAAATGTCGTGGTCCGGAAACTGTTTTGATCGCAGGCACGCAATCTTCATCACCTTGCCTGATAAAGACGTCTTTTTCGTCGACCGCTTTGAGACTCCTAAGTCTTCGTGTGGCCGATAGTCGTAGAATAGCGAACTCCCATCGCCTGCGAAATGCGGAACACCGGGACTAACGTGCTTTCTAGGTGAAGTGCCCACCAATCAAGAGGACATCACCGACGCCGGCTCCCCGCTGTGGGAGAAGGTGTGATTATCGCTCGTTACGATTCAGCGAACGAATCCCAGTTTCAACGCTCTTCGCACAGCTTCTGAAGTCTTTCGCCAATCGACGGGGAGACTCGAGAGTAGCGCCACGGTCGATTTCTCCATAGCGCGCTTTCTCAAGACACAACTGTGGAAGCCGCCTTTCTTGAAATTCCAAGTCGTTCTCGGTCACGGCAGGCGCCGCGTCAACGAGTTGTCCGCTTCTTGCCAATAGTTTTCGAAGGTGACGACCGCGACATTCGCTCCTCCCGGAGTACGTGTTTCTAAAAAGTCTTGTAAACTTGCCTGGACGCGATCTGTGACCACACCTCCGCCGTTTCAGACCAGAGCGACGATAAGGATGAGCGGTGACGAGAATTGTCTAATTGTGAGCATCCTTTTTTTTCTCGGGTTTCCACGACAGCGCGCGCCTTGTCAGGTCGGTAGGAACATACACCTGTACTCCTTGGTGTTGGGACATAGCTGCTACGCTGGGATGCGTTTATATATACCTCTTAGGGTGTATATCGCGTGGCTGGAACTGGCCAAGCGCATCTTCAAACTCATTTGTGGATCGGTCAGCAGAAGGTCTCCTGTGTCCATGTATCTTGTTTTCCACTATATCTCCTATGAGGTCGGAGACAGACTTTTGTACAGCTTACTTAAAAGTGGAGCGCCATTTCGCTGGCTATCCTACATAGTTTTCTACTCTGCCACTGTCTGCTTGGTATAAATAAAAATAATCAGTTTCAGCGTCACGGGAAATAAGCAGGCATTCATCGCTTAGGGCCCAATTATGTGCCAATCGATTTCTTTAAAAAAGGGATGCCGTGATAGTGAAAAGTGCAGAAGCAAGATACAAGAAAGGGACAATGTTTGACGAAAACATAGAATTCCATGCTGCCCTGCAGTTTTAGCGAGCAGTACACAGCTAGTTGAGTCCAAACTTATGCTGAAGTGGCGGTAAGAAAAGAAGACTACAATAAGAAGAGGGGGGACCGCTGTCTGATGCCCGCTGTATGGCTTACGGTTTTGTACTCATCAAACGAATGATAAGAAGTCGTTGTCCTTGAGGTACGCCATTCCTAGACGACAGCAATTAGAATATATTAGTTATCAATATCACGGGCAGTGGAAAAGAAAAGACGCAGCCGCAGCTAAAGCCGAAAGATTATCAGGGCAGAATGGAAAGAGGCGTGACCGCCTAGGGCTTGCGTGCACTGTACGACTCTTCTCACCACCGCGTTTCAGTGGAGCGCGCATTGCACTAGCTGGCAGGGAAAACACATGTCGGGAAATAATAGGCAACAACTGCAGCAGCCTGTAGGAGAAGCACTCGCAAGTGCTACAGTAAATGCCTAGAATATATGCGTTTTATGCGCTGTACGCACTTCAATGCGCACGTTTTCCATGTCTGTATGTTATCGACATCGTCACACGCGCGTATATTCTCATTTTTTACTCTGTGCTACCATCATCATCATCTTTATCATCACCGCCTTCATTATGTGCTGCCCTAGCTCAATGAGTCGTTCCACGTCTGGCTCCAAGCTGATTGGCTCATCCAAAAACGAGACGCATGAAATAATTGGTTGTTTGGCTTGTAGGTGCATCACGCAATATTCGCATAGAATATTCGGTGTCCCTGAAGGAGACCGGAGACTGCGTTTGACTGCGCGGGATGTCGCCATTTATTCGCAATTATAACCGCACTTGTTCATTTCGTACTCTGCTGTGAGAAGCAAGTGTGCTGTGAGAAGCAAGTGCCTAATTATCGCCAATTTTGGGGCCACTTGTTTCGTGCTCGAACATTACGAGCGCAGGCAAACGTTCTTACGGTAAAATTATCAAAAAGGAAGTGCATACTGCTCTTGCTTGACTTGCGCCCTATAGACCTACTCCATGTTAGTAATTAGCGGTAGGTACCGTCGACATATTTAAGAAGTCGTAGCGACGTCGCAGCGCATTAAGCCCCACCCGTACGACCGCGCCCAAAGCTCGCTACCGCCCTCTATGATCACGTGACATCTGGCGCAGCAGCTGCAAAAGCTGCCTCCGAGCACCGCCATGCGGAGCGCCTCCCACATGCTTACAAGCAGTGGCGTGACGCACTTGTATATTTTAATTTGTGAACTAAGAGAAGAACCACCGACATAGCCCAGCAAGAGGCTTTTGGGTTCGATATAAATTACAAAACATGCATACAAGAAAAATGACGAGTTAAAAAGCCGGCAGATCCCACGCACTGTGGGAATCGATGTAATGCGAAGCAGCCAGGAAGGAGGAAATTATGCTTTACATAATTTGCATGTCATGTTTTACATGTTAGGACCTGTCATTTATGTTCGTCATACAGTCACGTCGCGCAATTCCAATTTTGGTGTATATCAAGCTAGCGAACTGGACTCAAGCGCACCATGAGCGTGGCATGTAAATGGCGTTGTAGATGTCATGCATGCAAAGATTTTCATGTTACCACCTGCCACTTATGTTCATTATACAGTCATGTCACTCAATACCGAATTTGGTGTATATCAAGCTAGCAAAACGGCCGCGAGCGCGCCATGAACGTGGAATGCAAGTCATGTCGCTCATGACATGTCATAATTTCCAGATTACCACTTGTCATTCATCTTCGTCATACAGTCATGTCACTCAAAACCAAATTTGGTGTATCTCAAGCTCACTAAACGGCCGCGAGAACGCCATGAGCGTGGCATCATGTCGCACATGACAAATCATGATTTCCATATTACCACTTGTCATTTATGTTCGTCATAAAGTCACGTCACTCAATACCAAGTTTGGTGTATATCAAGCTAACGAAACGGCCGTGAGCGCGCCATGAGCGTGGCATGTAAATCATGTTGTTCATGACATGCACGTCATTTTTGCATATTACCACCTGTCATTCATATTCGTCATACAGTCACGTCACTGAATCCCAAATTTGGTGTATATCAAGCTAACGAAACGGCCGCGAGCGCGCCATGAGCGTGGCATGTAAATCATACTTTTCATGACAAGTCAGTCATGATTGTCATGATATGACCAGAGATTTATGTTCGTCATACGGTCATGTTATGTCATACCAAATTTGGTATAAATCCCATTAACGATACGGCCAGGAGAGCACAAAGTCGTAGGCGGCTAGATAGATAGATAGATAGATAGATAGATAGATAGATAGATAGATAGATAGATAGATAGATAGACAGATAGATAGATACGCTCAAACTCGCCGAAGTTCGCTAAGAAATGCTTCGCATTTAAAAATATCTCACTAATTTTGGTAAACACATGCTACGGTTCACGCTACCAACATTCTTAATACAATACATAAAACACTGCAATAGGGTACGCATTTGGGCTGGTTGGTTCATGATTTCCAGTATAAAACAGCGCTAAAAGACGGGACGAAGAAAGGACACAAACCACGGCGCTGTTTTATACTGGAAATCATGAACCATGGTTCATGGAAATCATGAGCCGTGGTTTGTGTCCTTTCTTCGTCCCGTCTTTTAGCGCTGTTTTATACTGGAAAACATAAAACACATTTTTCTAAAGTTACACATACTTACTTTAAAGAACTGCGCAGAGTGCTTGTCACAACATCCTTGTCACAAACTTACATTCAAAACACCAACGTGTATTTGTTTTCCTTTTTGCTGATTATAAAAGGAAAAGCCGTTGAAACAGTTTCATTACGTGGTCTGTGCAAGGACATTTTCTTGTTGATGAGCATTGTGCAATATATTTTATGTGCATTCTTTTTTCTTTTTGTAAGCACCATTTGTGCGGCATACGTGTAGAGTGGCCAGGAAACTTTCAAGCTGATTGATCAGCTTTTATTTGCGTGGTCTCCCGGAACATTTTTCGTTTGTTGCAAGTTAAATAAATGAGTAAAACTTGCTGTTGGGCTAGTTGGTGCATGTTACGAGAAAATTCGACGACGCAAACCAACGAGAAGAAAAGGCGAAAGGCGCCTTTTCTTCTCGTTGGTCTGCGTCGTCGATTTTTCTTGTTAAATAAATGAAATGAAAAAAAAACGGCAGGCCCCATGCACTGTGGGAATCGATGTAATGCGAAGCAGCCAGCAAAGAGCAAATCATGCTGTATGTAATATGCATGTCATGATTTACATGTTAGGACCTGTCATTCATGTTCGTGATACAGTCACATCTCGCAATACCAATTTTGGTGTATATCAAGCTAGCGAACTGGACACAAGCGTACCATGAGTGTGGCAGGTAAATGGCATTATAGATGACATGCATGCCAAGATTTTCATGTTACCACCTGCCACTTATGTTTGCTATACAGTCATCAAGCTAGCGAAACGGCCATGAGCGCGCCATGAGCGTGGCATGCAAGTCATGTCACACATGACGTGTCATGATTTCCATATTACCGCTTGTCATTTATGTTCGTCATACAGTCGCGTCACACAATACCAAATTCGGTGTATATCAAGCTAACGAAACAGTCACGGGAGTGTCATGAGCGTGGCAGGCAAGTCATGTTGCACATGACATATCATGATTTACATATTACCACTTGTAATTTATGCTCGTCATACAATCACGTCGTTCAATACCAAATTTGGTGTATATCAAGCTAGCGAAACGGCCACGAGAGTGCCATGAGCGTGGTATGCAAGTCATGTTGCACATGACATGTCAGGATTTCCATATTACCACTTGTCATTTATGCTCATCATACAACATATAACCACGTCGCTCATTACCAAATTTGGTGTATATCATGCTAGCGAAACGGCCACGAGAGTGTCATGAGCATGGCATGCAAGTCATGTTGCGCATGACATGTCATGATTTCCATGTTACCACTTGTCATTTATGCTTGTCATAGAGTCACGTCACTTAATACCAAATTTGGTGTATATCGAGCTAGCGAAACGGCCACGAGAGTGTCATGAGCGTGGCATGCAAGTCATGTTGCACATGACATGTCATGATTTCCGTATTACCGTTTGTCATTTATGCTCGTCATGCAGTCACGTCACGCAATACCAAGTTTGGTAATATAATGACAAGTGGTAATATGGAAATCATGATATGTTATGTGCGACAAGACTTGCATGCCATGCTGATGGCGCGCTCGCGGCCGTTACGCTAGCTGGATATACACCAAGTTTGCTATTCAGTGGCGTGACTGTATGACGAGCATAAATGACAAGTGGTAATATGCAAATCACCACATGTCATGTGCAATTTTACTTGCTTTCCACGCTTATGGCACTCTCGGGGCCGTTCCGCTAGCTTGATATACACCAAATTTGGTATTGCGTGACGCGATGTACGACGAACATAATGACAAGTGGTAATATGGAAATCATGACATGTCATGTGCAATATTACTTGCATTCCACGCTCATGTCACTTTCGCGGCCGTTACGCTAGCTGGATATACACCAAGTTTGCTATTCAGTGGCGTGACTGTATGACGAGCATAAATGACAAGTGGTAATATGCAAATCACCACATGTCATGTGCAATTTTACTTGCATGCCATGCTCATGGCGCGCTCGCGGCCGTTTCGCTAGCTCGATATACACCAAATTTGGTATTCAGTGACGTGACTGTATGACCGGCATAAATGACAAGTGGTAATATGGAAATCATGACATGTCATGTGCAATATTACTTGCATTCCACGCTCATGTCACTTTCGTGGCCGTTTCGCTAGCTTCATATGCACCAAATTTGGTATTGCATGACGTGACTGTATGACAAACATAAATGACAAGTGGTAATAGGAAATCATAACATGTCATATGTGCAACAGGACTTGCATGCCACACTCATGGCGCGCTCACGACCGTTTCGCTAGCTTGATATACATCGAAATTGGTATTGCGGGATGTGACTTTATAACGAACATAATTGGCAGGTGGTAACATAAAAATCTTGACATGCATGTCGTCTACACCGCCATTTACATGCCATGCTCATGGTGCGCTTGCGTCCAGTTCGCTAGATTGATATACACCAAAATTGGTATTGTGCGATGCGACTGTATGACGAACATAAATGACAGGTCTTCACATGTAAATCATGACATGCATATTATGTACAGCATGATTTGCTCCTTGCTGTCTGCTTCGCATTACATCGATTCTCACAGTGCGTGGGATCTGCCGGTTTTTTGTGCATTGTTTCGCCATAAGGGTGATGGATTGAATGCTATAGCAACTAATTGTAATGTCACGCGAAGAACGGCAAGCAGCTCGAAACTTACAGCGCGTTCTTCAAGCAGAAAGGACGCGCGAAAAGAACATGCACAGGACGAGCGCGAACTAGCTGTCGCGGCTCGACACTTAAAGCGCACTGCTTAAAGAGAAGGATGCACGAATCGAACGCAGAAGTATACAGAAGACAAGCTCGCATAAACGAAATATTATCTGGGATTTCTCGTTAAAAACCACGATATGATTATGAGAGACGCCGTAGTGGAGGGCTCCGGAAATTTCGACCGCCTGGTGTGCTTTAACGTGTACCTAAATCTAAGTACACGGGAGAACGCGAACTAACAACTGCCACAGTTGTTACTCCCCTGTGTGTGAGCTGCGCGACTCTATCACAACCGCGGCTGCTGCAGCGAGCAAAGTGACGTTCGTGCTGTCTGTAACTTCAACGGCGGGGAAAGCACAAGACGTAGAAACCACTATCACGAGAGAAGCGCGTGCGCCCGAGCGAACACGGCATGCCGAGGCGCACACGCATCGAAACACGCGAGGCGACGACCTTTAAAGCGCGCCCCGCGCGCCCATCGGGCCATCGCGCTACTCATAACAAACACGCTGAAGTCCCCGAGCTCTGAGTACCGCCGGCAGTGAATGATGTATATAAATAGCTTGCCGTTAGTATTACGAAGAACGTACGGTTCGTGGCTGAGTCGATTCGCGCCGCGCGCTGCGGAGCGAGAGGTCGTAGGTTCGACGCCCGGTGACGGAACTTTTCTAGTAATTTTTAGATGCGAAGCATCTTATGCTTGAGGCTTTGTCCGTCCCTCCCGCGTCTGGCGTCCCGCGTCCGGCGTCCCGCATCCGGTCACTTTCATGAAGTAGGGAAGCACCCACTATGCGAACCAGAACACTGTAGTACAATAAGGCCGTCAACCACCATCACAGTCACAAGAGTCATGGCCGAGAGCACGGAGTGGCTGCATAGCAATGGCTAGTCAGGTGGTGGGTGCAAGCAAAGAATAACACGCACTACCGGTGGTGTCTGTCGCCCACGTTGACTCCATTCCTTGGATCTTGCTTGC
This sequence comes from Rhipicephalus appendiculatus, assembly GCA_030522465.1. Taxonomy (NCBI): domain Eukaryota; kingdom Metazoa; phylum Arthropoda; class Arachnida; order Ixodida; family Ixodidae; genus Rhipicephalus; species Rhipicephalus appendiculatus. The sequence continues at coordinate 1,229,929 of JALIZH010020166.1, forward strand.
ACGTGCTTGCGGGGGGCTTTGTCCGTCCCTCCTTCCCGTGTCCCACACCCCCACTCTCTCCCCTTCTTAGCTCACCCCCTTTCTCTCTTCTAGGAATCCTCTACTCTATGGAGCGGCGCCCGCGTCCCACACCCGCACAGCGCATGCGCGTACCCTCCTTCTCTCTCTCCTCTCCTACGCTCCCCCCCCTTTCTCTGCTCTAGGAATCCTATACTATACGCAGCGGCGCGCACGACAGGTGGTGCGACACATTCATACTCCGCTGGGGGGCGCCACGGTAGTTCCGCGGTATGAAAATGACGGAGCGCGCGCGCCTCATTTTCTCTCCTGATGAGCGCTCGGGCCGCTGCCGCGAAATGGGAGCGGCGACATTTCTCCCGCTCTCCCCGCTGCTTCGCATCCACACATGGTTCCCTTTAGCGAGAGATGGGGAAGTTTTGTAATTATTTTCTTTGCCATCTGTGACTGCATATTTTACAGCGCCATATACGTGTGGGAAATGTCGGAAATACGTCAGTGGAGTCGTGGCGGACCCCGGCATAAAACACTTTCGTGTTAAAATAATAAAAATTATTTCCTTCGATTGGGAATCGAACCCAGGCCGTCTGCGTGGCAAGCAAGTGATCTACCACATAGCCAAACCCTGGGTCAAAAGTGCGTCCGAAAGAACAACAATATGAATGTTAAGTAGAGCGAAGAGTTTCGCACATGAAATATTGCGAGGCAGAAGCGTAGAATGTCACCAGGTGTCAAAACATATTAGATGCGCAACGAGTGACTTGTTTAAAGGCCTACCCATGACAAAGCGCTCAGGCAAAGTAATCGTGATCACCAAAAACAGCACCAACAAAGTGGGCAGATGCGCAGGTGAGCGTGTTGTGTTACGTACGCGCATTCGGCACTTTGCGAATGTGTAAAAGAATAATCATGGCGTAGTGGGCAAATCGCCACTGTACTTACGGTAGGCATTAGTGGATAGTTTCAAAGTACTTATGTTTCAAAGATAATGAGGTACCCATCTCTCACATGAATGGAACTGCCCAAAGGAACTCGAGGCTTTCGAGAGAACACGAAGTGTGAACGTGTGGATATAATTACACTTTAAAATGGCATCCTTCGTGTCAAGAGCAGCATACGCTTTAATGCTGGCACAGTGAAAACAGTACGCGAATATGGCGTCCCGCACTAGTGGGCCCAACGGACAATTAGTCGAAGCGTTTCATTCTCGGGCGCTACAGCTCAGCATGAAACCGGCCGTACGAGCCACTGAACAAGCCACTGAACTGAACGTAATGACAGTGGCGACGGTGACGCTGCTGATGTACACGACAGCGTTAAGAAAACGCTTACGCGAGAAAACGACAAGAATATACGGATTAGCAAAACTTCCATATCAAATTCGTACAATAATATGTGCAACGAACATATGCTACGTACAATAATATGTACAGTGAACATATGCTACGTACAATAATATGTACAGTGAACGTATGCTACGTACAATAATATGTACAATGAACATATGCTACGTACAATAATATGTACAATGAACATATGCTACGTACAATAACATGTACAATGAACATATGCTACGTACAATAACATGTACAATGAACATATTCTACGTACAGTAATATGTACAATGAACATATGCTACGTACAATAACATGTACAATGAACATATGCTACGTACAATAATATGTACAATGAACATATGCTACGTACAATAATATGTACAATGAACATATGCTACGTACAATAACATGTACAATGAACATATGCTACGTACAATAATATGTACAATGAACATATTCTACGTACAATAATATGTACAATGAACATATGCTACGTACAATAATATGTACAATGAACATATGCTACGTACAATAACATGTACAATGAACATATTCTACGTACAATAATATGTACAATGAACATATGCTACGTACAATAACATGTACAATGAACATATGCTGCGCCTTCATACTATAGCACTAGCTGGCGGCAGCACGCATTACGGTTAGAAGCCTGCGGTAGCTACTTTTTATCGCCAAGACATTTACCGTCTCTGAGCATCTGGAATAAACGCCCACTCCACTGCGGTCGATTGACGAGTTCTTTACTGCATGCGAGTGCTATGCTATCAAGCTATCTCTCTGATGCCTTGCAAATCGTTTGTCGTTGCATTTGCGTTTTTTCGACTACGGTTATAATTAGTAATGCCGAATTGCAAAAGGTTTCGTTAAACGTTCTTTAAATAATAAGTGTCGGGGTTTTACATCCCAGAACCACGATATCAGCGTGAGGGACGTCATAGTGGATAATACCAGAAAACCTGACTATGTGCTCTTTAACGTGCACCTAAATCTAAGCGCGCCGGTCCCTGCAGTTCGCCTCCATCAAAATGCGGCCCGCAACCTCTGTAGTCGAACCCGCGACCATCAGGTCAGCAGTGGAGCACCGTAACCAGCACCCTACAGTGGCGGGAAAGGGGTCGATTAGTTCTTGGCAAATCTTATCATCGTTGGCGTGGTGGGCACGAAATCGAAAGCTATGCAGCTTGTTCCTGATTGACGTTTTAATTTTCTGCCACCGCTTTGACATAAAAACAGCGGAACATTTCACACTTTGAAGGCCGGTGACTACCGAAGCTGTTTAGCACACCATACATAGGCGGCTCATAATTTTGAACCACTTAGCCGATCACACACCATGCAGATAAACCTGAACTGTCTCTACAAAAAGTCCCCTTTGGGTTTTACGGCCAGAGTTGCCTGTTCCGCTTAAGCGGATTTGGACTTCTGGTTTCACCGAGTCGCTTGTCGAATTTTCCAGTCGCCTGTCGCGTTTTTTTGGGTATGTGTTGCATTTTTTCATCAAATATAATTATAGCAATCATCATGTTCACCATTGGCGCGTTCATTGTTCACTAATGGCGCGTTCGTCGTTGACTTTCAGTGTTCAATGTTCAGTGTTGAGGTCAAACATACGTTGGGGGAATCAACAAGGAGCGTTAATAATGCACTGGCAAACGTGGATTCAACCAAATGGAGACAACACTGGAGACAATTTTAAAAAGTAATGCTTTCACTGATAGTTTCGCATATTTTCGCTGAACAAAGTAATTAAAGTGAACTCTTAAGCTCCCCTTGTACTTGAATGACACTTTTTTATTCTAATTAAAAATATTTTCAAAAGTGGGAAAATAATTTAATTTCCGCTTTTTTTGGGCTTCGCGTAAGTCCCGCCTGTTTTGTTCTTTTTTTTCTGGTACGGGGGGGAGGGATGCTTCTTTTCTGATGGTTATTTGCTTGTTAGCTCGGTGGCATCCAGCAACTTTGGTGTTACCGTATGCTCGTTTAAAGATTTCCAATTGAGCAGCACGGTACTTGCGCCTTTTGCCGTTTTGCCGCATTGTCCGTTTCCCGACGTGCCTTTGCTGTTTGCTTGCCACACGCGCTTCGCATTTCGTGCTTTATTTTAATGGGTGCTCACCTTTAGGGGAACGGTGGTGAGTGCTTGGCTTCGCCCAATTGTATGGCGCATGTGTGTTCTTTTACCTCACGCACAAGAAAAACACATGCGACCACAGCCACAACTGTAACTCTTCGCTGTAATTGTACTCCGTCCGCGATATAATCACGGGGAAGGTAGCGGTCCTTGTTTCACCCAAGGGCTCTGCAATTTCCTTTCGTCTTGCCCTCACTCTTATTCCTATGCGGACACCTGCGGTTTTTACAAATCGATTTGCTCATAAGAGTCCTAAGCGACATACTGGTGTTTAATTTCACAGGCCTAAGTCGATTGTATATGCTAATGTAAAGGAGACTGCGGTGGAGTGGGAAACCAAGAGGGTATCTTGTGACTGTTCTGTCGCAGAACGGAGGCGGGACGGAACGAAACGTCTCGAGAGGACGAGATGTAGAAAACAGCCAATAGGCGAGCTCAAGGAATTCAGGAATGTTTTCAGCGCATGAAGAAATATAGAATTAATATAGCTCAACATAAATATTCGCAGGCATTGTTTTTCAAAGCGTGAGATTGAAGAGCTCGCTGACTTTAAGAATTTGTGTTAATGTCTTGAGTGCACGCTAGGTGGTGTCGCAATTTCACGAGTCGTTCGGTGGTGATTTTAGCAAACGATCGGCGCGGTATTGGGGTAAGCCAGGCACAAAGCAGGCTAATTCGATTCTGCGGGTCCAAGCGCTTACGTTGCGATACAATCCAAGTCGCCCGGAGACCTTTTTGTATCCAGTTCTATCGACTAATCGGGGTCTCAACCCGTGCTATGCCCGTTCTGTCGCTATTTTCACGTCTTGACCGTCAGACGAGCCTCGACCAATCCCGTGCGGCACCCTCTCGTCCACACGTTCAGTCCCCGCCTCCGTTCTGTGACGGAACGCTTACAAAAGAGCTCCCCAAGAAGGACAGTCGGTTAAAAAGCGCAGCACTTCTAGCCTGCACTTATATGGCTCCGTCCGCAATCGGTTGGGCTCCCGTGGAAACGAAATACGCGTATGCCGCTGTCTTTACGTCGCAAGTTGACTGACTGACGAACGAGTCCGAAGAGGTAACTAGCCTGCTTATAACCGCAGATATACACCCCAAAACGTTTATGCATGTGTATTGGCGTCATAGCTGCAGTTAAAGTGTAAACAAGGTCTTTGTTAGAACTTATCCGACCGGGAGGGTGCTATTGTGACCATACGAAAAAAAAATGCTCACCATTAGACAGTTCTCACCTGTGTTGATTGCTATCGTGATTCTGGTCGGAAAAGGTGGGAGTGTTAACAGAGGGCACGCCGAGGGAAGACTGCAGTACTTTGTAGAAACGCCTGCCTCGGGGAAAGTCAACTTAGCTGTCGTCTCTTTCGACAAGTATTGGCACGAAGCGGACAACTTGTTGACGCGGCGTCTGCCGTGGCCGAGAACGACGTGGATATTCAAGAAAGGCGGTTTCTACAGGTATCTCTTGAACAAAAGCGCTGCGGACACGACGACTGTGGCAATAGTTGCGAGCCTCCACATTGATTGGCGGGAGATATCGGAATCTGTACGCAAAACCTTGGACAATGCATTTATTCGCTGGATCACTCCTCGCGATAATCTAACATTCTCCCACAACGGGGAGCCGGCGTCGGTGCTGCCTGCCTGCTTAGCTGTTCTGCTGGACAAAAAACGCGTAAGTCACGATCGTCCCAATTACAACAGTCATGGAAGACCGCTGCTTTACGACTATCGGCCACACGAAGAGTCGGGAGTCAAGAGCTCTTCGAAAAATACGTTGTCGGGAAAGGTGATGAACATTGCGTGCTTGCGGTCGAAGCAGTTCCCAGACCGCGACATTTGCTCGCTTTATTCTTACCTGTTTGGCTTGCTCGATGTGATGAACGTCTCGTTGGAGTACCAAATTCACTCGCACTGGGCGCCGTTAATGGACGAGTTCTACTGCGAGAACACTGATATCGCTGTGCTTATGATGGTTTTAATTAACTCCATGATGGCGTCTGCGACGTACACTGAGATGATCTTAGTGCCCGAAACTTTCTACGCCACGGAGAGCGAGATCCAAGCCCCATCTCTCTACGATACCACACTCCGGTCCGCGTGGGCTTTCGCCGTGACGGCTGCATCACTGATCATCTGCGTCGGTGTCCTTTTGCTCATCGGCGGCCCTCAAGTACAGGAAAGGGTGCAAACGGAGACGCTGTTTCTCTTGGCACTGTTTCTTGCCAGATCAACGCCGTTTCCGAACGCGACCAGATTGCCGAGAGTACAGAACATTATTTACTTGTCTTGGGCCTTAGCGATGCTCCCGCTCTGTCAGTACTTTCAGGGCGAACTGACGTCCATGGTGACAGTGGGGCGTCCGGCCAACAACCTGGACACGCTCGAAGAATTGGAAGCTGCTCTGGACGCCGGTTTGACGGCACCATGCGTCCCGAGGGAATCGGCCAGCTGGGATGGCATCGTGAACAGGGAACATCCGACGACGCTGGGAAAGAAGCTGCGCGCAACGCTCTTGAAACACAAGAACAGGCTGGTAACTTTCGACTTAAGCTCCTGCTTCTACTGTGCCGCGAGCACTGGTGGCGTGTGCTACGCACATCGCATGCCGTCTTCTTTACTGAAAGGATTTCCGGACCGCTACTTCGCTTTCAAAGAAGACTTTGTGACGCGAGCCGTCAGTATGCCTCTGCGTAAGAGTTTCCCGCTGAGAGATGCCTACAGGGCCTTTCTGCAGAGGGTGCGAGAGGCTGGCCTGTTCTCTTCTCCATACTGCAAACGGGAAGTGGTCTGCAAGCGTTATTCCAGCACGGAGAGAACTCCCCAGATTGAGAAGCCGTTGTTCGAGTTACACGGCTTCTTCGTGTTCTACGTCATGCTGCTTGCTGGTACGGTAGGTGTCTTGGTCGCCGAGCTCCTCTTCGCACGTTTTTCCGAAAAAGCGTTTGGCCCTCGTTTCCTTCGTCGCAGGCGGCGTCAGCGTTAGAAATGCAGCGCACTGTATTCAGTTACATTTATTTGAAACAGACACAGTTATTAGATGACTGTAAGCAAATACGAAAATACCACGCGGAAACTCCGAAAAGCGCTTGCTCCTGGCTTTCCAAAGGGAGCGGTCCAAAAGCAAAAACACAATTTGCAGCCATTATCTGTTCAATTCTGAGGCCGTTAGCATGTGCTAAGTAACTAGCCCCGCATGTTGCCGTGGTTAGCGGAGTTCGCCCACGTTGCCGCATTGGATGAGAACTGGATGACAACACACGCCAAAATGCTTAATTGTAATACATACCCGCTGAATGACGCTTTGAGGTCCTTCCTACAGTAAGTGAGATGGGGACGTCTTCGCCCCACTACCAGCAGGAACATATCTGTACGCATTATGGTCGCATAGAGGGCGCTTCTGAGACGGTAGAGCTAAAGCCCCTGAATATAGAAAGTAGCGACACTCTCCTCCATATCCTCTCTCAACAGGCCAAACCTCCTCGCCCAACAGGCCAAGCCTCCTCTAGATCCTCTCCCAAACGGCCACAGTGCGGGCGCCGGCCATATAACCCAGATCTCGCCACCTTCCTATCAAGAATGCTATGTCACGCTGATAACAGGCGCGATGTTCGTGACCTTTCCCGGGCGGGAGAGGAGGACGCGCGGTGCGGCGGCTCGGTTCAAAGAAAGACGGTACTTTCCAAAAAATATCCAGGGACTTTAGGCAGAGCTAGGCAGAGCCACTGTTGGAGTTACGCGGCTTCTTGGGTTAATTGCTACGCTGCGCTGCTCTCTGGTACGGTAGGCAGCTTGGCAGCTCTTGTACGGTAGGCAGCTCCACCGCTCTTCGCACGGTATTCCAAGCAAGAGTTTTATTCGTTGAAGCAGGTGGTCTTAGCGCAAGGTGTTGAGCACCCCTCAGTATGCACATGGAGTGCAACGGTTCACTATGACGGCCCCGACATTGACGAGCCTTACTACTAATGCAAATGAGTTCTGCGGAAACCCGCAAGGTGGCGGAAGGGTTAAGAAAGGGAAAATAGACAACCACCCGATTGTAGCACGAAGCCACAAGGAAATCCGTACGGATTTCTCAGAAAGAAAAGCTTCTTAGTTGCCGAAAAATTTTTCGGCAACTAAGAAGCTTTTCTTTCTGAGAAATCCGTACGGATTTCCTTGTGGCTTCGTGCTACAATCGGGTGGTTGTCTATTTTCGCTTTCTTAACCCTTCCGCCACCTTGCGGGTTTCCGCAGAACTCATTTGCATTACTTGTGTCCATGTGCTTCGAGTTGTCGATGAATTCGCCCTCGCGCTGCCAATTGCTACATTCCTGGTTAGCTCAATTGGTAGAACGACCGCCCCGGAAAGGCGTTGGTCCCGGGTTCGAACCCCGGACCAGGACGAATTTTTCGGCAACTAAGAGGCTTTTCTTTCTGAGGAATCCGTATGGATTTCCTTGTGGCTTCGTGCTACGATCGGGTGGTTGTCTATATTCCCTTTCTTAGCCTTACTACTGTAACACACACACACACACACACACACACACACACACACACACACACACACACACACACACACACACACACACACGTTTAGGCACCAAGTCTGGCAGACTTGGTGCTTTCAGGTAGTGTGCGAAGGATTATCGGTGAGCCGCCAAGTCGTTATAAGTTCACGTGATACATGACGCCAACAGGCAGAAAAAGAGTGTTCCACACTCGCCGTCATGGCTACTAGCGGCGCTGACTGACATTCCCTGGTTTAAATGCACATATATACCCCATAAAGTGGACAGGGGGGATGACCGCTGCTGCAGCTCAGTTGATAGAGCATCGGACACGTTATTAGAAGGTCACACGTGCCGTCCGTGCCGGCGGCAAGTTATCTTTTCGTCCACTTTTCGTTCTTCAGATTTACATTACAATTAATACTAATAACATCACCTATACTTTCCTTGGCATCATTGTCTGTTAGTTTTCATTAATTTTGTATATATTTTTTGTTCGTAAAATCAACACCACTAGTCAGACAGTACTGACTTGAGTTACTTGCAACTCAAGCTGTTGCGTTTGCCTGGAGCTTCGGCAAATCATAACCACTTTAATCCCGGGGTCTATGTGTATTGTGTGGCTGACCGATTGCACAAACAATTGACTAATGGACGCTCCTCTCTTGACATGCGTAGTCATTGTCGATGACACAGATTGCTGTGTGGCCCCCTTCATCCTGTGTGGTCTTTATCCTGTGGTGTTGTGTGTCGTCCATTATCAGCAAATGTAGCAGATCAATCAGAACCTGCGCTCTATGTAATGTATTGTCAAGAGACACGCGAGTATTGCGCTGTCTGCATCTATCCGGGCGGGAACGAGCACCAGTTTAGCCCTGGTATTTGTGTGACGACCGCTCAGGGCGACATAACGATATCGCCAAACAGAGCCAGCCGACGTGCATGACAGTCCCAGATGTCGGGTAAAACGTGTAACTGCTCGTCTTCTTCTCGATTATCCAGTACTCTGCATTGCTCACGATAACCGACATGATACGCGTAACAAAAAATAAAAAAAAATCAACCAGCTTTTTTTTGCGGACACCGATGAAACAGCGAAGCTGGTTGCGTTCATTTCGTCAGTCTAACGCCTTTCCATGTTTTGCAAAATACATATTGTATCACTGCTCTTTATGAAACACTGTTAAGCTTTGAGGCTGTAGTATAGTATTATTGCATCTTGACCATACCACTTTTATACACAGGTTTACCATGAAGCCTTCGCTTGAGATGCTCCGGTATATCACTGCTCTTATTAAACACTCTTTGTCGATCTTTGCGGTGGCAGTGTAACCAGAACCTTTTGTAACCACGAAGTATCACGTGACAGTGGTGTGACCATGGTAACGCGCACGACACTTGCTGAGCTAACTGTTGCCTCCTTCCTTATTTGTGGAAGTTGTTTGTAGTGGGATTTGCCCCATTTTTTGTGGGACATACGCATTTATCGTGATGGTAGTTTTCTGATAGGCCACACAGATTTTTGTGGCACATACCAGTTTGTTGGTCTAACTGTTGCCTCCGTTTTTAGTACACCTGTGGTGAGTGGCGGGGTTCACGCAATGTATGTGGTGATGGGGGCGAGAGACACACAACACCGGAGACGATTCCCGGCGAAGCAGTCACTTGTCCTGGGGGCCAGGCGGAAGAAATGCGATCGAGGATGGACTATTGCTGTCCTACCTCAAGAGATAAGGTGGCCTCCTTTGAATCTGTAGTACACCATCCCGAACTGCCACCGCAGTCTTCTACCAAGGGCCACCTGATAGTTAACAGTATGATCGTTGAGTTTCTCCTGAATGCTCTTTTAGGTTCTGTTTTAGTGAGTGTTATTGAACTGTAATCGTTTTGCGTATATGCGTGAGAATTATGTATATTCACCATTTATAATACCGAGCTTTCTTAATTTAACTTTGTTTTAACACTCAGTAATGTGCAGTGTGCCTTGCTCGTTGTGAATTCAATAAATGTCCTTACGACCAAAGTAGGACGCCTCCTGTTTCTTTCCATTCGCTATCCCACCCGAAGGTCACGGGTCTAGCCCCGTCCACGGTGGTTCCTTTTCGATGGAGGAGAAATGCAAGATGTCCGTATACTACGTGATGTCAGTGCACGTTAAGGAACGCCAGATGGTCGAAGTTTTTGGAGCCCTCTACTACGCCGTGCCTCATGATCATATCGTGGTTTGGTCACATAAAGCCCCGGGTAGTAGTAGTAGTATTAGTAGTAGTAGTAGTAGTATTAGATATTTATTTCCGCCACAATCTAAAGGCCGAGCGTTTCGATCACCTGCGCGACCAGTCGACGCTGTTCTTCCCCTTCGGTGCCGATCCAGTCGAGTGAGGTGGTAATGGAAAGGGATGTGGGAGGGTAAGAGCGGAATTGCTGAGCAGTTGGGCAGTAAGAAAGACAGTGTGAGAGGTCGGCATATACACAGGGGCAGTTCGACAGCAGGGTCAGATCTCTATTTACACAGAAAAATGTCGTCGAAAGACGATAGTCTTCTGCCGGCCGTAGTATGTATTGCCTTGCCTCAGACAGCGCCTCCTCTTTGTTGAATCGGCCGCATCTGGCTGGCATTGATAAAGTAGAGGAGGCGCTGCGTGAGAATTGGACGCCATCTGGCGGTGGCATCGGGAAATATGAGCTTGTGCAGAACCCAGGGCCATTGCCAGGCTTTCTCGTGCATGGCGTCACATTTTCAGCGCAGCCTAAGAAACCTAGGGTCTTTAGAATTGCGTATCTATGTATTTTCTATTAAAGGAACACACCATCTACTACTTACGTATTGATGTGTCACCTCAGATATGCGTAACATTTGCTTTTTGATCGACAATGTTCACAAGTACGAACGCAGCCGCTTGTGCAAGATGGCTGGGCGTTCAGCAAGTGCTTAAACTTTGGCCGGGTGGCTGAATCGGGTGAGATAGAAAGACAGACAGACCAAAATTTCTGTGTTGAAGTATCCCAAGAAAGACTATCGTCTTTAAAAGGCGAGAGGGAGTGATCATGCCATTTTTTTTGGATGTGCCGTGGAACTCGAGCCACATAACACCTCACTACCATCTAGAGAAGGGAAACTGTACCTTTGACAGTGCAACGGAAATAAAGGTAGCGGTGGCGTTGTGAACTAAAGTATCCCACCGAGAGCTGGCGGTGCTAAAACTATCATCATCGTTACGCGGGGGGCAATGGGGCTGCTGCATTGCTGACGGGAGCGGGTGGTCGCGGTGCTCGCCCGCAGGATGCGGGCGTTTATTCGCCGCTGTCGCGGGATAGTATTCGCGCGCACGGCAGTCTAACAAATATTTCCGCTAAGTCGCCAGGTAACCGGGAGGCCTCAACTGGTAAAAAAAAGCACGCCAAGCAAGTAAGCTTACATTGTTTATTGGCAATCGTGAATGTAGCAGTAAGCATGTAAACGAGGAGCACTGTCAGTCATAGAGTTGAACAATACATACAAAAAACAGTAACAGTCATCTGTTTAAAAATTTACACCATCTTCCCAAAGGGAACCCTGATGGGATGCGAAGTAGCAGCGTTGCGCACGGGTGGCGTCACGGGTTGAACGGCGCTAACGCGGGTGCTGCGGTGAGCGCGGGAAGATTCGTTTGAAGCGATGGCTGGCGTAGGTCTTGTAGTTGCGCGTCAGGCGGCAGCTGCGGGCGCTCCGGCGAGCGCGCGGCAGGCGAGGGAGAGAGTGACGTCAGCGCGCACTGCGAGGGGAGCGTGACGTCACCGCGCAGCTGCGGCGTGACCTACTTGGCACCACTCCAACACCTGCGGCGAGGGGAGCGCGTTGCGGCGCGTTCGTCCGTACGCACGGAGGGACAGCGTTACACAGCCTAGTAAATAGCTGCTTCGCATCTTTTGCGGCCACAAGCAGCATGTGCTAAGTTGTGCATTTTCCTATCATAGGTTCACTCGTGCCTGCCGCCTTGCGCTGCCTGGCCGTCCGTCACCAACTACCGCATATCTGCATTACCTGACGAACCTGCTAATTGCGCAGCTAACCTCACGAAGCCTGCGTCGCCGGTACAGCAACAGCGCCACCTACGCCCATAAAACCACCGCCCTTGCAGTAACTCATCGGGATTTGCGGCCACAAGCAGCATGTGCTAAGTTGTGCATTTTCCTATCATAGGTTCACTCGTGCCTGCCGCCTTGCGCTGCCTGGCCGTCCGTCACCAACTACCGCATATCTGCATGACCTGACGAACCTGCTAATTGCGCAGCTAACCTCACGAAGCCTGCGTCGCCGGTACAGCAACAGCGCCACCTACGCCCATAAAACCACCGCCCCTGCAGTAACTCATCGGGATTTGCGGCCACAAGCAGCATGTGCTAAGTTGTGCATTTTCCTATCATAGGTAGGCATTTTGTGCTTCTTATTGTGACTTAGTTTAGTGCAATTGTTCGTGGCTGCTTATCCCCCCCCTTCACGTGCATTGCTTGTTGTTCGAATGGGTGTTGATCTGTGCACTCACCGGGCGCGCATTGGCCTGTTCTCTGCGCGCCATAAGCCCCGATACAGCAGTGTTGTTCCCTTCAGTGACAGTTCGCGCTTCATTCGCGCTCTTTGCCCGAGACCTTCACTAGGATTGCTATCCGTATGTTTTGCTTTACTACTGATCCAAGCGGGAGACGTTGAAATCAATCCAGGTCCCAAGATTGACGACGTCCTAGTTTTTCTTAGGGAGTTTCGCGAAGAAGTTGCGTCCGACCTAAAACAAGTGAAAGAACAAGTTGCTAGTCTAAACACCCGGATCACCGCTATTGAAAGCAAAATTAGTAGTGCACCAGAAATACAGGAACACTTCGACGCAGTCAGGACCTCCGTTCATGAGGTTAAGGCCAACATAAGAAAAACTAATGATGAGCTCGTTGATGTCGTAGACGATATCAGTAACAGAATGAGGCGTAACAACCTCATAATTAAAGGCATACCTGAAAATAGTCACGAAGAATATGCCGAATCTGAGGCCATCGTGAAAGAATTCTGTTCTACCCACTTGAACATCAACGTTGGCGACATAGAACGCGCTCATCGTATCGGTCAGCGCCGTTCGGGTTTTCATCGGCCTATCATCATTAAGTTCCTCAATTTCAAATCAAAAACAGAAGTGTTACGTAACGCCCCCCAAACTGAAAAACCTCGACTTCCCTAAAGTGTGGATTGAAGAGGATTTTTCACCCAAGGTACAGTTGGCTCGCAGAAAATTGCGTGAATATGCCAGAAGCAACCGTGAAGGAAACGAACCATTTTCCATACGTTATAACTCTCTGCACTTCAAAAGCTTGATCTATCGGTATGACTCGGTCACTAATAATGTCGTAGAAGTTCCTACACGTAATCAGACATATCGTACTTGACAGAAACAGACAAAAAAACCCAAGGTTCTATCTCCAAATGCAGTGTCGTTACTCTTGGCCAATTTCCGCAGCCTGTATCACAAACTAGATAGGTTAAAGACACTCATGCATACTTGCACTGCTGATGTATTAATCGGCACTGAAACTTGGCTTTCCAGTGACGTCACGAACAATGAACTTGCTCTGCACCCATCCTTTACGATATTTCGCAAAGACAGGGATAATTCTCGAGGAGGCGGAGTTATCATTGCTATCAGGGGAGACTATAAACCGTCCCTTTTGATTGTCGATACTCCCCTTGAACTAGTTGTGATTACCGCACGTATTGGACATGCGCAATGTGTCATTGCTGCATGTTATCGCCCACCTGACAATCGGTTAGACTTTGTACACTTATTTAATGCTGCCATTGAACAAATTTTTTCCCAGTATCCGAAATGCATCTTGATCGTAGGGGGAGACTTTAACTACCCATATATCGACTGGTCAAACTCTTCTCTGAAGGAAAACAGCAATAGATCCCGAATGTGCGAACTTTTTGCAAACGCTGCATTTTCACCATTTATCCCAAGTAGTTCAAAAACCAACACGTGGCAATCATGTACTTGACTTAATCTTGACAAATCATCCAGACTTAACTGAAACACGAGTACTTGATCCAATAAGCGATCACAATGTCGTACACTGCTCGTTTGCGCTAAAACCTACCGTGCAAAAGAAAATAAAAAAGTGCATTCTCAGCTACGCACGAGCTAATACTGGAAAAATGATTGCTATTTTAGCACCATTTGCAGCAGACTTTGCAAATCAATTTCAAAACAGATCTGCTAATGACAATTGGTGCTTGTTTCGAGACAAACTGAAGGAAGTCGAAGCTATCTGTATACCCAAAATAACCATCACCTCAAGGCCGAACGATCCATGGTTTAACCATGATGTAAAAAAATGCATAAACAAGAAAAAAAGAGCTTTCAGAAAGTTTTCCCGGACAAATACCCAAGAAGATTGGGAAAACTACAGGAACATATCACGTCTTACAGAAACTGCCATTGCTGATGCCAAAAACAAATTTTTCAACTGTACCCTACCAAATATGCTGAAAAATGATCCGAAAAAGTTTTGGCAAGTGGTAAACCCAAAATCTAATCATGCAGCTCCCTTACTTTCTGAAAATGGCACGACTTTGAGCGCTATGAATAGCGCTAACAAATTTAGCAAATGTTTTTCTGATGTTTTTACTCAGGAGCAAGCGCTTCATGATGCTCACATGATTCATCAACCACTCATCCAGTACCCTTTCACACCCATCGTAATATCGGAAAATGGTATATCTCGTGCCATCGACAGGCTCCCTCAAAAAACCAGCCCCGGTCCGGATGGTATAAGTGCCAAACTTCTAAAATTTACGTCCCATTATTCGTCTTTTTTGCTATCTCTAATATTTCAACAGTCGCTGGATACAGGTTGTATACCGGAAGATTGGAAATCTGCCTTAGTAATTCCTGTTTTCAAGTCAGGTGACACCACCGACCCTACCAATTACAGACCAATTTCTCTAACGTCCATCTGTTGCAAATTACTTGAGCATATTTTGTATACACACATTATAACCTACCTCAACCAAAATAGCTTGCTTCTTAATAATCAACATGGATTTCGTCAAAATCGCTCATGTCAAACTCAGCTGTATGAACTCGTCACAGATATTCACACTTCTATACACAATCAACTTTACATAGACGCCATCTTCATTGATTTTTCTAAAGCATTTGACCGCGTGCCTCACAATCGCCTAAAACTTAAAATTAGGAACTTACGACTTGACTACAACTCGACAAGATGGATTGAGGAATTTCTTACTAACAGATTTCAGGTGATCAGTTTGCAAAATTGCTTTTCTAACCGTGCTGACGTCACCTCGGGAGTTCCCCAAGGCTCCGTCCTTGGCCCATTACTTTTTTTAATATACATAAATGACATAGCTACTAATCTCACATCTCAAATACGCCTTTTTGCAGACGATTGCGTCGTTTATAAAGCCATAACCAGCCACGATGATGTCATTTCACTCCAATCCGACTTAAATAGGCTAACAGAATGGTGTAATATATGGCAAATGGAAATCAATATTTCAAAGACTAAACACGTGCAATTCGCTTCAACTTTTCGCCCGAACGCTAGCCAATATAAAATACGCGAAGCTAACATCTGCCTGGTTTCCTCAATTAAATACCTCGGTGTCCTTTTTACATCGAACTTAAGCTGGAATGCACACATTGGACACGTCACCTCGAAAGCATGCAAAAAATTAGGCTACCTCAAACGACGCTTACATCTTGCAAACACTGATACAAGGCTTCGTGCGTACAATTCCCTCATCAAGCCTTCTTTGGAATATGCCTCCATCATTTGGCATCCACATCATGCTTACTTGTCTAACCTACTCGAAACAGTTCAAAATAAAGCAACCCGGTTTATCTTGTCTTCATATTCTCGTTATGAAAGTGTATCCGCCTTGAAGAAATCACTAAATCTTGTTAGTCTTGACTTGCGCAGAAAATTTGCGCGGTTGTCGTTTTTTCATAATCTTTATCATGGTAACACCCCATTTGCTCGAGCTAATCTTCTGCCTGCTCCCAATGTAGCAATTCGGCGGGACCACGTTCACAAAATAAAACCTATATTTGCCCGGACCAACTTTTATCAAAATTCGCCGTTAGTATTATCGATTGCAGAATGGAACTCTTTACCCTCATCTGTCGTGTCGCTTACAGAATCATTACCATTCCAAGCAGCCCTAACAGCGTTTTTGGAAGGAAAGCCTCCGTAGCCTAAAACTATCAGCATGTTTCGTACAAACACATCTCCCGCATTAAAATTGTATGTTGCAACATCATCATTAGAGTTGTGTTTTGCCTTGTGTATCTTTTTCGGACTTTTTTTTTTTACTCTTCTGGATTGTGTTCCATCCTTTACAACGTTTTTATGTAGCTGTGTGTGTTCATTGCTAGACGAGAATGATGCTACTAGATATTGTATAACTTTAAAGATATCTTATTTAAATTATTTTGTGGTTTCCGTGTTGATATTCTCCTGTATGTGTTCTTAGCCTTTTTTGTACCCAGACTTGTATCCCCCCCCCCCTATGTAATGCCCTCTTTGGGCCCTTAGGGTACTCGTATAAATAAATAAATAAATAAATAAATAAATAAATAAATAAATAAATAAATAAATAAATAAATAAATAAAACTCCCTGCTGAAACTGAGCAACTTCGTCTCATCGCTCGTTCAGCACACCATTTATAATACGCGGAACGACGCGTTAGACGACGATATTTACTCTGGGCGACCCTTGCACAGTACTAGCGTACGTACAGTGCTGCCCGTTGTCTTTCTCACTACACATGCGCGTTTGAGGATTTGAGCTGAAATAAGCAAACAGCATTAGAACTGCCCTCAAAAGATGCAGTGTCAGAAAGATTAGCCTAAGCCGCTATGCAATATTTTGACAACACATTGGCGAGAGGCACATCGCGTTGAAAAAAAAGTGAAACCACGCTGTTATGCTAGATATTTTTGCACATAACGCGTTCTTGTTATTGTGCCTAATATCCTTGTGTTCGTGCCTGCGCGTGCGATGTTTTTACGGCGAATTCCGACCTACTAGCTCGTCTATCCTGGGAAAACAGCATTTACGGGATTCTGTTGAAAAGGAAACCTCGTTTATGTTTCAAAGAGGTTGCACTAACATAAACACTTCAATTGAGTAACAGTTGGCGAATAATGAAAGCCTTAGCCTGAATCCAATATTTCAGCAAGTGAAGATTCTTGTGAAGGTTGTCACGGAAGATAATAAGTTTAGAGAATTGAGCTACCCTTGCTCGCCCACTGTGGATCAGCTGACACATGAGATAGAGGATGCCTGTGGGTGTTCCTAAAACACTCATTTGCAAAGAGAAATGATGCACCAGTGGATAGCACTCGCAATACATTGAACATGACATGTGCACATACAATAGGGACATATGGAACATTAGTACACAGACAGCTAGGAAGTGCTGGAAGTCATGGTAGCAATGTTGGAAAAATAGGCAGTGAGTAATCATTTCTGTTTAATCCATATAATTAACTTTTTTACGAGGATTATTCATAAAGTAAGGGCAGTTTGCTAACATTTTAATATTTACACGTCAGAATAAAGACTTATATGCGCAGCACCATCTGTTAATTCTGAAGTTATTGTTCTGGCTCAGTAGTCATCTGCTTCTCGGAGAATGCAGATGACAATGTTTGCAAAAATCGTTGCTCTCGCCTGTTGTGAGGTTGCACGCTGTAATTCGATTTTTGCATGCTAAAGAACCATCAGCTTCTCCATTTCATGGTAGTTTTGCCTAGTTCATGGACCAACAGTGATGAGTGAAAGAAAGGTCAGAAAATGGTGTCGAGACTTCACAAATGGCTGTACAAATGTGTACGGCAAAGAGCAGAGTGGCAGGCCAAGCATCCTGACAATGAAACTGTTCAAGTGGACTGGGCATTGCAATTAGATCAAGGACTAACAAGTTAGTGGTCTGTCAGATAAAGTTCCCCTTGTTGGCCTCACTACAGTTTGGACAATTGTAGCTGAAATGGTCAGATAACACAGGGTACCAAAAATGCTTACCGACCAACTCAAACGCCAAAGAATGTCAAGTGGACGAGCCTTTTTGGGCCGCTACCGACAAGACAGGGATGCTTTGTTTTCACGCATTGTTACATATGACTACAGCTGTGCGCCGGTCCCAAAATCGCCGGCGGCGGCGCGACACCGGCGCAGGGTTCATCGGACCGGCGGCGGCGCAGCGCGGCGGGGGGGGGGGGGGGTATTGATTCGATATTCAAGACTTGGTGGGGCGAGCAATTTGTCCTTTAAAAAATCTGTTTCCCCGAAAGGGCGAAGGAGTGTATGCGATAACAACATATCGTAATGTTAAACGAACTAAGGCTAGCGGCTAACTCATCCGGGTCCGCTTCGGTGGATCCGTGGCTAGGGTACTCGGCTGCTGACCCGAAGGTCGCAGGTGTGATCCCGGCTGTGGCGGTTGCATGTCGATGGAGGTGAAATGGTAGATAGAGGCCTGTGTGCTGTGCGTGTCAGTGCACGTTAAAGAACACCAGATGGTCGAAATTTCCGGAGCCCTCCACTGCGACGTCCCTCATAATCATATCGTGATTTTGGGACGTAAAGCCTGAACCTTCACAATGTCACTCCCAACAAGTAAGCGGTATCGGTAACTTTTCATTTCAGCACTACTGTAGCGGTTCCTGCCATTCCTTTGCAATAGTCTTCGCATTCACAGCAATCCATACTCACTGTGAAAAAGAAGTGCTGCTAAATATGCACTACTACTGGCCCATTTGCTACCTAGTTATATGTGATACTCTATGCAAAGTGGGACATGTAGAGTGAAGTACTGTATGTGCACCCCATCACATGCACTATCCAAAAAATTTCAAGCGAGCACATTTCCTCTAAATTGAGTAATTCCTGAAGGAAGAAAATAATTTGTGAACCCAATTCTGTACTGCTTCGACACACTGTACACTATCACTGTTTTTCAGTATACCTAAGGCTTGCGTTGGTCCGCCTCGTAAATATTGGTGGCCCATGGGGTTGTCACTACGGCAACTGTTGAGCTTCTTACGACTTCATGTGGGTAGCTTGGAAACCAATGATATCTCTTTTGTCCAGTTTCCCGAGAAGAAAAAAAAACCGCGTCATGAGAAAAAGAAAAAGAAAAAAAAACGTATGGCAGCTTCGCTACTGTGAAACTGAGGATGTGTGTAGCACGGGCACCCACCGGTTCCCGTTCTTACAGTTTCCATTGTTCCGTTTATTGAAGCGTCGATGACGCCTTGTTAGAATCTTGTTAGGGAGATTCGTAAAGTCGATGGGCAACATGTGCGCTACTTTTTGCTGCACTTTATCATCTTCCTGCGTGTTACGAGAGTTGAGATACGCACCGTCTTAGAGTTGCATCAGGCTGTTTCCCCTCTCATGTGTCGCCACGTGGCCACGCTGTGGCGGCGCAGGGGGAGGAACATTCGCTCGCTCGGCGAGGCGGTGGCGCCCTCTGCTGCGCCGCGCCGAAGTTAGTCTCATGTTCCCGAAACGTTTTAGCAATTTTAGGTTCAATTAATGCGATTACTTCTTGGTTATTTCTGTAAATTTTATTATTATAGACTTTTCTCGTTCATTTTACCTCGGATTTGAGCATTGCTGGCCTTTGTATGGCCTGTATTTGGCGCCTTACTGTGGGCGTGATAACACCACATGAGGTGTATGAATGCACCACAAGCTGTCCCCTAAAGTGCTCCGCATGTAAAAGCAAAGTGAACGAGTCGCTACATTAAATTTTGCAATGACAAGAGAGACCAAGATATGTTGAGCAGTTCGTACCGATTCTTTTTTTACGGCGAAGCTATATTTGTCTAGCCTGTGCAGTAGTAGTAGTGGTAGTAGTAGTAGTGTAGTAGTAGTAGGAGCAGTAGTAGTGGTGGTAGTAGTCTGAGTAGTAGTAGTAGTAGTAGTAGTAGTAGTATAATTTCAAAACAGAATTCCACGTTTCATTAAAAAAAACGATCACAACTCACCATTTACAGCAAAATAAGGATTCCTTTTAACCGACAAAAAGTGCCACAGTTATGTAAACTTAAGTTAGCTTTTAAACAGCAGCGACTACAACCTTCGAGATATTTTGTAATTGGTGTTTGCATCGCAGTGGTTACTCCAGCTTTGAACTTAGTACTGTCGAATCACCTTTACAATCAAATCGACCGACAAAAGTTACACACAGTTTCAACATCAATATCATCATTAATCTCATGACGATGACAGCAGATTAACGACTTATTCGCTTGAGTGACACCGGAGTTCCACGCAACAACAGTTACATGCGGTCACCAATATGACGTCGAGAGTCCTGTATAAGTTTACGGGAGGGGCACGCATCTTGGTATTTCAATAATTCAAGCAAGAAATTATAATTTGATGATTCAAGTGCGAATTAATGTCCCCTCCTTGTTTTGTTCATTTGGATGTTCCTATGGTACTGAGTATTTGAAAGATGTTCCCAAAATGTTTCGCCGTTTCGATTGCAGTACCGAAATGAATAGACCGCTGTTCTATTCATTGTTCCAAACAAAAGAACCTAGTATTGAGACGCCGCGACAAAATTCATAAAATGCATATAGCATAACTACTTTTTTTTCTGCTACAAGCTGCTGTGGCTGTTGTGTTCTACTCGTTGCTTTCCGCCAGTGTATTCGACGCTCCACTCAAACGCAGTTCTACACTGCACGCAAGTAATACGCGGTCACGGTCTTTCCATGATGATGAAGTGGATGCGCTTGAAAGAAAAACGAGGACGAAGAAGAGACGGGACACACACTGCGCAACTTACAACTTGTTTATTGGAAAAGGGAGAGTAGCGTCACTTATATACACTGAAGCATGTGACCCAGGGCCTGCGCATTACACATTACTGAGCACTCAAAAATTCTATCTCTTTCTTAGATAATGTCAATGAAGCTATGCTGACACATGATTCTGCGCGTTCTAAAATTGATTTGGCTTCAACTACAAGCCTCGCCGATTGATTACGATTGCGGGATATGACAGTGCACTGCTCAAATTTCGGGGTGCAGGAACACCTTTGGCAGTGAGTTGCGAGAAAACCGTTGTTACCGTTCCTGACATTATTGCTGTGTTCCCTTAGACGCTCGTTAAGGCAGCGCCCAGTTTGCCCTATATATACCTTTCCACATGAAAGTGGAATGTTGTACACAACACCCTTCTGGCAATGAACGAATTTAACCGTGGTTCACGTCGCAGACGAGAGGCGCACTGGAACAAGGCTCTGTCAATCTGCACAGTCTGGATAATTTTTGCGGAGCGGAAAATACTACCTTCACACCCGCCTTCTGAGCAGCTTTCTTCAGATTGTGTGATATGCGATGAATGTATGGGATGACCGCTACTTTTTTGTTCCTGTTAGACTGATCGCTGTTCTGTTCACGAAAAGATTGCTTAGCTAATCTTTTCACTAGCACCTCGGACACAGACACTAACACGTGGTCAGGGTAGCTTGACGACTTTAAACGATTTACTTGTTCTAAAAAACATTGCTGCACGAGATGAGGGCATGATTTCTTAAGTGCATTATTTAGACACATGTTAGCGATGCTTCGTTTCACAAGTTTAGAATGAGCCGATCCATAGGGTAAAATCGGTTTGTTACTTCTTGGCTGATAACCCCAGCATGCATGGTTACTGCGAAAGGTGATACACAGGTCTAAAAACTCAATGGAACCGTTTAACGGAAGTTCATTCGTCACTTGCAATGGCGCTAACGTCTGTCTAAAGGCGGTCAAGGTTCCTTCTACATCAAAGTGAGCCCCAGTAGAACTCTTGTCAAAAATGACTAAAAAGTCATCTACAAACCTAAAGATTTTAAGTACATTGGAATGTGCGAACTTATTGTTGAGATGCTCGTCTATCTGACCTAGGAATAGTTCAATTAAAACGGGTGCCAAACTAGACCCTATGCATATGCCACTTCGCTGCAGGTAAAGGCTTCCCTCCCAGCGAACGTATGTAGAGCACAGGTAACGTATGTAGAGCACAGGTTCCACTTTCACGTGGAAAGGTATATATAGGGCAAACTGGGCGCTGCCTTAACGAGCGTCTAAGGGAACACAGCAATAATGTCAGGAACGGTAACAACGGTTTTCTCGCAACTCACTGCCAAAGGTGTTCCTGCACCCCGAAATTTGAGCAGTGCACTGTCATATGCCGCAATCGTAATCAATCGGCGAGGCTTGTAGTTGAAGCCAAATCAATTTTAGAACGCGCAGAATCATGTGTCAGATAGCTTCATTGACATTATCTAAGAAAGAGATAGAATTTTTGAGTGCTCAGTAATGTGTAATGCGCAGGCCCTGAGTCACATGCTTCAGTGTATATAAGTGACGCTACTCTCCTTTTTCCAATAAACAAGTTGTAAGTTGCGCAGTGTGTGTCCCGTCTCTTCTTCGTCCTCGTCTTTCAAGCGCATCCACTTCATCGACATGCAGAACCAACTGGCCCAACAAAGTGCATTGACAACTTTCCATGATGCCTTGATAATCATTTTTAGATGTGAAGCATCTTATGGCGAAGCTTAATCCGGTGGTGGTGGTGGTGGTGGAGGTGTGCCGCGTGACCACCCTTACTGCGCATGCGCAAACCCTTAAAAAAAATAAAAATAAAAAACCTCCTCTCCTCCTCTCTTTCCTCACGCATCCCTCCCCGCGGCAACTACACCCTCAATGCGCATGCGCCTCCCCTCCTCTCTCCCCTCCTACGCTCCCCCCCCTCTCTCCTCTAGTCATCCCTGCCCGCGGCGTCCACACTCCCACTGCGCATGCGCGTCCCTCCTCTCTCTCTCCTCTCCTACGCTCCCCCCCCTCTCTCCTTCAGGCATCCCTGCCCGCGGCGTCCACACTCCCACTGCGCATGCGCGTCCCCCCCCTCTCTCTCCTCTCCTACGCTCCCCCCTTCTCGCCTCGCGACGCCGACACAGGCAGCATCTGCTAGGGAGTTTCTTGGTTGAAAAAACCGACTGATCGTGCTCCACAACCGTTCACTGGCCACCCCTGTATATATGGCACTGGATCTTGACCTCGAAGGTGGTGCCGGTGGGAGATTTCTCCTGTGCGTTGTTGAACAATAAAAATTCGCAGCGTGCGCGTCGACTAAAAGCGGACTGCGGGTCTCTGTGTCCAGTCGGAGTCTTCTGTCTCTCATTGCCCATTAGCAGCGATTGCCATGTTCCAGTAGGAAACACCGCTCCATCAGTGCGTTCTTTGCGCCTCCCCAGTTTTCTCTCCTGCGCAACGCTGCGAAGAGCGCCAGCGTCAACGCCGCCGCCAGTGTAAGCGTTAGCGCCCGCTGCTTCACATCTACACATGGTTCCCTTTAGTGGGAGATGGTGTAATTTTTTTTCTTTAGTTGAGGCTGCGTGTTTTTCTTTAGACTACCATGATAATAATTAAAATGCAAATTCAAATTGAGCTTTCTTGTGCATTTTCCTTACAAAACTTGCCGGAAGAAAATGCAAGAATAAGAGCAAAAAGCTCCTATGTTAGCAGCTTGACGAGGCTCCTAACACTAACCCTTTGTAAAAACGTTCGTTAAGGAATCGCTTACCTCAAAAACAACGTGTTGTTTTCATTTGGTTCATTAATACAAAACAGTAGGCCTTACATCTGGGCATCAAAAAGCGCTCCCCCAATTTCCCTGAATGCCGTCATCATTTCGTGCCTCCGCTTCACCATAAGTTGCAAGAACCCTTTTTGTACTGCACTCTAAAATTACAGGGCAACGAAGCGTTCTATGTTTTTCCCAAGCACTCTGTCATTATCTTTCATCTTGCGTCTTCGCTTGTCCTTGTCTTGGAGCCGCTTCTTTTTCTTTTTTTACAAATCGACTGGCTCGTAAGTGAGTCTTAAGCCATGCGTGCCTATTTATTTCCAGAACACTGAAACAGATTATATATACTGAGGCAAAGGAGGGACTGCTACAGAGGCACACCACAACGAGATTGGGTAAAAGGGCTGTGTAATTTTACGCTGCAATCAAGTCTCTGTCCGCCCTCAATTGAGCTCGTGAGGAACACAAAACACGGTGACGCAGCAGCCATTATTTTACGGACTGATCCGCAAGTGGGTTTGAAGAGGCGATTGGCCAGTTTAGGACACGTCATACACAACCCAGAATCGATATACGTATACACATCACAGTGCCAGAAAGAGATGTACCGCCACGAACGAATAGACAAGGCATATGGACAAAGGAGTAGGAAAGGTATATGAGGTAATCACTCGAAAAAATTCATGCTCACCATGAGAGATTTCTCATCTGGCCTGATCCTTATGGTTGTTCTAGTTGCGAAAGCTGGAGGTGTTTTCAGAGAGCGTGACAAGACTAGCCTGCCGGACTTTGTAGAAACACCTACCCGAGGAGGAGCGAATGTCGCGGTTGTCACTTTCGAAAACTATTGGCAGGAAACTGACAACTCGTTGACGCGGTGTCTGCCTTGGCCAAGAACGACCTGGATTTTCAAGAGAGGTGGTTTATTCAGTTACCTCTTGAGGAACAGCGCGGCGGACAAGTCGACTGTGGCGTTAGTTCCAAGCCTCCGCGTCGATTGGCGCAAGATGTCAGAAGCTGTGCGAACAGCGTTGAAACTGGGATTCGTTCGATGGATCCATGTCTGCGGTAATCTGACGCTCTCCCAAAGCGGCGAGCCAGTATCGGTGCTGTCCTCTTGCTTGGCGGGCACTTCACCAAAAAAGCAGGTTAGTCGCGGTGTCCCGCATTCTGCAACCGATGAGACTTCGTTACTGTACGACCGTCGGTCACAAGAAGAGATTAAAGTCTTCAAGCGTTCGACGAAAAAGACGTCGTTATCCGGCCAGGTGATCAGGGTTGCGTGCCTTCGGTCGAATAAGTTTCCAGACCACAACATTTGCTTAGTTTATTCTGAGCTGTTCGGCTTTTTAGAAGCGAAGAACGTCTCCTTGGAGTACCGATTTCATTCGCACTGGTCGACGATGCTTATTGACCTCTATTGCGAGAACACCGATATGGTAGTGCTCATCCAGCCTACTAACACCCACATGCTCGCAGCTTCAACGTACAGTGACATTATGTCAATGCCCGAAACTTTCTACGCCCCGGAGAACATGATGCAAGCCCCGTCTCTCTACGATACAACAATCCGGTCCATTTTGATTGTCGCCGTGACGGCTGCATCACTGGCAATATGTGTCGGTCTGCTTCTCCTTATTGGCGCCCCCCCTGCACACCAAAGAGCGCGGACAGAGTCGCTCTTTGTATTGGCCTTTTTTCGTTCTCGATCAACGCCGTTTGCCAGTGCGACCACATGGCCCAGAATAGAGAAGCTTGTTTTCTTGTTTTGGGCGTTAGTGATGCTCCCACTATCTCTGTACTTTCTTGGTGAGCTGACATCACTGGTGACGGGTGGACGTCCCGCCAAGAGCCTGTACACGCTCGAGGATCTGGAATCCGCTATTGACGCTGGTGCCACGGCACCGTGCGTCCCAAAGGAATCGGCTAGCTGGGATGGCATCGTCAACATGGACCATCCGACAACGCTTGGAAAGAAGCTGCGCGCATCGCTCTTGAAACACCGGCACCAGTTGGTAACTGCAGACGTACGCTCTTGCTTCGAATGCGCCAAAAGGATCGGTAGCGTGTGCTACGCCCATCGCATGCCGTCTTCGTCACTGAAACGATTTTCGGATCCCGTAATCGCGTTCAAAGACAACTTTATGATACGACCTGTCAGTATGCCTCTTCGTAAGAGTTTCCCGCTGAGGGACGCCTACCGAGCCTTTCTGCAAAGGGTGCGAGAGGGTGGCCTGCTTTCTTCTCCATATTGCAAAAATGATATGGCCTGCACGCGTTACACCCTCAGGGAGAGAGCTCCTCTGAAAGAGAAGCCATTGTTCGAGTTACATGGCTTCTTCATGTTCTACGTCATGCTGCTTGCTGGTACGGTAGGTGTCTTTGTAGCCGAGCTCCTCCTCGCACGCTTTTCCGAAAGCGCGTTTGGCCCTCATTTCCTTCGTGGCAGGTGGCGTCAGCGTTAGGAATACAGCGCACCCAGTGTAGAGAAGAGTAGGCAAGACGCCAACACTTTTCATGGTCACATGTTTAGTTTGGCTTACTTGCATCAGACACAGATGTGAGAAGGGTTTCTACAAACACCACGATAGCACACGCAAGTCGGAAGAAGCGCTGCTTGTTGTCGCTCAACACACAGCTCTAAACGAACAGGATTTGCGGACACAATGTGGCTAATTCTCTCGCATCAGAAGGTGGAGTGTGACGTCATTTGGAAGACATGGCAGGTGTGCAGTGCTTCGGTCAGTGGAACCTTGCGACCACTACAAATATTCTCGTGCACTAGAATCACCTGACGATGCTGGGTAAGAAATTGTGGGCGTCGCTTTTGAAAAACGGGGATGCGTTTGCTTAGAGCTGCTGAACTTCATTACTCCTAATGGCGAGGCCTATATGTGCTAGATGACCGGTTGGCTAAATTAGTGATCTCTTGAAAAGGTTCTCTCACCCTTCACATTGTTTGAACACCATGGTTGTGCTCAGAACTTTGCCAAATCATCATCATCATCATCATCATCTTGATTACGCCCACTGCAGGGCAGAGGCCTCTCGCACGCTCCACCAATAAACCTGGTCCTGTGCTTGCTTATGCCACGTTATACCCGGAAACTGCTTAAAAACATCTGGTCACATAATTGTCTGTCTTCCCGTCGAGCGTTTGCCTTCACTTGGAATCCAGTCAG
The DNA here is from genome assembly GCA_030522465.1 of Rhipicephalus appendiculatus. Taxonomy (NCBI): domain Eukaryota; kingdom Metazoa; phylum Arthropoda; class Arachnida; order Ixodida; family Ixodidae; genus Rhipicephalus; species Rhipicephalus appendiculatus. The sequence continues at coordinate 1,256,752 of JALIZH010020166.1, forward strand.
TTACCTTAAATGACCAGCGGCTATCTTGCCTACGCGCAAGGGGCCTTCACCATACCCATTTGTACTTCTTGATTACGACTGAGACGTCCCTAACACCGGTTTGTTCCCTGATCTATTCAGCTTTCCTTTGATCCCTTCAGGTTACACCTATCATTTTCCTTTCGATCGCTCGCTGCGTCATCCTCAAATTAAGTGGAACCCTTATTTTAAGCCGCCAGGTCTCTGCTCCGTGGGTAAGCATCGGTAAGATGCAGACGTTAACCATTTCTTTAACGGATTGTGGTAAACCACCATTCCTGATTTGATAATGCTTGCCGAATGTACTCCACCCCAACCTTATTCTTCTAGTTAAATGAGTCTCATGGTTCGGCTCCGTGGTTCCTAACTGTCCTAAGTAGACGTATTGCTTTGCAACTTCCAGTGCCTCGTTAGAGCGCTTTTCCCTTCAGAGATTGTTGCACATTACTTTAGTGTTCTGCATATTAACTTTGAGGCCTGCCCTTCTGCTTGTCTTGTCCGATTGAGTAATCATGAGTTTAAATTCGTCTCCTGATTTACTCATGAACTATCAAATCAATGAAACCAAAAACTGTGCCCGTGCTTATCAAATTTGCTTAGATACAAAAGAAGTGCGCTTACGGTCATCAGCTCTCCATCCGGTGGCGTTAAATAGAATATACCGATGGGCTCAATGTCCATAATGTCACGTTCAACGAGTATTTGCTGGTATTCTTGTCGCCAGGTAGCGCACACAAAAACAGCAATTGATGCTACGCGTAGCAAATAAATGACGAGGAGTGTGCTGAACACGATGCACTGGCAGGTGGAGCAGTGGCCTCCTAGGAAGTTGACAAGGACGCTGTGAGGCTGTCTACTGCGAGGACGCACTGACTACTAAACCTGGCGACCTAAAGTGCACCCATTATAGCGTGACACTACGCAAATGCCACAGAAACTTTGTATCTGCATTTCTGCACCCGTGTATCCTTGTACGATGGAAGTTAGCGATAGAAGCTGAGAGATGTCAGCGCTGAAGATGTTTGCCCTTATGTCTCTTGTTTTCGCACCTTTTTGCTGTGGTGTTCGTACGAATGAACTCAGCTGAACATGATACCGAGGGGTTGAAACGAGGAGGCAAACAAACAACAGAAGACGCGAAGGCTCGGCGAAAATGCGGGGACAAAAGCGGTAGATTAAGGCAGCCGACTTAACTTCCTCGTCGGGCCCGGTCGACAAAAGGAGCCCGACGCTATTGACCCTCCGCCGTCGTACCAGAAGAAACGAGGCCACAATTCACTACCGCAATGTACCACCTCAAACTTTATCCGGTGAATGCCACAGAATGACATTTCATAGTGTTCATTACGATCACTCAGTTTCTTCTGTATACTGTTTTGTATGTTAGCGTTTGTTAGTGTAGTGATCATGTATTGCATTTATTGCGAGTATTCAATTTATTTACGAGTACCAAGATTTATTGTTTCTATCTTGCGTGAACACTCTCCATGATATATACTGTGTGTCCTGCTCGCCTTGCTTCAATAAATGTTCTTACGACCTAATACGATGAAATACGCCTCCTGTTCTTCTCCTTCCACTAACGTGAAACAGAGTAACATTAGACAACGGAGGATGGAATACGATGCCATGCAACTCTCTGCTAAAACATATCTACTATACGAACGTGGCAGGGCTCAGTAATCACTTCCGTCCCGCGGAGCCCACAAAACCGCTGCCTTTCAAAAGCTCTTTTTGTTCCTCTAAGGCAGGCGTCGGCAATCTGCGGCCCGTGGACTGCATGTGGCCCGCGGGGCAGTGTTATGCGGCCCCAAGCACGATGTCAGAACCTCCCCCCCCCCCCCCCTCACTTCTCCCCTTGTCAGTTTCTACCTTAAGGCCGACATGGCGGTTTTTACCTCAGATAGTTCTAGAGAGGACTAGAAAAGAAGAGAGAGAGGAAGAAAGAAGATTTTAAGAAATTAGCAGGAGCCATTATAACAGTCAAGAAACCATTCCCCAAGTTGATTCCCTTAAATACTTAGGCATCATATATAATGGAACATTAAATTGGAGAAGTCACATTGAACAAGTTGGCTCTAAGGCAACAAGAGCCATGGGATGGCTGCGTAAGCTTACAAACAGGAAAACGGGGTTGCGAAGAAATACATTGATAATGATTTATAAAATGTATGTACGGCCTATTATGGAATTCGGGTGCGTATTATTTTCTGGGAGCGCGACTTATAAAATGAGACCCTTAATACTACTAGAAAGGGAAGCGTTGCGATTGTGCCTAGGACTTCCCAAGTATGTGGCTAATAATGTGTTGTATATCGAAGCGAGAATACCATCTTTGATGAGCAGATTCAAGATGCTTACAGTTCAAACCTTTTTAAACATATATAATTCGCCTCAGAGTCAGTTACTTTACGTTTTTATGAAAGATCCGAGCTTATTTTTTGAAAACCAGTGGTCGCGATTACACACCCCACAGATTATATTCGTTCAGGCGCTGCTAGAACCATTGAAAGTAAAAATTAAAGATATTGGCTCAACACGCACAATCCATTCAAATCTTCACATTGAATTTGATAATATTTTTCCTCCGAAAGCGAAACAAATGTCATCACGGTATTTAAATGATCAGCTCCAAGATTACATTGAACACTTGACAAATAACAATATAATTGCGACTGATGCATCCGTATTAAACGAAAAGGCTGGGGTAGGCATCTTCTCTCCTTCTCTTGACTAGTCTTTTCCTGTTTGACTCCCCGATTACGCACCTATATTCATTGCAGAATTATTTGCTATTGTTCTGTCTCTACGAAAACTTCCTTCAAGCGAATCAGAAGCAGTTATAATTACAGATGCTCTTTCAGTATGTTCTGCGCTTTCTTCGGCTACAAACTTACCACTCAGTAATATGTTTCAACAGTTAATACCGACAAATCTGCGAAAAATTCAGTTGCTTTGGGTACCAGGCCACTGCGGATTATATCTGAATGAGATGGTGGACTCATTAGCCAAACTATCTCTAAGCGGACCCATAACACCAATTATACCCGATATGGCTTACGCGACAGCAATAAGATTTCGAAGTGCGTGTCTGCATAATGAAAGAGGCAAAATTACGTTGGATCAATTCAGCGACTTCGCACATCTAAGATTCTGCTGGAATAAGCAGTGGTGTGTATCACGGCAAGTAGAAGTTACTTTCACCAGACTACGCTGCAGAATCCATCAGTTGAATTATTACTTACACAAAGCTGGACTCAGTGCTTCACCATTATGTCAGTTTTGTGGTGAAATAGAGACAATAGAACATTTCTTTTTATTCTGTCACCGGTATTCTAAACAGAGAAAGAGATACCTCGTCGCTCCCCTTCAAAAAGTTAGGATTACAAATCAATGCTGCACTAATTTTATCATTTGGTGGAATTACATTAGGATATAGCCACAGGGAGGTCTACTCTGCGGTGTTCGATTACATGTATGAAACAAAAAGATTACCATGCTAGGGTATATTGGCTTATTTTCATTATTAATTACAACCTGTTATTACTTACGTCACACATCCCATCTAATAGTCTGACGTTTGCCCTACGGAATTTTCATAGATTTGGTATGTTTTTTTTCCCCCTTTTTAGTCTAAAGTTACAGCGCTTATTTCAGCGTGTTATATATTAAACTCAAAGATCCTGCCGCCCGGTTCTTGGCCCATCCCCCCTTTGTGGGTGAGCGCCATCAGCAAGAGGTCATCATCATCATCATCAACAGTCTTTGCCAGTACGTACGTCTGCGAACAAATTTTCTTGAGATTGTGGTTCATCAAATCAAACTTGCTTTTCCGACTGCCCGATGGACACTTCTACGACTTTCTGCATCTGTCGGTGAGCAAGAAACGATTGCGAAAATGACTACAATTTTTGGCTAGAATCCCAGCCACTGGGATATTGGGCATGCTCAATTTCATTGTCGAGACAAGACTGTTCTAGTGCTGTAAAGAAAAATTAAACTGGACACGCGAAGAGAATCACTTTTGCAAGAGCACTGAATTCACATTCATTCCGCGCAAAAGAGATGCTAAAGTGAAGAATTCAGGCTTGAATCTCAATACTTGTGAGTTTGAGGTCTGTATGCATATGTTAGTTACATTTCGCGAACAGGCTTCCGAATTTATACACTTAAATAAAAATAAATTTGCTCTTTGTTTTGGTTACTTTCACTGCTTTTGGTTACAGTTACCTACTTTTTGGCTGCTACTTCCATATTCTTGGCTATTTTTTGTCTCTTTCACCTGGGAACCCTGGGTTACAGGTTACAATGAGAAGATGTATAACATAAGTACAGCATAATTCAGTTGGAATATAATACATTGAGTGAAACCTCAAAAAAGCTATTACGAGGTATTAAATGAATGTGAAATATACAAGAAACGCAAATTCAAAACTGCAAGAATAGAAAGAGGTGCAGGAGATACGGGCTAATAAAATTGCATTTGGTTTAGCAATATTGTTTTGAGGCATCACGAATAAGGAATTATCACCAATAGATATAACGTCCGAGGAATGATTTACTTGCAAAATGTCTTTGCGCTGCTAGAAGAAACTTGAGCCTTATAAGAACGATTGATGCGATGCGATACATAGTGCGGAGTATAAATAAACGTGCTATGCAATGTTTTGCGGTGAAAAGCTTTGACTCAACGATAAACGAGAGATTTTATGTAGAGCCGCAAAAGATTAAAGGGATGGGCTAATTTTAAGGGCTCGTGCGCTGGAAGTTCTGTTGCAATTGAAAAAAATAAAACAAGCTGTCTTGTTATGAACTAATTTTATTGCGTGAATTAGGCTTGTGTTATGAGGGCCCCAGATTTACGTAGCGTATTTTGATTTCTTACGTATTGATGTTCTGTAGACTAACAATTTTAATGAATTGGGAGTATCCAGAAAGTTTTGCCTGAGGTAGTAGAGGGTGAGTTAGCATTGCGAATTGCGTAGTTAATGTGGGTTGTCCAATTAAGGTTGAATGTGATATGACTTTCTAAGTGCTTGTATGAGTTATTTAATTCGTACACCCAAGATGAGTTAGGTGTCCGAGATACATGCATAACTTTACAATTGTTAAATTTATTTCCATTAGCCATAAACTGCAACAGTTAGATATTATGTTTAGGTCAGTTTCTAGGCGAGTGAAATCTCCGTCTAAAGTAATTTCTCTAAGAAAGCAGTCGTCGGTGAAAAAGAGAATATTAGAAGTTACAGGTGAATGAAAGTTGTTAATACATTGGAATATATTAAAAAAGAACAAAGGACCCAACATGGGGTGCTACTGAGGCAACAGAAGCACATTGGTGAATTGTACCCGTTAGGAGTAACGTATTGTGAGTGATTAGTAAGAAAACATTTGATCCATTTTAATATTAATAGGTTTGCGTAAAGATTCAAGTCACACAGTTCGTGGATTAATAGCTTCTGACAGACTTTATCGAATGCTGTTTAAATACCTGAAAAAATGCCGTCAGCGAATCATGAATGATCAAGATATTGATGCAAATCGTCAGTGAAATATATGAGCTGAGTTTCACGTGTGTACAGTTTCCGAAATCTGCGCTGCGCAGGTAAAAAATACCTCATCTTCAAGAAACTCGGCGAGGCTTTAGAATACACTGTGCTTTAGGGGCTTTCAGTACCCGCTGGTCAGCTAACTTGGACGATATTCATTTGCTAAGATTGTGTTGCCTACATTGTGGACTCGAACCACCTTCCCTACCTTCCGCTGATAAGTTTGAATCATCTTTGTTATGCGACTCTTAACATTCTTGGTTATTATAATATAGCTATACGCCGAGGTACTTTTTAAAAACTTCCTGTTAAATGAGTGAAAGCCCGGTGAAGAATTGTAATCTAGTTGGTCAGTAACTGGTAATCATAGTTACGTAATTGGGAAAGTTGCCTATTAGAAGTACACGAAATATATCTAACATTGCAGTGCCACCTCTGAGGATACGTTCCATTAGAATCATCTGACAAGATTATAGTTATCGAAAAAAGGATTTAATTACTTTCTGAAATTCCTAACGCTTGTTTGCAAAATAGATGGAATAGTGACAATAAGACAAAACAATTTTGCATGTTTTTGATCTTTATTATATATATTGAAGCTGCTTCGTATTTAGTCCTCTGAGAAGCACTTGAGGACAGTTTAACGGCGCGCTACATGCGCTTTTTACGATTAAGATGTAGTTTAATATGAGTGTTATACCAGTGAGCTTGTGGATTAGAAGTTATCGTATGGCTAGGCAAATATTTGTAGAATAGTTAATTAGCTTCGTTAGTAAACGTGTGCCAACCACTTTGAATCGAATGGTTATCAATGTTAGTTAGGAATGCTCCAAGAAACAAATACATCGTCAATGATAGCCTCAAAGTTGGCCCTCCTGTAGTTAAGTATGGTCTTCTTTTTCGGGATATTTTTAGGGAGGTTTGAAGGAATCCTCAAGTGACTAACAGCATGATCACTTAGAGGCGGAAGGAAATGTGAGGTTAGACGTTAGTTTGGGTTTAGTCGCAAGTACAAGGTCAATAGTGTTTCAGACACTAGCAGTGTCCCTAGCAGGATTCATTATTGCCACACCTGAAAAAAGAAATAAAATAGAACATAAATTTAAAAAACGATGATGGCTTGCACTAAGCTGCGCGAGGCTTCAAACAGTGAAACTAAGCGATTCGGAAGACTGATCTAGTTGCTCCTAGGTTGCTTTTAGACTTTAGCTAGGGGATGCAGGTTGTTTCTAGGTTACTTCTAGGCTGTTGCTATACTTTAGCTAGGCGATGCTAGGTTGTTTGTCCGTTGATTCTGTGAGCAGAGAAGGTCAAGTTAAACCACAGAAAGCCAGAAACTCGAAACCGATGTCGAAACTCCAGACACAGAAACTCGCTCTGAAACCAAGCGTTCGCACCTCTCATAGATCTACGGGCACGTCGTCGTGGCATAGGCCTTCCATCACTTCGGGGTCTTTTGCTATCACATACTCTTTTTCTGATAGGCCGCACAAATTACGGCTAGCCTTACCAGCTTCGCTGTTTACAATCTTTTACCTCATACGAAAAAGGGCGTAATGAAGGAAGTTGAGTGTTCCATGTAATGTTAAGTAGAAGGAAATCACCAAGTAAATATCGCGGAGGTTACAGATGTGGTGACGAAGCGTTATTTATTACATTGCGGAATTCATAATGAATGTGGGTGAGGAAAAATAGATTGGTAGCACACACCTATAGCGGACTTCTGGTGGTTATTATTAATTGATGCTCCGATGATTTTATGGTTAGCAGTAAAAAAGATACGCGAAAAAGGCAGGTCTTGAAAGAGGGCGAGTAGAACACCACCTCCTCGACGCACATCCCTATCTGGCCTATAAATCATGAAATGATAGGCGTTGCGAAAGATCTTAGAATCAGTAACGTTATTCGATATCCATGCTTGGGATAAATCGATAATATGTTGTGGGGAAGTGTCAGTGGCAGAAGACAAAGAAAAAAATTGTCGAAGCTTGCACTAAACCGCGCAAGACTTGAAACAGCCAAATTGGACGATTCTGAACACTATTATGGTTGATTCTAGGTTGTTTCTAGGCCTCAAATAGGTGATGCATGTTGTTTCAAGGTTGCTTCCAGGTCGTTGCTAGGTTTTAGCTAAGTGATGCTAGGTTATTTCGAGTTAAACCACACAGGTTCAAGTTAAACCGAGGACAGTCACAGACACGACACATCTGTCTAAACTCCAGAAAAAACACCTCGCATTAAAACCAACCATTCGCACCTCTCAAACCTACGGGCACTTCGTAGTTGGTGTAGGCCTTCATCGCTTCGAGGTCTTCTTGCAACCGCCGTTGCCTTTCCCATTCGCTTGTATTCTCTTGTACGCACCCGGGGCCATCGTCTCGCCGCCGTCGCTTCGCAGCCATTCGATCTGCTAACTGTCGCCTTCATTTTTAGTGGACCAGGGGTGAGGAGTGGGAAGAAGAAGAAGAACAAAACATTTTGTTTGCGCAAAAGACTGCGTTGCCGCTAAAACAGGGCAACGCCGCGTGGTCGGGCCCCTATTCCAAGGCACTGCTGGCTCTCGGCATCCTTTCAGCCCTCCAGACTAGCCGCAGCTGTTCCCCGAGGGCAGGGCTGGACAGCAATGCCTCCCACCTCAATCTGCTGTTATCCTCTTCCTGCTCTTCGATGTGAGCCGTGCATTCCCATGTGATGTGGTAGAGCGTCGGTGTGCTATATGTCTTTGTATGCTGCGGGGTAGTACGTATGTTATCTGTGGATATTTATATATATGTTCGTTTGGAGCCTACGTAACGCCACAGAATCCGCGGCCGAAAGGTTCTTGTGTGGTGCTGGGTGAAGTCTCCTCAATTCTCTGTAATATTGCAGGATCGCTTTGTAACTGGGATCGATGGGTGTCGGGTGCTCCATGGTGTTGAGATCGGAATCTCGGTAATTTGTGAAACCTCGAGCCGCCTCATCTGCATAGAGGTTCCCAGCAACACCCTCGTGCCCCGGGGCTCAAGTTATTGTTTGGGTATAGCTGATGTCCAGTTATCTGCTGCTTTGGGTAAGTATTCTGTGTGCCTTGTGGCCGATCTTTCCCTTCTGATAATTTCTACATGTGTCCTATGTGGCAGACAATTGGCATATACCAGTTTATGATGAAAGTTTTCTGACAGGCAATCATCTGGTGCCCGGGTCACGCAGGACTCGATGGCAATGAGAGAGCGGACGGCGCAGCTCGTGCTTTTACCAACCGAGCGGCCGACCACTCCGGACGACCGCCCCTTTTTACCGCGAGACATCCTTGAGCACCAACGGCTTGAGCGACGAAAGTACAGTCCACCACACCCTGGTCTATCTGGGCGGGACTCTCATGACTGGCGCCGTGTACAAACACACACATATCCCAATCTTTCGTTGAAACATGCCATTCACCCCACAATGTACAGCGATAGCTGTCCGTGGTGCGGAGGCAGGCCCACTCTCGCCCACATAACGTGGGATTGCCAAGACAGGCCAACCAAAATTAACTCTCCGCAAATAGCCGGCAAAATTTCCGGAAGGGAGCAGTGGGAGACTTTGCTCGCCAGCGCGGATCTGGGGGTGCAACTAGCGCTCCTCGACCAGGCGCAGCGGGCCGCTCAAGCCAGTGGAGCTCTGGAATAGGGGCCCCACCCACCCGCTCCCCGTACTCTTTTCTTTTAGATGTGAAGCATCTTATGGCGAAGCTTAATCCGGTGGTGGTGTGCGGCGTGGCCTCCCTTACTGCGCATGCGCAAACCCTTTAAAAAAATAAAAATAAAAAAAAAAACCTCTCCTCCCCCCTCTCTCTCCTCTAGGCATCCCTCCCCGCGGCAACCACACCCTCACTGCGCATGCGCCTCCCCTCCTCTCTCCCCTCCTATGCTCCCCCCCTCTCTCCTCTGGGCATCCCTGCCTGGGCTCCCACTGCGCATGCGCGTCCCCCCTCTCTCACCCCTCCTACGCTCCCCCCTCTCTCCTCTAGGCATCCCTGCCTGGGCTCCCACTGCGCATGCGCGTCCCCCCTCTCTCCCCCCCTCCTACGCTCCCCCCCTCTCTCCTCTAGGCATCCCTGCCTGGGCTCCCACTGCGCATGCGCGTCCCCCCTCTCTCTCTCCTCTCCTACGCTCCCCCCTCTCTCCTCTAGGCATCCCTGCCCACAGCGTCCACACCACACTGCGCATGCGCGTCCCCCCCCTCTCTCTCTCTCCTCTCCTACGCTCCCCCCCTCTCTCGCCTCGTGACGCCGACGCAGGCAGCGTCTGCTAGCGAGTTTCTTGGTTGAAAAAACCGACTGCTCGCGCTGCACAACCGTTCACTGTCCATCGCGTATATATGGCAATGGATCTTGACCTCCAAGGTGGTGCCGGTGGGAGATTTCTTCCTGTGCGTTGTTGAACAATAAAAATTCGCAGCGTGCGCGTTAACTGAAAGCCGACTGCGGGTCTCTGTGTACAGTCGGAATCTTCTGTCTCTCATTGCCCATTAGCAGCGATTGGCATGTTCCAGTAGGAAACACCGCTCCATCACTGCGTGCTTTTTGCCTCCCCAGTTTTCTCTCCTGTGCAACGCTGCGATAGCGCCAGCGTCAACGCCACGGCCAGTGTAAGCGTTAGCGCCCGCTGCTTCACATCTACACATGGTTCCCTTTAGCGGGAGATGGTGTAATTTTTTTCTTCTTTTTCCCAATAAACGTTTTGATATATTTCTGACAGGCCACATAGTGGCACATACCCGTTCGATAACAATTGTTTTCTTCTTCATTTTTCGTGGACCAGTGGTGAGTAGTGGGATTTACGCAGTTTTTGATGGCACGTGATAGTTTATGTCGATGATAGTTTTAAAGTAGGCCGCACAGTGGCACAGACCTGTTTTCTGATAGCCCGCAATAATTACGGCTAGCCTTAACAACTTCGCCTTTAAATATGTGTTGGATACACTTCTCATGTTAGTAAAGAAGATGGGTACATAACGTTGTGAAGACTATCCACTATACCTCTCATTTCACTAAGTCGATGTACCTGCTGAAACCGTGATTCCCGTGCGCCGACCCCGCGACTGTTTTTTTGTCACGCGTATTGAACGGCATCAATTACATAGCAATTGTCGTTCATGAACAGCTTGTCATACCTTGCTTTATGACAATTATGGGTAGGTATTTTACAGATGAGAAAACGCTTTGGCGATGAACACGTTCAGTTGCATTGGAAGAAAAAAAAGCCGGCAGATCCCACCCACTGTGGGAATCGATGTAATGCGAAGCAGCCAGCAAGCACCAAATCATGCTGCATATAGTATGCATGTCATAATTTACATGTTAGGACCGTCATACAGTCACGTCGCGCAATACCAATTTTGGTGTATCTCAAGCTAGCGAACTGGACGCAAGCGCACCATGAGCGTGGCATGTAAATCGCATTGTAGAAGACATGCATGCCAAGATTTTCATGTTACCACCTGCCACTTATCTTCGTTATACAGTAACGTCCCGCAATACCAATTTTGGTGTATATCAAGCGAGCGAAACGGCCCCCCAGCGCGCCATGAGTGTAGCATGCAAGTCATGTTGCCCATGGCATATCATGATTTCCGTATTACCATTTATCATTTATGTTCATCATACAGTCACGCCACGCAGTACCAAATGTGGTGTATATCAAGCCAGCGAAACGGCCGCGAGCGCGCCATGAGCGTAGCATGCAAGTCATATGTCGCACATGACATGTCGTGATTTCCATATTACCACTTGTCATTTATGTTCGTCATGCAGTCACGTCACGCAATACCAAATTTAGTGTATATCAAGCTAGCGAAACAGCCATGAAGGGGCCATGAGCGTGGCTTGCAAGTCATATTGCACATGACATATAATGATTTCAATATTACCTTGTCATTTATGCTCGTCATACAGTCACGTCACGGAATACAAAATTTGGTGTGTATCAATCTAGCGAAACGTCCGCGAACGTCCCATGAGGGTGGCATGGAAGTCATGTTGCACATGACATATCATGGTTTCCATATGACCACTTGGCATTTATGTTCGTCATACAGTCACGTCACGCAATACCAAATTTGGTGTATATCAAGCTAGCGAAACGGCCGAAAGCGCACGATGAGCGTGGCATGTAAATCATGGTGTACATGACATGCAGGTCGTGATTTTCATATTACCACCTGTCATTTATGTTGGTTATGCAGAAATGTCTCATCGTAAAAATTTTTGGATATATCAAGTTACGAAAATGGCCTCAGGAGCACTACGGGCAAGGTGTGTAAATCAAACTTTTCATGACATGTTAGTCATGATTTTTATGGTATGACCAGTCGTTCATGTTTGTCATACAGTCATGTTATGCCATACCAATTTTGGTATAAATCCCATTAACTATACGACCAGGAGAGCACAAAGTCGTCGTCGGCGGCTAGATAGATAGGTAGGTAGATAGATAGATAGATAGATAGATAGATAGATAGATAGATAGATAGATAGATAGATAGATAGATAGATAGATACGCTCAATGTCGCCGAAGTTCGCTAAGAAATGCTTCGCATATAAAAGATGGAAGTACGGTTCTCAAGGCATGCAGACATGACCATGTTCTCAGTTTTTTCCCATGTTTCTTTTGCACCTGGAACGTTTCGGATGATCACAGTGGGTCACTGTGATCTATATTCATGGTCCGTAGCGCGAGACCGCACCTCAGCTCTAGGGCAGGAATAGTGTTTTCTACACAAGCGACGCCTGCGCCCTGTGTTTTAACATTGTAGCTGTGAAGGCTAGCCGTAATTTCCGCGGTCTATGGGAAAACGGGAATGTACCACAGTGCCGCCCAAAAGAAAACTACCACCATCATGGTAGTTCCACAGACGCTAAAGTTCGCAAAGGCGACGCCTAAGTACGCATTTGCGGTTGATGCAGTGGCTACAGACCCAGAACAGCTCTGCTGTTAAAACAACAAGCGTACCTTGGCGCTCGGGGTCCCTTAAAGCAAATGGTGCAACTGTAGTAAAAGTGTAAACGTTTGTATAAATTTTGATTAGTTTAAATTAGTTTTGATTAGTGAAGCACGACGTAATGAGCATACCATTCAGAGGTAGTAAGACGGTTCCCCCCTGTAAAGCTCCTGCCGTGTGTATATCACAAAAGTCAGAACGCGCATCGTATGTTTCCTTGCGCAGGAGATAATTAATACAGCGTGTTAGCTGCTTCAACTCCCACATCCCCTTGTCCGAAAAGCCGCCACTTATTACAAATGTATCAGCTTCCAACACGCGGTGGTGAGCAGTGCATGGTGTTTTAAGAAAAGTGTCCGAAAATCCTAAAAAGTAAGGCAAATGCAAAAAATAACTCAAATACGCAAAAATCTGCAGGTTTATCGAAAGCGTCATAGATCTGTGTTATGCCGACTTTACGCGCAGAATATTTATTTCCTGAGCACTCGATTTTTGAGGGCTAGACAAGTGGCACGCAATTAAGAAGTAACGAGACGCCTTTAGCCCTCTAGAGACGGGGAACCGTCAAAATGATTCCAATACATTCCATACCACAAATTAAAACATCTGAAGAACTTGCAGTAAAAGGAATACATCCCGCTGGGTCAAGCGTGCTGTGTCGTTGCTTCGTGGGAAATTCCATATGAAAATATTGCGTGATAGACCTTCCAGCTAGCCCAGCGCCCAATTATTTTCACGTGTTTTGTTTTCGGAAGCACAACTCAACGGCCAGCTAGCCGTAGTAAATGCCACTAAACGTGCCCTGCGCATAATGGAACTGCTGATCATGATGATGATGATGATGAGACACAGGACAGTGTAGTAATATATTGACGACGAACACGAGCCGAATATCCTGGCCTTTCCGTGCGGTAAATCGTGCTACTGTTACAAGTGACTGTATATATGCTTAGTTATAACCCCGGATGCAGTCTGTCTTTCTGCCACTGAAATATACGCCCCACTCAAATAAGCTCGACAGAAGAGTTGTACACCACGCACTAGTCTTATGCTGTCCCGCTCCTTAAAATTATGCCTAGATAATCGCTTGTTCTTAGGTTCGATAGTACAGAGGCGTTTCTTTTGTCTCGACTGTTTTTCTATTTCTCAAACTAAAAAAATGGCAACGCTTTTCATTAGGGACCATTCACCTTGAAGACGAGTTTGTTATACTTCGCTTGATGGCTGCAAAACCACAGCCCATGTAGCTGTGAACCGAACAGCCCTCTTTTGTCAATGCTGTTTCGTTTTTGGGCTGCGGCGTCAGCCTGAATTCGAGCACTTTTTTTCTAAATCACGTTTTAATGACAGGACAAATACCGCTCTGTGCTTTCTTCAAGGACCCTGCTGTTTAGCGTCCTTTCGTCAACACATGTCCCTACCTTGACGCGCGCTGTTTGTCTTTTTTTTGCAAACCGACTGGCTCGGTAATGAGCCCTAAGCGATGTACGTATGTTTACGTTCACGTTGCTAAAGTCAATTATAAATATTGATGCAAAGGACACAGCGCTACAGAAGGCAACCATGTAAGATAGTGCTTAAATGGCGCTGTACGCGAAGGCTGTGCTTAAGATTCAGTCCATCATCGTCCGATATTCCCTTCTTAGCAATCATTATGCTGATTTGCGGCACAACGGGTACCTTGCTAATCTACTCGTGGTAGTCGCCGTAAGAGAGTGTTCAACGGGCTATAGAAAGGGCGCTCTAGAAGCTGTCGCTGCGAGTGAGCTGCGTGTTCCGCGCCGGCTTGGTATTTCTTTCTGAATTTCGTTTTCGTTTCATGCCACCGGTTCGGAATGCTAGAACCCTTCTTTGTATCACGCTTAAATGACAGCGCAAATAGCGTTAGATGTTTCGCTCAAGTCCTCGGTCATTTTCTTTCCCCTTTCATTTGAGGTTCTCTCTGTCCCGACGTCTTTCTTTTGTATGGCATGATTCGCTTATGAGTGAGTCCCAAACAATAAATGACTGCTTATTTCTACGACGCTGAAACAGATTATACATAAACATGGAAAGGAGAC